>SJYQ01001241.1:73120-131971 GCA_006410935.1 Redunca redunca
TTACAATTACGAGTCATTTTACAAGGTAAATGTATATAGAAACTAATAACACATTTGCACTTGCATTAATTATTCTGATTATACATTATGTTGAAAACATTCCACTGAAATGTTTGAGACTTTTCTCCTCTTTATTTCAGTTTGTTAGGAGTTCAGAGATGTTGCCAAATGAATAACACTGCTCAACTAAAATGAATTATTTAGGCACTCTATTGTCTATGATTTATCATGGCAGTGAGTTGAGCTCAATGCAAGAATTTTCCATAAATGGTGTGTTCCACATTGCTGACCATGTTTAAGCTGATCCTGGAAGATGACTTGGGGACATGAAGGTGAAGTAGATGCATTAGAATAATGACCTTAAAAAAATCTCTCCCAGCCATTCCTCTCTGTGATTTATTGTCAGGCCACGGCATCCAAAGATCTGTCTCTATTTTAGTTCTTAGGCTTCATAAATCTCAAGATATTGAAATTTACTTTTATACTTATAGTTATTTATCTGCACTTGCAGAATCTTGCATGGCTCTTGTGCTTATCTTATTTATTCTGTTTATCCAAAGATTTTGTTTACTGAGAATTAGATGAGGTTTCTTTTGGAACATTATAATGTGTTCTTTGCCAAGGCAGATGTCAAAGGGTGTTAAGCTTCGGTTTGTCTAAAAGTATGCTTCTAGATGGAACCTAAATCTCTTTGTTTTACAGAGGAGGAAATAAATTTATTTTTGAGTTTTGAATACAGGCAGTAACTGATAAAAATATCGACTTTCTATGAAAGTAAAGTCGCTCAGTTGTGTCTGACTCTCTGCAACCCCACGGGCTGTAGCCCACCAGGCTCCTCCCTCCAAGGGATTCTCCAGGCAAGAATACTGGAGTGGGTTGCCATTTCCTTCTCCAGGGGATCTTCCTGATGCAGGGATCGAACCTGGGTCTCCTGCATTCCAGGCAGACGCTTTAATCTCTGAGCCACCAGGGAAGTCTGACTTTTTATATCCTTTCATAATATTTCCCAGCACAGCATGTGTGAACTGTATAGATTTTAGAGACAGATATGAATTTAAATCTAAGCCCTGACATATACTGTTTAATCTTGGGTAAGTTACTTAACCCCTCTCAAACTCCAGTTCATCACTAAAATGCAGATGTCATACTTGTCACAAGTATGAGAAATCACTTCTGAACAATGCCTAGCAGAGGGTAGGCACTCAATGCGGGAGCCACTCTTAGTATTACTGTGGACCTCTCACCGCTGAGATAGCGAACTGTCACATTCCCACATTTCCTCCTTTCTCCTTCAACCTCACGCTACCTAGGGTCATCTTTCTCAACTCTGTCTCTGCTCGTCGTCTCATGTCAAGTCCCGCCAGGATGAGAGCCGCAGAGCCAGAAGAGAAGTGTGACAAGAGACAGAAAGGCCCCTCCCTGCTGACTTAACTCCTGAAGCCGCTCATTCTGCCCGTTTCCTCCGAGCTGGGAACCCCTGTGTAACACCTGGGCAGCCTAAGAAGCGGTACGTTCCCAGTGGCTATAGATGAGTCCTCTCGTGTTCCTTGGGTATGAAAATTCCCTATTAAGTGGTGATACCTCAAAGAACTAAGAATAAAACAAAATAATAAAGTATAAAGACACTGCTAGCAGGAAAGGCAGCATATAAACATCCTGGCTTAGTTTACACTCCCTATCTCTCCAACCCGGCTTCCCAGGTGCCGCTAGTGGTAAAGAACCCGCCTGCCGGCAAAGGAGACATAAGAGACGCCGGTTTGATCCCTGGGTCAGGAAGATCCCCTGGAGGAGGGCACAGGAACCCACTCCAGTCTTCTTGCCTGAAGAATCCCATGGACAGAGGAGCCAGGTGGGCGAGGGTCCATAGGGTCTCAAAGAGTCAGACAGACTGAAGCAACTTAACACGTACCTTCCCAACCAGCCCCTCCCCACATGCACATACATCCCACTTGTACCGGAAAAACAAAACAAAACAAACCTGTTCATTCAGCTCAGGCAGCAATGTAACTAGGAGCAAACTAAACTATAACCAAGTTTTCTAAACTCTTGGCCTAAGACTTATTTTTAAGAGAGGCCTAAATGATATTCTCAAGTAGAATTTAAATCAATTCTTGTTTGTAACTTAAACACAGTCAACACCCAATTTCCTGCACTGATGGAGAAAATAATTTATAGTTGATGTTAGAATACATTGTATAAGGGTTATTGGTTTTCCAAAGATACACTTTCCTAATTACATTCAGCTGAAGGCAGCTTAGTGGGATGGAACGGGTAGCAGCTTAGGCGTTAGGGTGTCTGAGTTAGTACTCTGTACACACTGTCTACAGCATCTACCATTTGACCTTGAGATGACAGCTCTTCTCTAGGATCCTCAGCATTTTCCCCTTTGAGAGTATTCATGCATACTTAGAGAAATGTGCCACACTAGAAAAAGCGAATGCAATGTAAGTTCATATTAATCTGAGTATCCCTAGCATATACCTGAGAGCCTGACACACAGTAGATGTGCAGAGAATGCTTACTGAATGAAAGCGTTTATTTCTGCCCAAGAGACTGTACCATTTAAGGCAAGAAACCTCATTTCTGGATCTTAGTTTCTTCTTCTGCTAAATGGAGATTTAAAACCTTCTCTAATTAATAATAATAATAACAGCTAAAGTTTCTAGAGCACATACTTTTAGGTCAGGCATAAGTCTACAAACAACTTTTCTTGCTCCATCTCCTTGGTTCCACAGGGTAGTTTACTGTGGTAGGCAATATGTCTGCTTCATTTTACGGATGAAGAAATAGATGCCCAAAGGATTTAAATAAACTGCTCCATCTGAAGAAACACCATATTGGGGAAGAGTTCTGACAACGTCCTTAGATTTTTCCAGATTTTGAGTCTATTAATGAGGTTTTTCCTTCCTTGAGCACATCAACACCGATGAGAGATGGAAGGTGGGCTGATGCCTGCTGACGGCACCCAGAAACTCTTTGGAGAAAAAATATTGGGTTGGCCAAATGGTTCCGTAAGATCATATGGAAAAATTTAAATGATCCTTTTGGCCAACCCCGTATCAATCAGCAGGATGAAGTTCAGATGTACAAAATGTGTCCTGCTTCAGGCACTCAAGGCAGCAATCTAAAAAATTAGAGCCCAGCTGAGGTGAGCAAAACACATGCAAGGGAATTAAGAGGAGGAGGAAGGTAAGAGATCACTGTAGCTGGGGAAGCAGAAAACATGGCAGGAGGAAGACAGCGTGGAGCCCAGGGTTAGCAGTACAGGTTGGCTGTGAGTCTTCATTCTTTAACACATGATTTAGGACAATGAACAAGTTTCAGAATCTCTCTAAACCTTGATTTTTCTCATTTAAAATATGAATAATTATAGCACACCCTCCCTCAGTGGTTGTAGGTGGGATGAGATGACATAGGTGAAGCAGGGAGCCCAAGGCTGGGTGTTTAGTAAGTGTTCAGTACATATTAGTGAATTGTTAGATGGTGGAGCAATGGAGTTGGGACGAAGTGGCTGTGCATGACCCAGTGACTGTGCTTAGACACGGGGAGTAAAGGCACATGTCACCATATCCATCTGTGTGTGTGTCCTTTATCTAAGAGTGACATGACTCTTTGGAGTGACATTTTGAATCAGTCCCCACTGGTTTCTGAATAATGAAACAGCCCAACAGAAAGGTTGTCTCTTAAGACCACATCACTGTCACGTGACAGTTGGTTACAGTGAATTAAATGAGATGATGCTGATGGCTTGTCTCAACTCCAGAGATGCTAAGAGTGTTCAGTGCTGCATAAACCAGCCTCAGCAACAGTTTAACCTACTACTTTGCTTCATCTTCCCATCCTCCATCTCTCTCCTTCTTTACTTTCCTTTATTTTTTTCTACCCCTTCTCTTGTCTCTCCTTTGGATTTCTCCTTGAGGGATCTACCTGGCTGAATTGTGAATCCAAACATGCGCAGTGGAAACACAGATAAAAATCCTGTTAGAGGTGAGACTGCAAGGAAAGTACAGCAGATATGCAGAATTATCAAGAAAGTAAAGAAGGAAGAGTAATATATCTCCATATATCAGATCTCTAAAGAGACATATCGGCTAAAGAAACCCACTGCCGTACAAATAAAAAGGACTTAGTGAGTACAATCTAAAAGCTCTTTTGTCTCCAGCATTAAGTTATTTTTCAAGAGTTGGCTAACAGTCTGACCCCATCCTATGCAGCTATAGAAAATTTAGCAGCTTTTCTCCCAAGTTCCTTGCAAGCAGTTCTACAAATCCTCTAGGGATGATAATACATGCTGTTCAAATCCATCCTGTCTCCTGTGTCTCATGGCTCTGTGCTCTCTTCCCCTGGGGACTGCCTCTCTCTGCATGCTGGACCCCCCACCTCCAATATGTTTCATTTCACCCAAGCATCCTTTCCCCATAAGCATGACTAAAACCAGGATATGGTGATTAATGAAACTTCACTAAAGACCCAGGTATAATATGTAGGAATTTAAATGCAGAAATGGGAAACTTCAACCTTTCTGATTGGTTACCAAATATCACTGATCCTGGGGTCCACTGACCCCAGTCGAAAGGGTACAGAGCTAGACCTCTCTCTACCTTGACCTGCCACATTTTTCCAGATGTATACATACTGCCCCCTTTTTTCCTTTGGCCCTGCCCATGGTGGCCGAAAGACAGAAGAAACAAATCTAAAAAATCTAAATAATTTATGTTCTACTCAGTCACCAAATACAGATCTTCCGTCCCTCATACACCGACCTCTACATTTTAGTACAGGCTCTCAGCTTGGCTTTTTTTTTTTTTTTAAAAGATGTTTTCAATGGCATGTTTTTCTCCCCAAACAAGAGAAGTATGGCCTTTAACATCAAGATTAAGACTCACACAAAGACTTAATACAAGTTGACATTTAATTCCTTTTTTTTAAAGACATCTGAGATTTGTTCCCAAGTTGGGCTGAAGGTCCAAGTAACTGGCATTTCTAACGCAATCTCAACCAGTGGCAAGCTTTTCTCAGGTCCACTGTGTTGGCAAGAGGCAGCAGAGATGATAACTGAGTAGATCTTTCTATTGCTTTCAGAACAAAACTCTGGAAATCTCTGATTTATTTTTCCAAAAATATGACACTACAACCCCACTTTTTTCTTCCTGGGAGGGGATAATGCAACCTTAATAAGAAATCAAGAGATTATATTAAGTAGATTTTACTGACTCTTTCTTGATGTTCATTAGTTACTTCACAGGGTTTGGGGAAATAAACAAGATTTGAAGAGATTGAGAACCTTCCCACATGCTCTTGCCTCAGCCAAATGCTGTGGTGCCCTGATGGTCATGCTATTCAACTTACTAGGGTTTCTTACAGAAAGTACTTCAAATGTTTTACAGTGAGAGACATAAGAAATTAAATGAAGGTGACTGACAAATTGGGAATAGTTGCTGCTGCATAAAAAAAAGAAAAGAAAACAAAAACGACAAAGTAATTTGTAGAAAGGAAGAGAAAAAAAAAAAAAGACTAAACAAGAGGCAGGTTTGGATTGCTTTCCTGGTATAAATTTGCTCATAACAGTATTTAGGGGAGATAAAAGGGAAAATGTCTAAAAATGTCAAGACAAATATCTATACCTACATGGCTTGGGTGAGATTGAAAGTGATCAGAATATGACTTCATAAAGTCAAATAAAGATTAGAAGTTGCTTCGAGAAAGGTAATAATGGAGTAGGAACATGAAATATGCACATGAAAGTGACTTTCAAAAAGCCAAGTCAGTAAAATTACCCAGTGAAGAATTTGGACAGGTCAGATTAGAGTCCTGGTTAGTCTTTCAGGACTAAAATTCAACTGGGACAGGGACTCACACCAAAGCCAAGCCATGTACGATAAGCCAAAGTAGAACCTGGGAATCTATGTCATTCATCAGCCAGGACTCAAAAAGAAACACTACTAAGATAAGACCTGTAAGGTAAGACAAATAATTGCTGAGTTTGGAGAGGCATAAAACCCACGCATTAGGTAGAAAGGCAGATTTTTCCGAAGTCTGTAAGCACTCACCTGGTCTTGCTACTGCAAGGCATTTCAGGGTTGAAAGCAGAAGGCAGATGCTACTGGATTCACCTCCCCTTTGCTCCATTTACTGGGAAAAAGCTGTTCTCCACTGTAATGTGAGTATACTGGGCAAATTTCAAATACAGCCCTGGGCCCTTTTTACTCATCTCTCATCTTCACAGCCATCTTGCCTGTGTTTTACAGCTGAGGACTGAGACAGAGAGAACAAGTAACCACCTGGATCCATCTAGGCTAGTGATTGGTTCAGCTGGGAACAATTAGGAGATTGCTGGAGGCCTCGGTTAGCACTTATAGCTAATAAGATAGCAGGAATTCCTTTTGTGTAACTAGCACTTGGTTATTGAATTTACCTGGGGATAATATGCCATGGAAAATGCAGAATGTGAAAGAAGACTTCAGTCAAGCTGTGTTTCTGTCACATATAATTTATTCAATTTTGGAGAAGTTATTTAACCTTTCTGAGCTTCCTTTTCCTTATCTGCAAAATGAGTTTTACTTAGTTAGAATGGCATGAAGGTTAAATTGTGCAGTATCACTGAAAATCCTTTGACTCGGATTACCAGTTCTGTTTGTAGTTATTCTAAATGGTGGGACTTGACTTGGCCGATAGTAGTACATCTTTGTTCTCCTTTTGTTCTAAATGACACTCCAGTTAACATGTGTCTCAATCAAGACGTAGAGATAAGAGTGTTCAAGCTAACAGTAGTGAGAACTAGAAACTGACTCACGCTAACTTAATATAGTGAGCTCTATTGTAATGATCCTGGGTATCTCAGAAAATTTAAGGTGGGGCTTCCCCAATAGCTCAGCAGTAAGGAATTTGCCTGCAATGCAGAAGAAACCAGTTCAATCCCTGGGTCAGGAAGATCCCCTGGAGAAGGGCATGGCAACCCATGTATGCTTGCTTGGAGAATCCCACTGATAGAGAAGCCTGGCAGGCTACAGTCCATGGGGTGGCAAAGAGTCAGATACAACTGAAGTGATTGAGCAGAGACAGACATGCACATCTCATGAGGACAGCTGTCAAGAACCCCAAAATTTTCTCTCCCTTTTTTCTTTTCCTTCAATATGCATATCCTCTAGACCAAAAAGGTTGGTTTTGGCTCCAGGGACCAAATTTGTGGAAGTCAATTTATTCACAGACTCTGGTAGGAGGGATGGTTTGGGGATGATTCAAGCACATATTTACTGTTCACTTTATTCCTATTATTACATCAGCCCCACCTCAGATCATCAGGTGTTAGATCTAACAGGAGGTTGGGGACCTCTGTTAGACATCTGCTTATTTCCTTCCTCTAAGAAGACAACTTTTCTGTCCACTCATCCACATGTACATAGCTGTCCCTGAAGGCACTGCTGAAAACCCTTGCAGTCAATGTGACTTTCCATTTTGGCTGTCCTAGAGGAACTGCATCCATCCCTGTGTTGTTAATTCCCCTTTCCCAAGAGAAAGCATGTAATGGACTCAGGTTAGTTCAGGGGCGGACCTCAGTGCTCGGTCAGCTGTAGATAGAGGCTGTGAGTCAGAGGTATCTTAGGCTGACTTTTCTAGATTGTGATGATACATTTTTTACAAGAAGTAAGATTGCCATCTCTAAGTGCTCACCATGCCTTTCTTGAAAGATATCAATATGATTTTTAATATTTGGTAGCTCTGTATGGGCTTCTCTGGTGGCTCCACTGGTAAAGAATCCACCTGCAATGCAGGAGACCTGGGTTCAATCCCTGGGTTGGGAAAATCCCCTGGAGAAGGGAAAGGCTACCCACTCCAGTATTCTGGCTATAGTATTCCACTGTACCTCTGTATAGCCAAATAGCCTTTGAGAGTCAAGAATAAAGAGTAGGGAAGGGTTAGTGACTTTTCCCAATATTACTCAAATATAATTAGATCTAAAAATTAGATCTAATTATATCTAGGGTTAGATGAGTTAGGCCCTTGATAAGAGACCTAACATCGTTAGAAGACACAAGAAGATTTTAGAATAACAGATGTTATCCTTTTACTGTACATTACAGGCTCCCTCCATGCTTCACAAACATATCCTCTCTCCCCTCAGGCAATTTCCATAGTGATACTCTTCTATTATACTGAAATTTTTCTTTTGGATTTTTGGAGATTCATAAACAATAGAGCTCAAAAGACTAAAATGTGGTTTCACTATTTCTTCTGACACCTGCAGGGAAATCACTGCCCTGGCATTGATTTAATCAACCCAGAGCATTAAACCCTTAACATTTAAAATAGATAAGTGAATGATTCTTTAAGGGTCATTAAATCCCTTTGTCTTTATTGGCAAATCCATTATTTAAAATAGGACAATCACTACAGTGTTTAAAAGTTGAATTCTGCTCCAGGACATGGGCTTCTTGCCAGGGCTGAGCAAAGTGCAATAACTTAGAAAAGGCTAATAACTGTGAAATGATATTACATTATTTGGACACTTCTCTGAAAGAGACTAATAGCAGTGACTTTTTTTGTGAAGTGGATGGAACTGAATTTGTGTCCATCAGTAATTCTATGAGATAGCAGACCTCAGTCAATTGCCCTGGGATAAGCTTCATCATAATCTGCAGGCGCTTGAAATGCTCCCCTACTCCACCACTGCCCCCCCCAAAAAAAACCCCAAAATTACTCACAACTCTTTCCCATCCCACCACTTTTTTTTTTTTTTTTTCAGAAGCCCACACTCTTATGTACTTGAAAGGATTGAGACTGATGGGACTGATTTTTTGAAATTGTTTAGAGAAATAAAGTTTGGGCTACCGTTCTGAGGAATAAAGCTAAGAATGAGCTTTTGGGTCAACAACTCAACCCCATTCTCTCTGACAACTGCTTGTTCTGATCCTCTGACCAAATCTGTCTGGGTCAGGAGAGAAAACCAAAGCAAGCTGGGTCATCATGTTCTCTATCTTGAAAGAATTCAGAATTACTATTCAAAGATATCATTTAGATTCTTTTAGTATCTGAACTCAGAGGATATTTAAATTTGGCAGCTATGGGGTAGTCCTTTTAAATTATGTTCATAGAACAGCAGATAGTGTGAGGTGGAGAGAGAAAAGAAGGAGACAGAAATACAGAAAGAGAAACTATTTACATGTGAGTTAGTTTAAATAGTTTTCTATTACTTCTAACCAAAGTAACTTTGGATAAGATGGTGGAGAGCAAGTGTATAACCCAGTGAAAAGGAAAGAAAATAAAAAAGAGAGAGAGTTTGTTGAAAAGACTCTTTACAAGATTTCAAGATTTTGATGGTGGTTTAGTCACTAAGTCATGTCTTGTGACACCATGGACTATAGCCCGCCAGGCTCCTCTGTCAATAGGATTTTCCAGGCAAAAATACTGGAGTGGGTTGCCATTTCTTTCTCCAGAGGATCTTCCTGGCCCAGGGATCAAACCCAGGTCTCCTACACTGCAGGCAGATTCTTTACTGACTGAGCTACCAGGGTATTTATATTTATTTGTTGTGATGGAGAAAGCTTAAAAATTCCCCTTTTAGAAGACAGAAAGGTAAATGAGATAATTCTTTGAGTTTCCTTTTACTGATACAATCTTAGTCAAGATATTAACTTGGGGGGGATAGCATTCTTAAACTAACTAAAATTTTCTTTTGAAATCAATACTTGAGTTGAGCAGAACTTTTCCTTGGCATCGGCAACCACTGCAAGTTAGAATGAAAGAAGCTATCTCAAAACAGAGCCTACACTCTTAACCCAAGCAACTATGATCCCAGGAAGGTATTCAGTTCACATAGTGTGACTGCTTTTGCTCAAATGCTTATTTTCCTTAATAAGTATAAGGAGATCTTATGGTATATCCACTACTTATTAAGAGAATACACAGTATCTTAAGAGTGTGGATTGGGGCAGCCATTAAGATGGAGCCACTGTTCCTAAATCACAAATAGAAGGGACATTACATTAATGGCTGTTGTGATTTCTCATGCAAAATTAGTTCTCAGGTAGAGAGATAAAAATACCAAAAGCTTCTCAATACCAAAATGGAGGAATGGTATAATAGGGTAGGCTATTGTTTCCAGGCTTTTTTTTGGGGGGGGGAGCAGGAAGTTGATAAAAAATGTTTTAAAATTAGATAGTGATGATGGTTGTTGTTCAGTTCTGAATCTGCAAAAATCTTTAAGTCGTATACTTCAAAAGTGTGAATTTTAGAGTAATTGAATTATATTTCAATACAGCTTTAAAAAATATGTGCAATAACTTCACAAAATGGCATAAATAATGGAAAATGTCACTGATGATGACACAACAAAGATTTACTTGAATGTTAAAATGAGATCATCTTTTTCAGGCTATAGGCAAAACCTTTTATAACAATTCATACTTAATTTGACCTGGAATTTGTCCCACACTTCTCTAGGCTCCTCAGACAGTTTTTGGAACCCTGAGGGAGAAGATCTCAGCTAGATCCTTCATGAAATAATTTCATGACATCTAGTCTCCCTTCAGTCAATATACAACATTTGTTGTTGGAGTTCAGTTGCTTTGTCATGTCCTACCCTTTGCGACCCCACGGATTACAGCACACCAGGTTTCCCTGTCCTTCAATGTCTCCCGGATTTTGCTCAAATTCATGTCCATTGACTCGGTGATGCTATCTAACCATCTCATCCTCTGCAACCCCCTTCTCCTTTGGCCAACATGAAATGAGGTGAATGGAGCACCAAACATGAGCAGGGGAGAAATGCCTAATGGATTACGTAGCATATGAGGGAAATAAACTTGATTCCTCTATGTCTTCCTGTAAAAATATTTCTGAGGTCCTTGGAGAAGACATTAATATGATGGTGGTTTAGTTTCCCCAGTGATTATCCAAAAAAAAAAGATTGATTTCTCTGTTTGATAGGGTAATCACAGCTAAGTTCTCTATAGCCACTTTTTCCTAAGAATTCTTGAGTAGAGAAAGAACTTTTCTATGTTAATTGAGCTATATTCGGTGCAAACTAAGACTTTATCTCAGGTGGGACCTGGAAGATTCTCAGAGGGTGTCCTAGGAAACCTAAACTTGTTACTGTTTTATTTAGCTCCTTAAAATCTCACAGAGGGGACAATACATTAATGTCATAGTATTCAACATAGCAGATTTATCACTGAGTAGTATGTATATGTAACAAAAAATCCAGGAAATAAATCAAGATGTTATCTGCTAATCAACTTAGGCAAAATTCAGACTTAAATAGAAGAAAGTAGGGAAAACCACGAGACAATTCAGGTATGACCTAAATCAAATCCCTTATGATTGTACAGTGAAAGTGACAAAAAGATTCAAGGGATTAGATCTGATAGAATGCCTGAAGAACTATGAACAGAGCTTTGTAACATTGTACAGGAGGCAGTGATCAAGACCACCCCCAAGAAAAAGAAATGCAAAAAGCAAAATGGTTGTCTGAGGAGGCCTTACAAATAGCTGAGAAAATAAGAGAAACTAAAGGCAAAGAAGCAAAAGAAAGGTATACCCATTTGAAAGCAGAGTTCCAAAGAATAGCAAGGAAAGATAAGAAAGCCTTCCTCAGTGATCAATGCAAAGAAATAGAGGAAAACAATAGAATGGGAAAGACTAGAGATCTCTTCAAGAAAACTAGGGATACCAAGGGAGCATTTCATGCAAAGATGGGCTCAATAATGGATAGAAATGGTATGGACCTAACAGAAGCAGAAGATATTAAGAAATGGCAAGAATACACAGAAGAATTATACAAAAAAGACCTTAATGACCCAGATAACTACAGTGGTATGATCAGTCACCTAGAGCCAGACATCCTGGAATGGGAAGTCAAGTGGGCCTTAGGAAGCATCACTATGAACAAAGCTAGTGGAGGTGATGGAATTCCAGTTGAGCTATTTCAAATCCTGAAAGATGATGTTGTGAAAGCGCAGCAGTCAATATGCCAATAAAATTGGAAAACTCAGAAGTGGCCACAGGACTTGAAAAGGTCAGTTTTCATTCTAATCCCAAAGAAAGGATGCCAATACAATGCCAAAGAATGTTCAAACTACTACACAGTTGCACTCATCTCACATGCTAGCAAGGTAATGTTCAAAATTCTCCAAGCTTAGGCTTCAACAGTATATGAACCAAGAACTTCCAGATGTTCAAGCTGGATTTAGAAAAGGCAGAGGAACCAGATATCAAATTGCCAACATCTGTTGGATCACAGAAAAAGCAAGAGAGTTCCAGAAAAACATCTTCTGCTTTATTGACTATGCCAAAGCCTTTGACTGTGTGGATCACAACAAAATGTGGAAAATTCTTCAAGAGACGGGAATACCAGACCACCTTACCTGTCTCCTGAGAAATCTGAATGCAGGTCTGGAAGCAACAGTTAGAACTGGACATGGAACAATTAGGGTTCAGTTTTGCCAGATGAAAAGTGCCCTGGAGATTAGGGGCACAACAATGTGAATGTAATTATTGCTATTGAACTGCACACTTAAAAGAGTATATTAGGGATACTTAGTTAACTAACAGATTATGTGTTGAAAATGAAGAATCATTTTGCAAAGAAACAATCACTTGCTTAATAATTCTGGATTTCTACACAATTATTTAGTACAACTTTTATTTTAGGTTTTAAAAAAATAAATTTATTTTAACATGAGATGTTAGAAAAATATATTTAAAAAATACTAGAACTATTCTCTCTCTTTAAGAACAGACAAGGAACAATGGACTGTTTCCAAATTGGAATGGAGTATGTCAAGTTTGTATATTGTCACCTTGCTTGTTTAACTTATATGCAGAGTACATCATGCGAAATGCTGGACTGAATGAAGCACAAGCTGGAATCAAGATTGCAGGGGGAAATATCAGTAACCTCAGATATGCAGATGACACCATTTTTATGGCAGAAAGTGAAAGAAGAGAGTGAAAAAGCTGGCTTAAAACTCAATATTCAAAAAACTAAGATCATGGCATCTGGTCCTATCACTTCATGGCAAATACATGGGGAAACAATGGAAACAGTGACAGACTTTGTTTTCTTGGGCTCCAAAATCACCTCAAATGGTGACTGAAGCCATGAAATTAAGAGATGCTTGCTGCTTGGAAGAAAAACTATCTCAAATCTAGACCATGTAATAAAAAGCAGAGACATTACTTTGCTGACAAAGGTCCATCTAGTCAAAGCTATGTTTTTTTCCAGTAGTCATGTATGGATATGAGAATTGGACCATAAAGAAAGCTGAGTGCCAAAGAACTGATGCTTTTAAACTGTGGTGTTGGAGACGACTTGAGAGTCACTTGGACTGCAAGGAGATCCAACTAGTCCATCCTAAAGGAAATCAGTTCTGAATATTCATTGGAAGGACTGATGCCGAATCTTAAGTTCCAATACTTTGGCCACCTGCTGCGAAGAAGTGACTCATTGGAAAAAACCCTGATGCTGGGAAAGATTGAAGGCAGGAGGAGAAGGGGATGACAGAGGATGAGCTGTTTGGATGGTATCATCAACTCAATGGACATGAGTTTGAGCAAGCTCTGGGAGTTGGTGATGGACAGGGAAGCCTGGTGTGCTGCAGTCCATGAGGTCACACAGCTGGACTCGATTGAGTGACTGAACTGACTGAGTGACTGAACTGACTGACAAATCAACTGAGGAGCTCTAGTAGATAATTTTAACAATTATTAGTTTTTATATGTGAATATTTTACTTAAAATACTTTTCTCTCTTTTTTTATTCATAAGTAACTCAATATTCAAAGCTTCTGAAACTGTATCTGTGATCATTAAAACTTTTTCAGCCATATACACATCAAGTAAGTTTTACTGATAAAGAATTTGTATTACAGCTTTATTATTTGTGGCACAATTTAATAAGAAATGGATTTAATGTGCAAGCTTACTATCAGCAGTACCCCTATGGAACTGGAAGTTTAAAAAGAAATTTGACCTAATGGGTGATAAATGGAGGAAGCAACAGAATTTTTTTCCTCCTACATTTATGGTAGTAAAACATGTTTCTCCAGAGCACTGGTATTTCATACATATTGTTACATGTTAAAGTTCAACTGAGACTTCTTTCTTTACACAAAAATATCTCTCCAATATCTAGTTTATCTCTTGTGGTACCAATTTTTCCAATAGTAATATATCCAAACACTCTATCTAGGTCTGAAACTATTAGTCTCCCTTTAGATGGACCTTTGTTAAAGGTCCATCTAGTCAAGGCTATGGTTTTTCCAATAGTCATGTGTGGATGCAAAAGTTGGACTCCAAAGAAAGCTGATTGCTGAAGAATTGATGCTTTTGAACTGTGATGTTGGAGAAGACTTCTGAGAGTTCTTTGGACTGCAAGGAGATCCAACCAGTCCATCCTGAAGGAGATCAGTCCTGGGTGTTCATTGGAAGGACTGATGTTGAAGCTGAAACTCCAGTACTTTGGCCACCTGATGTGAAGCACTGACTCATTTGAAAAGACCCTGATGCTGGGCAAGATTGAGGGCAGGAGGAGAAGTGGATGACAGAGAATGAGATGGTTGGATGGCATCACCAACTCAATGGACATGGGTTCGGGTAACCTCCGGGAGTTGGTGATGGACAGGGAGGCCTGGCCTACTGCGGTTCATGGGGTTGCAAAGATTTGGACACAACTGAGCAACTGAACTGAACTGAATGACTTATGTAGGGCTTTTAGTCAGGGGGTCTCCTTCCTAAGAAATCTAAGTAAACCTGACTTAAATGCCAATTTCTGGCCTCTGAAGATATAGGCTCCTTTTTATAATTTCAAGAATTCCTCAAAGACTTATTTCCTTATAGTCCTAACTGTCTGGAACTCTTATGTTGCATATACTCTGTCTCCTTTGTCCTGCATCCATTTGGACAAGAAACTCAGTCTTTTCTTTGATCCTTCCTAAATTCCTTTACATTGAGATTTAAAATTTCTAATTAAAGCTTTATTGCATTCTGCTAAAAACTGAAAAAGTTTTTGAGAAAAACTTCCATTCCTATTCCAGACTAATATATCTTGGACCTCCTTCTTCTCCACTGAATTTTAAATTTCAGTACATCACAAAAACCATAGCTGTCACCCATACTCTTTTGTTTTTTTCTTTCCACATGATTCTTCCCTAAACTGTACTCCCTATCTCAACTGAGACAGAGACTGTATTCTCCAGTGTTTTATTTATTTATTTTTGTCATGCTATGTGGCTTGCTGGGTCTCAGTTCCCTGACCAAGGACTGAATTGGGCCTGATCCTACCCACTAGGCCACCAGGGAACTCCCTCCAACTCTATTTTTAATCCCTGAATCATCTTATTTTTTTAACACTAGGTTTTAAATTTAATTATCTTTTTACCTATTTCCTAGAATAGTACCAATAAGGAGAGTTCTTAGCTGACTTGAAGACAAGATTTATTATTGCTATTTGGACCTACAGATGGAGAAGTGAGACTATCCTGGAAGACTTTCAGAGGCACTAGGAAAGAGAGAAAATAGAGAAAATAGATTTAAGTAGAAATATTAGAAATACACTACTGTTCTTTCAAGGTGATAGTTTTTCCATGTCTCAGATGGGGTGGCCAAGTTTTCAGAAGGGCAATGACTTACCCATGATGCACAGTCAGAATAGTGTTTGGAGCACACCAAGAGGCTTACTGGGAAACTGTATGCACTCACCCCGGAAAGGACATGACCGCTTTTTTGTTGTTGTTGTTTTTCCTGATTAGTACTATGGAAGCATGCCTTCACCCAAATACACAGCCATGAAAAAGATGAAAATATGCTCCATGTACCATAATATGATAGCATCCATAGGCCAGGTTCTCTGCTCCAAGTTATTTATTATTTCCCCCAGTTACAGGCAATAAAACTGAGGCTCAAAGTCCTATCAAAATCCTCCTACCTAATATGTGAAAGAACTTGCTGGTGATACTAGTGTCAAAAGTCTATGTGTACTATACTAGTGACTATAGTTAAAAATGAAATGTTAGTGTTGGATCTGTCTTCAGAACTGTCTATTCCATTGTTAATGCTAAGTTTAGCAGATGAGGACGAGTAAGTGGCTTGCCCATTGTCAATATGATAAGTCAACAGCAGATCTGGAAGAATTATCATCTGACTTCAAGTATAAAATGTCTTAATTTTGTTCCATTAATTAATTTCATGTGTGAGTCTTCTTTTCTCAATGAGATTTTAAGATCTCTGAGGGCACTACTGCCTCTTAGACCTTGCCAGTTCTCCCCTTTTAGTCCATCTTGCCCCCAACCATGTTTAGCTACAAACATTATGGCCTAGTTGCATTCATTTTGACTGTGCTGCATGGCATGTGGGATCTTAGTTCCCTGACCAGGGATCAAACCCATGCCTCCTACAATGGAGATATGGACTCTTAACTTCTGAATCCCCAGGGAAGTCCCAGGTCTAATTGAAATAATCTTAATTTTCATTTCCACTGCATTTAACAGCAGATATTCTCAACCTTGACATGACATATTGTCCCAATCATTCATTCTTGTATGTGTGTATAGAGGGAAGTGTGTGTTGAGGGGATGTGTAGGAGGCATCCTGTGCATTGTAAAATGTTTAGCACCATCCCTAGCCTGTACCAACTAGATGCAAGTAACACCCTTCTCTCTTCCCCTACCAGTTATGACAACCAAAAAACATCTTTGAAACTGTCAAATGTAAACAACCTAACTGTAAACTAAAGAAACTAAAAATAGAAGAACAAACTAAGACCAAAGCTAACAGAAGGAAGAAAATAACAATGATCAAAGTGGTAATAAATGGAATAGAGATTTTAATAATAATAGAAAAGATTAATAAAACTAAAAACTTGTTGTTTGAAAATGAACAAATAGACAAACTGCTAACTAGACTTACCAGGAAAAAAAGAGAGCTGACTCAAATATAAAATTAGAAATGAAAGATGAGATATTATAACTGATACCACAGAAACAAAAGGCTCAGATTATAATTATAAGCCAACAAACTGGAGAGAACCTAGAAGTAATATAGAAACATGCAATCCACCATGACATAATCATGAAGAAATAGAAAATCTGAAGAGACCAATTACTAGGAAGGAAACTGAATCAGTAATCAAATCCTCTAAACAAAGAAAAGTCTAGGATCAAAACAAATAAAGAACTCCAGGCTTCCTTGTTGAATTCTACCAAATATTTAAGGAATAAATAATACCAATACTTCTTATATTCTTCCAAAAAATAGAAGAGGAGGAAACCCTTCTAAACTCATTACATAATGTCAGTATTATCCTGATCTCAAAGTCAGACAAGAACACAACAAGAAAAGAAAAGAAAATTGTGCCAATATTTAAAATTATGACAATCCCTGATTAACATACATGCAAAAATCCTCAACAAAATATTAGCAAACTAGTTTCATGATATATTAAAAGGACTATACATCATGATCAAATGGGATATATTCCAGGGATAGAAAGATGGTTCAACAACCTCAAATCAATTAATTTCATATACCACACTAATAAAGATCATATGATCATCTCAACAGATGTAAGAAAAATTGACAAAATTCAACATTCTTTTATGATAAGAACTCTCAAAAAACTGGGTATAAAGGAAGCATACCTCAATATAATAAAAGCCATATGTGACAAGCCCACAGTTGACATCACACTCAACAGTGAAATAGCTGAAAGCTTTTCCTCTGAGACAAAGATGCCCATGCTCACCACTTTCATTAAATATTATACAGGAAGTTGTAGCCAGAGAAATTAGTCAAGAAAAAGAATAAAAGACATCTGAATTAAAACTGAAGAAGTACAATTGTCTCTTTTTGCAGATGACATAATATTTTGTATAGAAAACTAAAGACTCTACCAAAAAATGTTAGAATAGATGATTTCAATAAAGTTGAAGAATATAAACTCAGTATACAAAAATCAGTTGCATTTCCATACACCCAACAATGAACTATTAGAATGAGGAACAAGGAAACAATCTTACTTACAATAACATCAAAAAGAATAAAACACTTAGGAATGAATTTAACAAAGGAGGTGAAAGATCTGTACACTGAAATCCATAATATGCTCACGAAATAAACCGAGGAAGAGACAAATAAAAATATTTCATGTTTATGGATTGGATGATTTAATATTATAAAATATCCATACTAACCAAAGTGATCTACAGTTTAAATGTAATTCCAATGTCATTTTTCACAAAAATAGAACAATTTAAAATGTGTATGGAACTAGAAGACTCCAACTGGCCAAAGCAATTTTGAGAAAGAAGAACAAAAATGAAGGCATCTCACTTTCTGATTTCAACCTATATTATAAAGCCATAGTAACCAAAACAGTCAAGCAAAGTGGGCGTTTTCCTATCCATGTTACAGATGAGGAAACTGAGGTCAAGCAGAGAAAATGACTTGATGCCAAGAACCTATTTAAGGTGTTTATTCATTAAATGTCTGTCTATATTTCAAGAAAGCAGAGACTTTTTTAGTTCATCCCTACATCTCTAGTATCTAATACAGTGGCATCCCACTCCAGCACTCTTGCCTGGAAACTCCCACAGATGGAGGAGCCTGGTGGGCTGCAGTCCATGGGGTCACGACTGAGCGACTTCACTTTCACTTTTCACTTTCATGCATTGGAGAAGGAAATGGCAACCCACTCCAGTGTTCTCACCTGGAGAATCCCAGGGATGGGGTCGCACAGAGTCAGACACGACTGAAGTGATTTAGCAGCAGCAGCATATATACACTCCTTAAATGATGAAGAAAGAAAATAGAAAGGGAAGAATGAAAATTAAGATGAAACCCAGGTCTATCTAATTTCAAAAGTTGCTCTTTGTTGCAATCCAAATCCCTCTGAGAAATATTGGCTAGATACCAGTGACCTACGAGGTCGCTTCTGATTGGAGCAGTTTCAAGAATAAAGGGGGTAGAAGCAGGAGGAGAGAAGTGGACTGGAAGCTTGCCTCTTGGCCTGGTAGCCAAAAAATCACACAGTATGCTCAGCGGAGGAGGTCCAACTACAGAGTGAATCATTTTTTGAGTTTAGAATAAGACAAATTTCGTCCAGACTGTAGACAGGCTTTACAGCAAATTCCTAAATTCATTCCATTCGATGAATGGGTTGAGGCTTCTTTCTTGAGGATTCCATCCTAAAGGCAGTGGATACATGTAAACGCTGTGTCTTCTGGACCCACACGATCCCAAACTGTTGCTTGTAAACCCATTTCTCCATCTTGTTTTTTTTTTCTTTTCTTTTTGGTAGCTTCTCACTGCTGCTGAGGCCAGATGCTCACACAATATGTTTGTAACAGCATTTCCTGGCAGGCTCTTTCTCAGAAAGCCAGTCTTGTTTTTGGCCTTTCCAGGTGACTGTATGCTCTAAGCTCACCCAGGGTGCAGAATCAGGAGAATACCTATACCTGGAGATAAGCCACTGCCAGGGTCAGGTCAAAATTAGTGAGAAAAAAAGCAGACTCGTGACATTCATTGTTTCATATCAACACAAGAATGACAATAGCAGCAGCAATAACATCTCAGAACATTTACTTAAAAGGCTTAAAAACAGCAAAACACTGCTGAAGACTACCTAGGTAGCTGGCAGAATCAAAGTACGTGGGAGGACACAGTCCTTTCCAGTTTTTTCTCACCCAGCCTCTCAGACCCATGAAATTAGACTCTATGTGGGTCAAGTCAAATCAGCTCAATCACAAGAGAGGAATATCTTGACCCATGTAACTGAAAAATCCTGGGTTTTGTAAACAGTCTCAATGGTAAATTCTTCCTCTTCCCCCTCCCTATTTTCTCAGCTTGAGGAAAAGAAAAATAAAAGAGATCTTTCTTAAAGTGTGTATGTTATTGTTCTTCAGTGGCTAAAAGTCATGTCTGACTCTTTGCAACCCCATGGACTACAGCGCGTCAGGCTTCCTTGTCCCTCTCCATCTCCTGGAGCTTGTTCTAAGTCATATCCATTGAGTTGGTGATGCCATGCAACCATCTCATTGTCTGTAATCCAGTTCTCCTGCCCTCAATCTTTTCCAGCATCAGGGTCTTTTCCAATGAGTTGGCTCTTCGAATAGGGGGCCAAAGTACTGGAACTTCAGCTTCAGCATCAGTCCTTCCAAAGATATGCAGGATTGATTTCCTTTAGGATTGACTGGGCTTATATTGTTCTCCTTCCTTTCCAAGGGACTCTCAAGAATCTCCAGCACCACAGTTCGATATCATCAATTCTCTGGCACTCAGCCTTCTTTTTGGTCCAACTCTCACATCAGTACATGACTACTGGAAAAACCATAGCTTTGACTATACGGACCTTTTTATAGCAAAGTGATTTCTCTGCTTTTTAAAACATGGTCTAGATTTCTCATAGCTTTCCTTCCAAGGAGCAAGTGCCCTTTAATTTCATGACTGCAATCACTGTCCACAGTGACTTTGGAGCCCAAGAAAATAAAGTCTGCCACTCTTTCCATTTTTTCCCCATCTACAAGTGCATACGAGTCTCTCCAAGAGGACTTCACATGGCCTGAGGGTGACATCCCTTCCCCAGTGCAAATCACTGAGCTTAAGAGGACTGGCTGACTGCTTAACAAAGCCCAGTCCAGAAGTGGGGAATGTGGGCTCCTTGACTGATAGTCCGACCTGGACACAAGGAATAGGGCTTCTGATGGGCCTATCCAATTGCTTCCTCAAATTCAGAAAGCCAAGAAGTTGAGTTGGGGTTCACAGCTTCATATGAACAGGACAAGCACTTCAGGTCTTCCATCCAGTACCAGGGCTCAATTTTCTTAGAATATTCTCATTTTTCTCTTGTCATGTAAAGCAAGGTTTTCCCTTGCATTCTCCTGTGCTTGTTACAGCAGAAATGGGAGCATATTTCTTATTGGTTCATCTCCTCCAAGGGCCTACTCATTAGAATTAGTGGCTTCCATTTTTTATTGGATTAACTGATTTATTTATCCCAGGGAAAGGAAGGAAGTTTTAGTAACACAAAAAACTAAAACTACTGGAGACTGAAGTATGCTTCTTCTGTTCCTTATCAAATTATTTGAGATGAGGAAAAAGAATTGATATCTATTCTTGTTTTTTTTTTTTAATCTTTCAGGTCAATAAAACCATAAGCAGAATATTCAGATAGTCCTATATTAAATAAATTTACCAATTATAAAATCCAGCCACTCCATGTTCTGACACATTCTTTGGTACTGGTCATTGTATTTTTGATTAATCATTTCCTATCTTGGACCTTATTGAATCTATCTACAAAATACTAGGAACTTTAAAAATATTTATGAATTTATAAAGAAGAATAAGTATTAGCCTGCATGTGTAGATAATGAGACTGAAGATGAGAATACTTAAATTGTTCAAGCAAGGCTACAAAGCTAATAAGGAGAGGAGCTGAGATTCACAGCCAGACCTGTCTGGCTCCAAGCCCATCCACCCGTCTCTCAGGACATCATATTATTTATGCATGAGACACCATGTTCTTTATCATTTGTTCAAAGATGTCTTTCAGTTGACTAGCTCTTATCGAAACAGCTAAGTGAAGGCCCTCTTAAATAAGGAGTGCTTTTTTTTTGGTGAGACTGGGGAATACCATTCATCCAAACCTTCTGGATCATTAATAGTTAATTTGTTTCTACATCCTGACTCTCACATATTTTTTTTCCTTTTGCTAACTCTCCTCAGATTAGTAAGTGAGTTTAAATGGTCAGTGCATAAATATCACAACAAAATCTTTAAGAAGGTGGAACCAAATTTGAGTCTACCCTAATGCCTCCCCCGAAAAGGAAGAGAGGCAATAATTATCATAGGGAAGAGTTTGCAATAGCAAAACCTTTGGGAGCTTGTTAAAAAAAATGGAACTGCTTCAAGTTTCAATCACTGAGCCTATGTTTTGGTAAATCTAGAATAGGACCAGCCAGATACAAGGATTTTACTTGCAGGCACACAACTGGGAAAATCTTGGTGCAGCAACTCAAAACCAAACTTGATGCTTGGTATATGTGGTCTCATCCCTCATGCCCCATTGCTAGATCAAAGTCTAGTGATTATGACTTCAGATAGTGACAGATAGGGAACCCTGTCATGCTGCAATTCATGGGGTCTCAAAGAGTTGGACATGACTTAGTGACTGAACAACAATGATATTGGAAAGGACACACTGTAATGATAGAAGACTGGACTAAGTGCCAGGAATCCTGGGTTTGAATCCTCTCTTGGTCTTAGTTTTCTGCTTTGATAAAAATTCAATAAGCACATTTGGGAAAGTTAAAATTAAGCAATACAAATGCAGAGGATTTTTTGAAGGATTTCTGAGATGCAGCTTCTAGAGCTGAAGAACTGACAAAGGGGCTCTGAATATGACTTTTATTCTACATTAAGATAGCATCTGTGAATCTTGCAACTTATTTCCCTCAAGGATCAAATAGAGTTCTGTGGCTTATATGAATTTCTTCTGAAAGAATTTTCAGTAACCTAAGTCTATTTCCCCAGCTTCTTCTATTATTCAGAAACCCTAGATGGGAATTTAAGTGTCCTAAATCTATATACCTATAATATGTACATAATAATCATTGATAGAAGAACAACAAAGAACACTCCTTGACAAAGATAGGCATACTACATTTAGGTCATTCACTGGCAAGAGAAAAAAAGCAAATGATCTAGAGGTAGTCAGAAATAGTATGTTTTCTTACATTCTTCAGGAAAGGTTATTTGTGAGTCTTGTTTCCACTGTAAGCTGCTTGTCATTTCACTGAATTCAATTCTATTTAACCTGATAGCCCAGAATTGTGTTTATTTTCTTACTTGCCATTTCCACACAGCTCATAAAAGAAGTAAAAATGGCTGACAGACATATGGAAATACTTGATCTCACTNTGTGAAGGAGAAAGTAATCTCCTGGTCCTATTCCTCCGCCATCTTCTCCCCCCTCCAATTGTGTTTATTTTCAAACTTGCCATTTCCACACAGCTCATAAAAGAAGTAAAAATGGCTGACAGACATATGGAAATACTTGATCTCACTAACCACTGAAGAAATGTAAAAGAAAATGTTTTTTTCATGAAAAAGAAATGGGAAAATACTTTAAGATGAGCAAAGATTATAACAATGTTGGGGGAAATTGGGAAACAGATACTCTCATTTAGCGCTGATAAGAAACACAATGTGATGAGATGTATAAAATTCTCAAGAGTCCATACAATTTGACTTAGCAATTCCCTTTAGATTATAACACATAAGAGTACGCATGAACTTGTCCAAGATCTTCCAAAGGCTGTGGTGTGACTAGTTAAGAAGCTCATCACTACAGAAAACTTTATGGAAAGGCTTCATGGAAAGCGACCCTGGTGAAGCATTGAAAGAAATCAGTCCTGGGTGACCAAAAGCTGGAGCCCAGGCCCTTGATCATGCCACAGGGAGGTGGTGGTGGTGGTTTAGTCACTAAGTCATGTCTGACTCTTGCAACTCCATGGACTATAGCCTGCCAGCGTCCTCTGTCCATGGGATTCTCCAGGCAAGAATACTGGAGTGGGTTGCCATTTCCTTCTCCAGGTGATCTTCCTGACCCAGGAATCAAACCGATGTCTCCTACATTGCAGGAAGATTCTTTACTGGCTGAGTTGTGACGGAAGCCCATAGGGAAGAGGGGCTTCCCAAGTCACAAGCACTGATGTGACAAATTCTGTCCTATTGGTTGCTACATTATTGTTTTTGTTTAGTCCCTAAGTCATGTCTGACTCTTTGAGACCCCATGGACTATAGCCTGCCAGGCTCCTCTGTCCATGGGATTTCCCAGGCAAGAATACTGGAGAGGGTTGCCATTTCCTTCTCCAGAGGATCTTCCTGACCTGGGGATTGAACCTGCATCTGACACGTTAACAGGTGGATTCTTTACTGCTGAGCCACCAGGGAAGCCCAGTTGCTATATTACACAGCTACAAAATATGATATTCTGAGATTCAGTAGAGAAAGATGATAGAAATATAACTAGTAATGCTCTCCCTCTAGCCCACAGGTTTCTCAATGGCACGGAAAAGGACAGCGGCTGTTTACCTTTCACTTTATGATTCATAACCTTTCACTTTATGGTTCATATTGCCAAAGAATACTGGTGTTGAGACCGATAATGGCATTAGTTAATATTATTTACCTGTGTCAGAAATTCCACACTCACTTTTTGCAGTCAACTCAGATTTTTTAAAAGGCAAAGATGGGATAGTATTTTCTCATTGAGCTCCTTTTTGCTTTCACTTATTTATCAGCATTTGTTTTGGTTTCTGTTGAATTGGCAAATAATTGGTCAACATCCTCTTAGTAATAAATTACATCTTGTACAAATTTTACTATGAAGCTGAGCCAAAATGTTACTTCTCCAAACCAATCTTAATTCTTTATTATTTATGACATCTTTCACACTGCTTTATCTTTCTCTTTTGGTCTTTTAAAAAATCTTTTCCATTGTTTCCACATACTTTGTAACATGCTGAATACATCACTGACTCGATGGACATGAGTCTGAGTGAACTCCGGGAGGTGGTGATGGACAGGGAGGCCTGGCGTGCTGTGATTCATGGGGACACAAAGAGTCGGACAAGACTGAGCGACTGAACTGAACTGAACTGAATACAACTCTTACAAAAATACAGGTCTCATTGTATGAGGAGTAGCCATGTAGACATTGTTGCCACCTAGTAATCTTGCCCATCAGGAAAGCCAGGCCTTTACTGTTTCACAATTTGAGCCATTATTTTAGCACCTCTGTTTCTCTTAAATAAATGGAAGGCAAGCTAAAATCAGGCTGGACACCAGAGAGGCTAAAGGGGGCAAAAGAATCTCTCCTTATTTATATAAGCAGATGGATTCTCCTTTCTGGCTTGAGGTAATGTGAGTTGGGTTTCTGTTACTTGCACCTTGAAAAGACTTCAACAGAGATTATGAAAAGCTCTAAAAGAATGATTAAGAAAACAAGCTGTGAAAAGAATGCCAAGTGTCACAAAGGCTGTGCTAGTGAGCATAAAAAAGATAACAGGAATGTAATCTAGGCTGGGATGTAGCAATAAATAAAACAGTGTTAATCATAGCTAGTATTTACTTAATGCCTATTTTATGTGCTGAATATTCTATGGTAATTAAACATGTCATCCTCATAAAGAAAGTCATGAGACTGGTAATGTTATTTATCATTCCTTGTTCACAAATGAGGATAAGAAAGCAAAGAGTGGTTAGGAAATTTGCCCCAAAACTCATATAACAGGGACAAGGGCTAGGTTTCAGTTCTACTACCTGTGATGTTAAGCCTTGACTTTTTAACTATGACATTTATTTCTACTGAAAATAGAAAACAAAAACATTGATCTAGTATTTCCTCTTGCTTTTTAGCTGCTTATGCCTCCCTTTGCCACTGAAGCTATAGTAATTCCATAGACTTCACCCATTCCATTTGAGTAGCCAAACTTTCTAACCTCTATTTTTAATTTTCTTTTAAATGGACACCTTGGATGTTTTCAAGTATTTTTTGCCTTAAATAACATCATAAACATGCTCATTCAATGTTTCTCTACAAAATACTGGCTGGGTTCCTGCCTGTGAAGGGCATAACACTAGGCACCAAGGATGCACAGAGAATTAGCACTTTTTCATTGTTGCTCTGGTTACTTATACCAAAGATTTTAGTCTTAGAGATAAATGCCTTTCTATGAAAGAAAAATAATAGTGGGATTTATAAGAAATAGTCTCATGAGACATGTTGATATATAGCTTCAGGAAAAATTGTTTTCATCCTAGTGTCTGAAAGTGAGAGGTTATGAACAATTAAATATCTATAATAGGATGTTGAATCACAGGGTAAAGAGAAAAAAGTATTAGTTGCTCAATTGTATGGGACTTCTTGCGACCCCATGGATTGTAGCTCACCAGGCTCCTCTGTCCATGGAATTCTCCTCAGGAAAGAATACTGGAGTGGGTAGCCATTCCCTTCTCCAGTGTATCTTCCTAAACCAGGAATCAAACCTGGGTTTCCTACACTGCAGGCAGAGTCTTTACCATCTGAGCCACTAGGGAAGCAAAAGTTGCCTGTCAAATAAAGCCACTTCTTCTGGGAATGTCAGAGAAAAAGAAGCTGGGGTGGCATAAGCAACTGAAAAGCAAGAGGAAATACTAGGTCAATGTTATTGTTTTCTTCAAATGAGATAATGTGACATAGCAAACTTGCAAATCTTGGTGCCAACCATTTGTTTACTGCTCATGAGCCAATACAAATGAAGACAAGAAATAGGAAGACTGAGATCATGTCTAGATGGCATCATTTTACCACACGGAGAGAGTCACCTGTACCTCCACTTTCTAGAATCAGAAAGCCCCATGATAGTTTCACTCTTTGCTTATCTGCTGAGTTCATTCTGCTGGGAAAGGGTGTTGATACCAGACCTATTTCTTTTGCTTTTCCTTTTTGGGTTCAGTGACTTTAGGAGCGCCCCATTCTCATGGTAGATGGCAGGCCATGCTCTATCTGAAGGCTTTGGGAGAGGACCCTTCTTTTCTTCCTAACTTCTAGTGGTCACTGGCAATTCTTGGCCTTCCACAGCTTACTGTATTGTAACTTCAGCTTCTATCCATGTCTTAACATGACCATCTTCCTCTGAGTCTCAGTGTATACCCATGACTGATTCATAATGATGTATGGCAGAAACCAACACAATATTGTAAAGCAATTATCCTCCAATTAAAAATAAATAAATAAAAAAGAGAATAGTCCTTGAATTAGGGCCCATCTTTACCCACTATGACATCATTTCAACTTAATTTCATTTCCAAACGTTGTCTTTTTCTACCTCCCAGACTTCATAGTCACTCAGGCCACTTGTTCATGAAGTATACACCCTTTCTCTGCTAGTCATATCCTACTTCAAGGCTTAACTCAATATACTTGCAATCTCCATTATACCCTAAATTTAGTGTGGACAGATTTGAAGACTTCCCAATCCACATTTTTTAATACTATTTGGTATTTGATGGGTACTCAGAACAGTTTGTTGAATTTATTTTAATAGAGAAAAAAAATGTTTAGTGATTGCTCTGGTGGAGGATATGCTAAGCTCAACTCTAGGCAAAGAATTTTACTCTGCCATAATGTGCAGGAAACTATGCCCTTCTCTAGGAAAGCAGATTAAAGGGAGATGGCATTGAAATAAAGAGCTCCTATTTAGAATTCTAATAAATGATGCTATTCAGTGTGATTTTCTGAGATATCTCTAATTGNNNCATGTCTTATTCAGAAGTGATTAAAGGTATCATTTAGGCAAAAAATCAAACTTCTCTCTTTGATCACATCTGTAATTATAATGCATTAACAGAACAACTGTAAATACAGAAACCTCATGTGCTTTGACATCAAAATGTAGTTGTAAAAGCAATAAAAATGACTCAGCTGCCATGGAAGCTAAAGTCATGTTAATTACCTTAGTTTTTCCATGTCATCAATCCAGAGTCTTAGTGTGTTACAGAAAGAGTGTTTTGTATGGCTAGTTTATGTTTTGGAAGGTGATTCAAAGTTCTTCTATTTTCATATCTGGACCAGCTTCCAAAATTGCCATCATGTCAGGGTGTGTCTGAGCTATGCTTAAAAACTTTTGCGTCTAGGATAACTTGAATTATTCAGCAATCATTTTTTCAGCTTTCCCCCTTCTCACTTTGTATGTGGTAAAACTGAGGTAACTTCCTTGACTGGGTGATAACATGATGCCTAAGACAGGAAATAACTTTCTACTCACGTGGCTCCCAGTGTAAATCAATCTCCTTCAACGTCTTTTACCTCGGTTGTTGTGTTGTGCTTAGTTGCTCAGTTACGTCTGACTCTTTGCAACTCCATGGACTATAGCCCGCCAGGCTCCTCTGTCCATGGGATTCTCCAGGCAAGATTACTGGAGTGGGTTGCCATGCCCTCCTCCATGGGATCTTCCCAACCTCGGTATCAAACCCAAGTCTCTTGCATTGCAAATGGATTCTTTACCATCTGACCCACCAGGGAACTCCTTTATCTTGGTGATCTTCAGCATGTAAGTGGTCAAAACCCAAGTCAAACTAGCATGGGGCTTTCTGATTCTAGAAAGTGGAGGCACAGGTGTCTCTGTGTGACATAATGATGCCATCTAGACATTATCTCAATCTTCCATTTCTTGTCTTCACTTACATTGACTTAATTCACACTCAGACTCCTTGTCCTGAAAGGATGGCTGCTAGAAGTTGCCACACTGACATCCTATCCCATCCTCAAATCTTGCTGAAATAAAGAGGCTATCCTGCCTGCTATACACAGGGGTCCATGGTGGCAAAGCATTTACTGGGCTGACGTGGTCACTCATTTGTCTCTCATGAATCACTGTGGACAGGAGGGATAAATAGAGTAATTGTTCAGGTCTTGGTCAGTTGTTCACTCTGGCGTCTCCAGGACTGTGAGCCCTGGCAGATCACAAGGATTTTGTGTGGAAGTGGGAGGAACCCAAGGTGGAGGTGGGGCAATGGAAGGAGTCTTCCATCCTTGGAAGAAAAATGAGCTTTGAACATTTGGAGTTGGAGATGTCCATTAGACACTCAATTATAGTATATTAATGTTAAGAAAATGCCTGGAGTTTAGGGAGGTAGTATGTCTTGATATCTGGTAAAGCGAGCCCCTATGCTTTTATTTTAATTTTTATGGTAATTATTTTTGTATTTTGCTCTTTGTTATTAAAGATTTCCTTCTTTACTGAAAACAAACAAACAAAAAAACTTGACCTTGGTTGAGCTATAGGGCAGAGGATATTATGATGGCTAATTTTATGTGTCACCTTGGCTGGGCTATAATACTCAGATATATAATCAAGCATTATTTCAGATGTTTCTGAGAGGGTGAATTGTGGATGAAGTTAAAAACTGCTTGAAACTACTGACTTGGAGTAAAGCAGATTGCCCTCTCTAAGTAGGTGAGTCTCATCCAATTAGTTTCAGGTCTGAATATAAATAAAAGATTGACATCCTTGAGTAAGAAGATATTCTGCCAATAGATGGCCTGTGGACTTGAACTACAATGTCAGTTCTTTCCAATCTCTAGCCTGAAGGCCTATTTGAATTGTAACTTCAGCTCCTCCCTGAGTCTCCAGCCTGCTGGTCTACCCTGCAAACTTTGGATGTACCAGCCTCCATAATCACACGAGCAAATCCTTAAAACAAATTTTTTCATTCTCTATACACACATCCTTTGGCTCTGCCTCTCTGGAAACCCCTGACTAACATTGCTGAGAAGAGGAGACTGGAGGCAAGAGGACTCACCAGGCTCTGCATATGCTGTGTAGAAAGCTCCCTGAGTACTTGATTTTCCCTGCATACTCCACACCATCTCAGAGAAGCCATCCTGAGTGCCCCAAGCCTGCTCCTGGCATGAGAGCCAGAGCCAGGAGCCAGCATCCATATTATCTGCCAAGGCTGGGCCAGGGAAAGCTCTCTTCAAACTGGCAAGATCCCCCCTGCATTTTACTTTGAGATAAAGATTCTTAAACATTTAAAAGTTTTTATTTATTAATTTTATTGTCCTTTGTATGCATCCATAGTTTTATCTTATCCAGAGGGATTCTTGAAATGTTCAAATGAATTCCTGGCAAGTAGAATGAGAAGTAAGAATGAATAAATAAAGAGTTGGCAAGCCACTTCTGAAATGCTGCCAACCTCAAATGGATCTTTGATCCATCCAAGGGTGTTCTGAAGCATGGAGAGAAAACTATGTGTAAAAAGAATCACTCTATATACACGCATTGGTATATGGTATTTGTTTTTCTCTGATGACCTAGAAAGGTGGGATGGAAGGGGTTGGAGGGAGGTTCAACAGGAAGGGATATATGTATACATATAGCTGATTTACTTTGTTGTACAGCAGAAACTAACATACCATTATAAAGCAATTATACTCCAATAAAAATAAAAGTGAAAAAAAAAAAGAATTCTTCCATTTTTTTTGTCAGACATGGTCCAGTCAGAGAACGAGAAATATGAATTCTCCCCTTGCCTACACCTGCATCATTGTTTGAAGAACCCTGATACTTCCCTGGCATGGCTCTCACGTAAGTTCAGGAGCATTTATTAACCTGCACACCTGCACGTTCAGAACCTCCCTCAGTCTCTTGGGAAACTCCAGGTTAATGGCCAGGCTCCCTCATGTCCAGCTAACCAGTTGACACGAGAGATGGGTTTCTTCTCTCTGTATTGTCTTAGCTACAGTGAAAGGTACAAACTTTACTGCTGAGACTTAAATAACAACACCGAAAATTTCCACATTATAAAGTATCCTTTTGTAATTTATAATTTTAACAAAGGAAGACAGAGAAAAAGGAATGGTATTTAGAGAACAAGAGAAAGAAAGTAGATTTTCAAAATCCTTTGAGAGATGTGTTTAAGTTACTTGTTTGATTTATTTCAACAACTCTCTGCTTTCACTCAAATAAATTAAGGGAAACATCAAAATGTCTAGAAATTGGCAATTCTCAGTTTTTAGAGTAACATTTTAGAAATGTAAAACTATAAACATAAAGTGGAAACTCAGGAGTAAACACTTCTCTCTTTTTAATCCCCTAAAGATTTTGGCCTTGTTTCTAACTTTACTCTCAAAGATGCTGTAGATCCAAAAGCTAAATTGAGGCTGGGAATATACAGGGTAGCAGCAGAATAAAGGCATTGAGGGCACAGGACTTGGGGTTGGCCAGCTCTGGGATGCAATACCCATCTTTGCCACTTTATGTCCTCTGCAACATAGATGTGGCGGTAGTTCACACCTTACACAGTTGTTCAGAGAATTAAATTCATATCAAATTCGAGGAGGGGAGCATGTGTCAGGTCCTGAAAACATTTTTCAAGTTCTTTTTTCCTTCCTCTCTTTATTTCGTCCTGTCCTCTTCCCTTTTTTCCTCTTTCTCTCCTTGCCCAGGACACAAAAGGTGGGGTCAGGTTTCCCTGCACAGCACCATGGATTAGTGATTTTCAAACTGCTTTGTTTCTCAGCCATATACATTTTGTTACTGTGATTAGGATGAAATTTCATTTACAGTTTCTTTCTCCTATCATTGCTGCGTCACCTCCAATATTTCTGGATAATTTTTTAATCAGTTTTTCACTTTCAGGTTTACTCACTAAATCCGTCTACGCAGGGTCCTAGGGGAGGTGGAAATGTTTGGGTGGCTTCCACAACCCATTACCTTTGTGCTCCTGCTTCATCCCTGGAGCTGATGTAGTGGAGAATCTTAGAGCTCATGACCCCCCCTCCACCCCGTCAGTGATAAAGTACCCTTCCCTCACTTTTCTCCCTCTGTTTTCCCAGCAGTTCCTTGCCCCTCCAGCATTGTGTGTTCCTCTCTCAAATCCTTGTCGAGCAGCTCTGCCTTGTTCTCAGTCAGGTCCACTTACTTGCTGCATGGGTTCAGGGTGCTGGGGGAGGGGGAGGGGCTTCTGCTCCACAGGGAGGAGAGAATCAAAGGCCTGCTGAGTGAGTGATCTAAAAGCCAGAGCCAACCAGACTGTTCATGCTGTGAAAGCTTCTGCTGAGCTTTCTGAACCTGTTTCTACTAATAGAAGTTTCTCTATTTTTTGTTCTGGGAGAATACAAAAGTACCTTACTTTCTTAGATGTGCTTCCCTGGTGGCTCAGATAGCAGAGAATCTGCTTGCAAGGCAGCAAGACCCTGGTTTGATCTCCGGGTCTGGAAGATCCCCTGGAGAAGGGAATGGCAACCCACCCAAGTATTCTTGCCTGGAGAATCCCATGAACAGTCCATGGGGTCACATAGAGCTGGGCATGACTGAGTGACTAACACTTCATTTTCTTTCGGGCTCCAGGAAAGGGAAGCAAATTGATCTTGTCAGGATTCTAACGCACAGAAGCTTATTCAGTCTACACATACTTTCATGGAGCTTGTCATATGTTCCTTCCTCAATGGCTACAGAACATCAGCATGGGGATTTTGTTCCAAGAATGATGGAAGCTTGTGTGTCTCTCTGGCTGTACTGTACTTGCCCATAAAGCACAAGGTTCAGTGCTGTGTGAGTTTCTTCCATTCTCAGATTAATCTGGCATTATTGGGCTTGCAGTTCTTCAAGATGACTTCCAGATGGGGTTCAATAGTGACTGCCTCTTCAGATAGAGCTTGTTCCTCACCAGTTACCCATGGTCCCCCTGCTCTCTGTGGTATTACACCAGGCCTAAATTATTTGCCTAAAATTCCATTAAGGCTTGTGCACACATTTGAGTTCTAAGACATAAGATATACTGTAAGATATAAGATATAGCATAAGATATAAGATGCATCAATCCTTTAACTAAATTTTGCATCTCATTAGCCCTTTAACTTTCAGAACTTTCAATTATCCCCCACCCATCTTTGGACATCTACTACTAGAAGCAGTATATTACTGATCCAATATCAAATTCATCCTACTGTATTTCATAGCACTTCCCGACGTGGAGCGACCAAGGACCCACTAGGTCCCAGGTGAGATTGTAGTGATGAGCCTAATTTCTTAAATGAAGCTGTAGAGGAAAATCCACATTTCTTTTCTTCCACCATGTTGCAGACTGTTTGATTCTTTCACTAGTCAAAGACTTTGCCACTCTAGAGGCACGCCTGGGGCAGCACCAGGGACTGGCCTTCTAAGCCTCACTGTGCCATCTGCTCTGAGGTCTGCCATTTCCCCAGGTTACCACCGCTGAATGTGGGCAGGTCTCTGTGTCCATGAAACATGCTGCTTTTCTCCTGCCCAGATTCAGAGAAGGCATCCCTCCCTCCTTACCCTGAAAGACACTCCTGTTCCTCAGTACTTGTGGGGTGCTAAGCATCATCTGAGTCTCTTCCAGCAGCGTTTCCATTCTATCCAATACAAAGCTCTGAAATGGAAAGATAAATATGTATATATATAGTAATAACTTATCTGGCTACCTGAAAGAAAAAGATCAGGGCAGACACAAATGAAGACATTGGTTAGAAGACCTGCCAAAGAAACCTAATCATCTGGGGCTTGTCTGGAAGTTGTCATCCCACGACCATTCCTTGTTCTAGTTCATGTAGAGGGATGATGCTGTAGAGGGTAACATAGAAGGCTGCACATTTGGCTAATGTTTTTATACAGATACTTGAAGAGATATGTATGTGTTTGGGGCTATCTGCTTTAGGAAATCAAGACTGGCAGATTGATTGTGTCTCATGATATCCCTGAAAATTTTTCTCACTAAACCGGTATTATTCTGGGAGGTGGATCTTATGGGAAATGTCATAATATTTCATAATTTCATAAAAGACTTCTTATGGATTTTCATTTCAACTATAAAATAGCTCTGTGAAGGAGGTACAATTAAATCTTCACTTCAGTTAAGAACACTGAGAGTAGGATAGATTAAATAGCTATACAATCATACATGCAATATGATTGTGACAAGTCATAGCACAAACTCAAGTCTGCCCTACAGCCAATCCCAAGTGTCCAAATTTTTACTGCTTTTTGCAAAAGCTATACTTCTACAATAGAACTCATATTCATAGTTCAAAAAATTTTTGAACTCAATGAGACCACTTATACACACATCTTTTTAAGTTTTATTTATACTTCTTAGTTCAAGAATTACACACTAGTCAACATTATTATATATTTACATGCTGAAACTGGCTGTAATAAGTTTAAATTCAAGAAAATAATTCTTATGTGCTACTCATTTATAATCCTCATTTGTTACTATCTCATGTATCCCAGAGATTGTAGTAGTCCTGTTTTTAGAAAGACATGAAAATAGATGCAATGATATCCACTTGTGTTTTGCATTTTCTAGCCATTGGAAAATGTGCATTATGTGCATATTAAGAAAGGCTACAAGGTAATTAGTAAGGCTGAAAATCACTACATTGTGAAGAAACTAGAATATCACTTGTTAGAAAAGGACAATTCAGAACTGCAGGGACAATATTTAAAATGGAACTATTTAAACACCCATGCAAATAAAAACTTTAAAATGTCATGGAATTTAAATTATTTTCAACACTGTTTGAATTAATATGCTTAAAATGACCAGTGAACACAAATTATTGAAATAAAAAGAGAAAGATACAAGCTAATGAAACTGTCAACTTGCTTCAGATGGTGCCAGGACACAGATATGGGCATCAGAATAATGACATGTGACAAGAGAGAGAGATTTGGCTTTCAAGCTAAAAAAACACAAGTTTTTGTTTTTGTTCATTTTGGATCACATTTAACTTTATCACAAAGCAAATTCTCAAAGCAAATTAAAATCTGATGTTAGCATTTTGCACACATCTATATATCTACAGAAATGTTTTACTTCAACTTTCAAATAACTGATAGATGTTTAATATTTTTTTCCCCTTAAATTATTTCCTTAGGGCAGTATCTTAATTAGCATTCTGTTGGCTCCTTACTACTTTTTTTTAAAATGTCCCTGGTGTATTTGGAAAATATTTTTTAAACCTTTGGTGTGAAGCAGTGTCTTTTTTTCTCCCATTTTCCCTCATTTTTCCATTTTTCTTTCTTTTTTTAAAATAATTATGGAGTCTTTGGTTAAAAGGAAAAATGCTATCTAAGGACAAATGCTATTATTAAAAAAAAAGTCTTTCTATGTGCTATTGTGTAACATATATCTGGAGCAGGTATATAATAAGCATTTGTTTTTCCTGTAGTGCCATCAATATAAACTTTTACTCTGAAAATTGAGATTTAAGTTATGAACTTTGGTTTCTTAAACTCTTACATATAAAAAGATCTATCAAGTAATCAATGATCATTTCTGCTTTTCCCAGTTGCCATTTCTAAGGCTATCTCTTGGTTGTTATAAACACTACAGTGTTTCCCATAGACGGGGTATGAGTGGGAGTGACAAGAAAAAGTGTGTGTGTGTGTGTGTGTGTGTGTGTGTGTGTGAGTGAGAGAGCAAATTAAAACCCTTCTGTCTGGGATCCCAAAGCATTTATGCAAAAGGGTGTTTGAATTTATCTGCTGGGGCTGCAGTAACTATTTTTACTTAGTAAAAATTAAATTAAAAAAAAAACCTAAACAATGATTTGTATCTATTGACTATTCATTTACAGCATGTTTAATTATTTACATAATAACACAGCAACTTAAGCCATAAACAGAATTAGCACATTGCCTTACCATAAAATACAAATTAGAAGTTAAAAATATTTAAGAAATCTGTTTTAATATTTACACACGCTCAGTGAAAGTTATGGTTGCTCACATTACATGGACTCTGTACACTTAGCAAAATGGCATGATTGCTACAGTTGAGAGTATCTGCCCTAACCAACATGGTGGGGTTTAGTTATTTTTTTTCCTCCTCTTGGGAGGAATATATATATATATTTTATCATTTTCTGTTTTCTTAAGACATTTTTGCTTTTAAATCACCATTGAACAATGCTAGTTGTTTCCTTGAAAGAGAGAATAAGTAGACAAGCAATGTGAGAACTAGTTAATTTCCATGTTCTGAGGTACAGTACTATTATAGTGTCAAACTGTGCAGTGGTTCATAAGAACTGTAGGCATTGATTCGCTGATAGAGAAATGCTCAGTACCCTGTATTACTTGTTTCAATATGTTGATTTGTCGGCTGCCAAATTAAAAATATTCATACATTGGTTTAATGAAGGAAATAAAACATATTAGCTTATTCCTTTTGATTTCCAACATATGAATGCATATATATGTATGTCTGTTTATATGGATCTATATATACACATATATACATGTAAATATGTGGTAAGACCTGTTTGTTGGCTGTTTTTGTATGAATTCAATCATAAAATTGGAACACAGTTACCTATAGAAAATGGAAATTGTCTTAGCAGACAATTTAATGCAGGTCTTGCTTAAAATAAACGTGATTCATTTCTCCATTATGCATCCCACTGAACTTTCTCTATGCGTTGTGCTTTTGTAAGCTGACAGATTTTTTGTGTGTTCCTAATACTAGAATGTAAAGTCTTTTGGTTCCTAAACCATTTTTTATTATTACTATTTTTCACTTCGCACTGCTTTTGAAGAAATGAGGAAAGGTCTAGATGGCACTGCTTAGGTCTTTTCCCCTGTTATTAAATTGCAGTAGAAAGAACTGTAACATTCCTTATGCAAACACATGATTATGTTGCATGAGTTTTCAATTCTGAAAATGCATTTCATACCTACTAGCAGTCATGTACAATATATATATATACAGATTGAGATCAAAGATTTCATTGTGAGTGTGCCTTTTAGAGTCAGAATTTGCCTATGAATTTCACAGAGATGAAAAACACCTTAATTGCTGGCTATCTGGCTATTTCATAAACAAAAGAAAAACTATACATATATGTATAAACTGATAGTTATGCTATATCAGAATTGCCAAAACATACTTTTGTGGTCCTGGATGCCAAGCTGACTGGTCTGTTTTGAAGACTTAAAGATTTAGCTCCCCTCCCCCAATCTGGTAACTAAAATTCAGTTCAACTACAAAAAAAAACCACAATTGTTTAAGAATAAATTCTATATCTACTGTTATCTCTGGGTGGGATGAGTCAGGTTTTTCTACCTACATGGTTACTAAATGCCAATCAATGGATTTTACTCTAGGGTTTCTGTTCCAGTGTCCCATCTTTTTCCTTTCCCCATGATTTTTCTTAACACTGAGGTCAGAAATGAATCCCTGGTCATATGCATTTGAAGCTCATGCTGCTAAGTTGCTTCTTCTGTCCACTTTGATCTAGATTTCTCTGTTGACTTTCCTGGACATCAAAATTTTGTTGGAACCTATAACAATATCAAGGATTTTTATGGCTTTTATGCTAATTGCAGTTAAGAACCACTTCTAGGCTGGAGCTCTGAGTTGTCTCTATAAAAACCTTTCCAGAATGGCATTTTGGAGTTGTGAACCTGAGTTATCAATATGCTCCTTCTTGAAATATGCTACTCAAACTTTAACCCCTAGTGACAAGGGGCAGGCACTTTTATTAGTATGATGTCTCAAAATGACTGCCCAGGGGAAAGTGTGTCCCTGGAGAAACTCGAGGAATCTCTGCTCTGAGCCCATGGGCAATGCATCAGTTGGATTCTGCCCAAAGGTCATACTCAGAGGTGTTCAAGTGTATAAACAAAAAAATAAGGGCCAGAGCTCCCTATGCTGGTGGAAAAAAATACCATCCTATCTGGGGGACAAATTCAGATAGATGCTAAACTTTTTTCCTCTGATAGTGAAGAACAGAAGGGCAGCAGGACTCCATCATATTCTAAGCTGCTGAATCATCAGGGAAAGAAAACATACATTTATCCACAGGCGGATACTGGCCTTAGCTGCTATGCACAATTAGGGATGTTACTCTAAAAAGAAGTGCCATTTTTTTAAAATAGAAATAGCAAAGTCATTCTGTAAGAAAAGTTTCAATCAAATCTAACTCTAAGAAAAAACAAGGAATTCACTATTTCCTCTGAGAAATGCAAAATATGAACTTCACATTGATAGAAATAAAATATATGAGCTTATTCTTTTCTCTTTGTCCAACATATGAATGCATATATCCAATTAGTATACAAAGAAGCACAATGACATAATTTAAAAATTGAATAAAAATAATATATCATGCCTGCCTGATTATCAGCTATATAGTTTTCTGCAGTATCAGCTGAGGTTTATAACATTCACCATGTAATGTGGCTTTGTTGTTCTTCTATTTTCCATGACTTCCTATTTGATTAGGCAGACTGCAACATATACAATGAAAGCACCCTAAAAAATCAAACTCCCCAAATCAACAACTAAACCTACTTGTGCACATAATCTCTTGAGTATTGTTTGCCATGAAAGACAAAGGTGAACTTCATTGTACAGAAAGAAATACAGTTCTCTTAAAATTTCTCCAAAGACTTACTCTGTCTGTCTCTTAAGAATATAATCAGAATTGCAGAAACAAGAAAAGTTGGAAAAGACCATTAAGCCCGCTAAGGAAATGAACAAATCCTTCTTTTGAAATAACTTATTAAATTCAGAAATAAACTGCAGGAAAATGTTGTAGAGTCAGAGAAAAGCATCTTGTCTGCTAGTTCTGTCTGTGCTTTATATTCATATATTGGAATCACTCCCAGTGTAACCTAAGATGCTTCTAATTCTGCTAACATTTCTGTTTAGGGGTTGTCTTTTAATCAGGTGCACTATAAAAACTTCTTCAGGTGTGCTGTCAAAAGCTTGTGAGTTTGGAGGGAAAGAAACCTCTTTCACTCTACCTTTTGGCACTGAACACAGTATGTATGGGTCACATGCTTGTAATGGGCTAAGGGTAATGCTGCTTGTGCACTTTAATTTCATTACAACTGTTGTCTCTGAATTGTCCACTCTGTTCTGGGTTATTAACTGTTATTTTTAACTGCCTCAGAAGTAGCATTTTAGAAAAATTTCTTTCGGCCACCAGGCATGATAATGTTTAGAAGTCTCCCCGTTTCTAAATGTCAAAATGGAAGACGTCAGCATTGATTCCCAAGCTCAAGCAAACATGGCCTGGCCAAATTGGTTTCCCAAGTCTCTGTCTTGACTCTCCCTATCTTGTTTGAATTACATGAGAACCTTCTAGAATCCAGTGAGAATTAACTTCCTGTGGCACCATCATCAGCTTAATAAGACAGGCAGATATCGTCTTCAGTAAGCATGTTTGCATGGCATGGCAGATCGCATGACACCCTTAGGAATGAAGATGGGGAGTATGTGGTTATGACCACATCTCAGCGAGATGACTGATGATGCTACTGAGCCTTCTGGAATATCATCTAAATTATTCCCCTCCATATAGGCTGTGTACTAAGCAGATAAGGTGGAACACAGACTCAGTCTTGCCAGCATGTATACAAATCACTTGCATTTTAACTGGAAAACCCCAAGGACCTTAGCATTTTCATGACTTAGCAGAAGCAACCCAAATGGTATGAATTGGACCACAGGATAGGCCAGCAACTAAGGTATTTTAGCATCACTTTTGTCCTGGATTGATGTGTTTTCCAAGTTCTATGTCAGGCTGTACAACTGGTTTGAGGAGGAATCTAGTCCTTGCTTCCCATGGGAGGCTATGTTTTAGTTCACATAATAAAGCCAGTAGACGATGTTGAAGAAGGAGAAAACCACTGGGAAGAATATGCGGGACCACCGATCTATGGCATTCACATCAGTCAAATCGGGAATGGTGATTTTCAGTTGGGAGGCGCGTCTCCGCAGGCGACTTTTCTTCTGTGCCACGTGCCGTTCCAGGGCATTTCGGCCAAAACTATGCCTGGGCAACCCGGCTTTCCGATACTGGATGCTGGAGGCATCATAGGCCAGCATTGTGCTCCTTGGGTCGCCAAGTCCCATCACAGCCTCGGAGGTGGCCATTTCATTTTTTATCTCAAGAGTGCTCAGTAAGATGTTCTCATGGGGGTCCATCTGCAAGGGGGAAGAAACAAACAAGACTTTCAAAACAGAAAGCCTTTATTGGTGATTTTTACACAAGGTGCTGTGATATGTAGTTTGGATATTCACGATTAAGAGACTTGGCTTTATGTCCACATGCTCTAAATTTGAACTGTAGTTCTGCCGCTATAAACTGTGAGTTTCAGTTTCTTCATCTACTAAATGGTATAATAATCCACTCCAAGAGGATGGCTGTAATGATGTAATGGTATAACAGATTGTTGCTAGTACCATTTTCATGATTTCCACATAAAGCATGCAGAGAAATGGAAAGCATGACCTCCCCCTTTAAATAATTTACAGTCTTGATTAAAAATACCTAAAAAATCTAAACTGAACTAGGGATGAAATAGTATTAGGGGATGAATTACTAAATTGTGCTCACAATTACCTAATTACAGATGAATTCATGATAAAACCAGAACTAAAAGTAGTTCAGTTCAGTTCAGTTCAGCTCAGTCACTCAGTCGTGTCCGACTCTTTGCGACCCCATGAATCACAGCACGCCAGGCCTCCCTGTCCATCACCATCTCCCGGAGTTCACTCAGACTCACGTCCATCATATATTAAGCACTTCATATACACGCCAGAAACATTTCTATGTAACTTCATTTAACTGATGCTTCTTAACGCCCACACAGTTACAAGGTGTCACCTTAAATTTTCAGTGTCAATGTAAATAGGGTAAAGGAAGAATTTTGAACAACAAAAATGCAGGAAACACATGACTTGCCAAAATGCAAGAGAATTCAAAACAACGAGGAACTTGAAAATAACCGTTGAACAGATTATGGGTGGTGTGGGTGGTCAAGGGGTGAGTGGGGTGACTTGCCAGGGAAGAGAAGCAGACAGGAATTAAGAGTTTGACACAAATTGTCTGTACTGAGCTGAATTCTGGGCCCAGGGAGTAGAATTAAGGTGGCTGTGCTGACAGGGTGACTCTTTTTTTCTCTTGGATTATTTCTTCTTAGCAAGTCTAAAAGTAAAGGATGAATACTGAGATCATGATTCTCCAAAACTAAATGATTATGTAACGCTTTTTGTTCTGTTGAGATGGGAAAATTTGTGTGTCTTATTTTTAAGAGGCCTCCATTGCTACATAGATAATAAAACCTTACCACAACAAGCTATTATTAACAATATAGTATATTTATTTTGGTAAGGACTTGAAATATATCTACTGCCAATATTTTTTATAATCAATTTTTGTATATTTTATTTTGTTTCCAGTTTTATTGAGAAATAATTGATACATATCACTGTATAATTTTAAGGTGCCCAGCATGATAGTTCAATTTATATGTATTATGAAATGACTACCACAATAGGTTAAGCTAACATCCATCTTTTCATATAAATATGATACAAAAAAAAAAACAAGGAAAGAAAATTGTAGTGAGAACTCAAGAAATAAATGCTGATTGAATGAAATTCATCTTATGACACTTAAAACTCAATGTCTTCCTGCATCATCATCAATAAGCTGATTTAATCTACAACACCACTGTGAAGATGGGAACTGCATGGACTACACCTCTTGAGTCCCTTTCCTGCTCCAAGGCTTCCACCTCTGTTGACACAGATCTCTTGCTAGAGCAGCAGGCTCAGGCACCTGAGATACGGAAACATTTCCCATGGTACCCTGGACCACGTATATGACAGATCCCATTTTGATGCATGAGAAGGGAATTTAGTGAGCAGTACCTAGTAGCTTGTTGTTGTTTAGTCCCTAAGTCCTGTCTGACTCTTTCATGATGACCTCATGGACAGTAGCCCACCAGGCTCCCTTATCTAGTAGCTAAGGCTAAGTAATTTACATATTGACTTTTCCATTTCCAATAGTCCAGTGGGATCAGCATGTATCTCAAGCTCAGAAAATAAGGCACAGAGGGGTTAAGAAATTAACACAAATTCACCCAGTGAACAGGTGACAGAGCAAGAACTGGAATCAGGTCTCTCTCACTATGCCATGCTAAGCAACATAAATAGCCCCATCCCACTATAGCCCTCTACACTCATAAAAGAAGACCTTCTCAGTGCGGGGGAGGGGCGGTTACCTGGAGGCTTGGAAAATGTCCTTAATGAGGATGTAGATAAGTGTCTTGATTTAAATACATCACTAAAGATTAGAACTAATGTAAAGTCCTATTAACTGTAACACTGTCAACTAAATAAGCATCTGTGATTTGAACCTTCAACAGCCCCACTAGCAATAATTCTATTTAAGGAACCACCACTTCCCCTCTCTTAGTTACTGTGCTTCTGATGTGGCTCAAGTCAAGCAGAGCAATCCCAACACAGTGATTGTTTCAGTGACAGACACACGCCCATTTCAGAACCAATGGCATGTCATAAGCCTTCAGGCTGGCATACTAAAGACTCTGAAACATTTCCACTGGGTTTGCACCCAAAATTATGTGGTCTTGAGTCTAATGGATTTGTCCAACTGCAAGAGGTGATCCTAACTTGAAAACAAGCCAACATTGGGAGACATAGAGAATCCATGACCTGCTGAGAGTGTCTGTATCTGGTATGCCTGATTTGCTGATGCTAAACAAGATAATACACCTCTCTCTCTCTTTCTCTTTTTTGTATAAGACAGCATGAGTTGGGTTTTCTATTACTTAAGACCCAAAGAATTGTAACTGAGATATGATTCATCTTTATGCATCTGAACAACCCTATAATATAGGCAGGGCAGGAAAGATATTATTGATGTTACACCTGTAATAAGGATGTTTCACAACTCAAACTGAAATTAAAGAAATCTGTTACAGTAATACAATCTTCAGTATGCAGAAGGATGTTGGGTTTTAATCCTTCCGGCTAGGACCAAAAGCATCTAGGGGCTGCTGGGTTTGGTGGCTGGCTGGTCAACTGGCTACATTTTTCCCCCCCTTGTCTGTTTTCCTTCAAAGGATGTGAACTGTGTTAGCAGCAAAGGTCAAAGGTGAAGGCTTTTTATATGTGTTTCAACAGGCTTTTATCTAACTCAAATGGTAAAGAGGGTAAGGTTTTTTAATTGATTATGTTGAGCTTCCATTAGTAATCTATAGAGCTTATTTACTCTGGGTGGCGCTAGTGGTAAAGAACCCGCCTGCCAATGCAGGAGACAGAGATGCAGGCTTGATCCCTGGGTTGGGAAGATCCCCAGGTTGGGAAGATCCCCTGGAGAAGGGCATGACAACCCACTCCAGTATTCTTGCCTGGAGAATCCCATGGACAGAAGAGCCTGGTGGGCTACAGTCCATAGGAATGCAAAGAATTGGACATGACTGAAAAGACTTGATATGCATATTGTTTAAATAAAAGAAAAATAACTTTTAAATTATGCATGTGAAATTGAACAACTATTAACTTTCCTTTTTTCTTTTTAAAATACTTGTTTTTGGAAGGTGACTGCTGATTGAGGTTTCTTATGTTTTCTTTCTTTGTTTTTTTTGAGGGACCTCCTTTACTGCATCATTGCAGAATATGCTGTATTTCCATTTTACAGGGCAAAAAACTGAAGTTCAGAAAAATGAAGTGAGTTAATTAAAATCTTACTACTCACAAGTAATAAAATAGTGTAATAATTCTTCTCTGTTGATGATTATCTCAATGCAAGAATATTCCATGCTGCCTCCAGCATCTCCCAAATCAATCAGGGAAGTCTGACTCAGGTAGTGGTTTGGGGCTGGTATAGTCTATTTTAGTGGCTCCAAAACTTTAATGAACCTCAGAATTCCCTGAGAAGTCTTGAAATACACATCTCTTGGAGCCCCCTCCCAGAATTCCTCAGTTAGTACATACAGGATGAGGCTCAATAATCAGCATTTCTAACAAGTTCCCAGGTGATGAGGTGATGCTGGTCGGGGGTTCACATTTGGAAAATACTAGTCTGCTGGATTGCAGCAGCAGGACATGACTAAACAAAGCGGCAGCAGATACCTTGGGAAACAGTGAAAAAGCTGAAGTTCTAACCACAATCCTTACCACTTAGAGAACACATGAAACTTCTGTTCATTATTCAGTACAGACAGGCATTGTGTGACACAACTTTCAAGACCATCCCCAAGAAAAAGAACTGCAAAAGAGCAAAATGGCTGTCTGAGGAGGTCTTACAAATAGCTGTGAAAAGAAGGGAAGTGAAAACCAAAGGAGAAAAGGAAAGATATACCTATTTGAATGCAGAGTTCCAAAGAATAGCAAAGAGAGATAAGAAACATTCCTCAGTGATCAATGCAAAGAAATAGAGAGAAACAGCAAAATGGGAAAGACTAGAGATCTCTTCAAGAAAATTAGAGATACCAAGGGAACATTTCATGCAAAGATGGGCTCAATAAAGGACAGAAATAGTATCGACCTAACAGAAGCAGAAGATATTAAGAGGAGGTGGCAAGAATGTCTGATGCAGGATGCAGGATGCTTGGGACTGGTGCAGGGAGAGGACCCAGAGGGATGGTATGGGGTGGGAGATGGGAGGGGATTCGTGTTTGGGAATGCATATACACTCGTGGTGAATTAATGTCAATGTTTGGCAAAACCAATACAGTAATGTAAAGTAAACTAAAGTAAAAATAAAAATTATAAAAAAAAAAAAAATAAAAGCAAGTTGATGTCAGTAAGATCTCCAACATACCAAATTATATTCAGCCTAAATATCTGAGAAAACAGTGTCAACAGAATTTACAGTGCTTCTATTGAAAGCAAATAAATGAATGAATCAAAAAAAAAAAAAAAAAAGAATACACAGAAGAATTATACAAAAAAAGATCTTCATGACCCAGAAATCATGATGGTGTGATCACTCACCTAGAGCCAGACATCCTGGAATGGGAGTCAAGTGGGCCTTAGGAAGCATCACTATGAACAAAGCTAGTGGTGGTAATGGAATTTCAGTTGAGCTGTTTCAAATCCTGAAAGATGATGCTATGAAAGTGCTGCACTCAATATGCCACCAAATTTGGAAAACTCAGCAGTGGGCACAGGACTGGAAAAGGTCAGTTTTCATTCCAATCCCAAAGAAAGGCAATGCCAAAGAATGCTCAAACTACCGCACAATTGCACTTATCTCACACGCTAGTAAAGTAATGCTCAAAATTCTCCAAGCCAGGCTTCAACAGTACTTGAACTGTGAACTTCCAGATGTTCAAGCTGGTTTTAGAAAAGGCAGAGATCAAATTTCCAACATCTGCTGGATCATGGAAAAAGCAAGTGAGTTCCAGAGAAATATGTATTTCTGCTTTACTGACTATGCCAAAGCCTTTGACTGTGTGGATCACAATAAACTGTGGAAAATTCTGAAAGGGATGGGAATACCAGACCACCTGACCTGATTCTTGAGAAACCTGTATGCAGGTCAGGAAGCAACAGTTAGAACTGGACATGGAACGACAGACTGGTTCCAAATAGGAAAAGGAGTACGTCAAGGCTGTATATTGTCACCCTGTTTATTTAACTTATATGCAGAGTAGATCATGAGAAACGCTGGGCTGGAAGAAGCACAAGGTGGAATCAAGATTGATATTTGGGAGAAATATCAATAACATCAGATATGCAGATGACACCACCCTTCTGGCAGAAAGTGAAGAAAAACTAAAGAGCCTCTTGATGAAAGTGAAAGAGGAGAGTGAAAAAGTTGGCTTAAAGTTCAACATTCAGAAAACTAAGTTCATGGCATCTGGTCCCATCACTTCATGGAAAATAGATGGGGAAACAGTGGAAACAGTGGCTGACTTTATTTTGGGGGGCTCCAAAATCACTGCAGATGGTGATTGCAGCCATGAAATTAAGACGCTTACTCCCTGGAAGGAAAATTATGACCAACCTAGACAGCATCTTAAAAAGCAGAGACATTACTTTGTCAACAAGGTCCGTCTAGTCAAGGCTATGGTTTTTCCAGTGATCATGTATGAATGTGAAAGTTGGACTATAAAGAAAGCTGAGCGCTGAAGAATTGATGCTTTTGAACTGTGGTGTTGGAGAAGACTCTTGAGAGTCCCTTGGACTGCAAGGAGATCCAACCAGTCCATCCTAAAGATCAGTCCTGGGTGTTCATTGGAAGGACTGATGTTGAAGCTGAAACTCCAATACTTTGGCCACCTGATGCAAAGAGCTGACTCATTTGAAAAGACCCTGGTGCTGGGAAAGATTGAGGGCAGAAGGAGAAGGGGACGACAGAGGATGAGATGTTGGATGGCATCACCAACTCAATGGACATAAGTTTGGGTACCCTCCAGGAGTTGGTGATGAACAGGGAAGCCTGGAGTCCTGTGGGGTTGCAAAGTGTTGGACACGACTGAGGTGAACTATATAAACTTTTAAAAAATTTTTAATTTTTTTATATGATTTTGAAAGGTTACTTTCCATTTACAGTTATCCCAATACATTAGCTATATTCCCTGTGTTGTACGATACCTTCTTGGGCCTGCCTTATATTCAGTTCTTTGTACCTTCCACTCCCCTACCCCTATATTGTCCCTCCTCCCCCCTTCCCACTGGTAACCACTTGTTTGTTCTTTGTATCTGTGAGTCTGCTTCTTTTTTTGTTATATTCACCAGTACGTTCTGTTTTTAAATTTCACATATAAGTAATATACAGTATTTGTGTTCATCTGTCTGACATATCACTTTGCATAATGTCCTCCAAGTCCATCCATGTTGCTGCAAATGGCAAAATTTCATTCTTTTTTATGTCCGAGTCATATCAATTATGTGTATGTACCACATCTTCTTTATCCATCCATCTGCTGATGGACACTAAGGTTATTTCCATATATTGCCTCTTGATAATAATGCTGCTGTGAACACTGGGGTGGCATGTATCTTTTCGAACTTATGTGTGGTTTTTTTTGGATATTTTTCCAAGAGTAAACTAGCTTGGTTATAATGATCTTGACAATAATGTAACAAGGGAGTTATTATTAATAGTCTTATTTTAAAAATAAGGAGATTGAGAATTAGGACTAGTTAGTGATTTGTCTAGAGTTTAATCTGTTTGTTCCAATGTTCCTGTTCCTACTGACAAGACTATACAGTTGCTTATCTTGACACTTTTCTTCAATTATAAGTTCAGTCTTGGAACCTGTATCAGGTTGTACTTAGGTAATGAGATTACATAAAATGGAAGGAATAGCAACTGTCACATGAATTTAGCTAATCCTTTTAAAAAACAGATCTCCTCCCCAGCCTCTCCAGCTTTGCCCAAATGATCGTCCTAATTGCCTTTCTCTTGAGCAGTGGAGACATGGGAGAAACCACTAAATCATCCCTTTTTTGGGTTAGAACATAAACAAAAGATATTTCCTCTTTAACTTATCAGAAAGGCCATGGAGCAATTTCTATTGCCCTGGAAAACATAACAAAATACTGGTCATCTGTTTTGTCATGTAAATTTTACCTATTTAAACAGCCATGAAAATACCACTGATGGTAATTAAAACAACGGAGAAAAGGAAACCAAAAATACATGAAGGAAAACAGATGAGAGGGAAAGACTAATGAATAAATTGACATTCTATATAGATAAACTACACTTGCAAGAAGCTTGCTGCAGGTCTTGCTTTAAGGGTCTATACTACTTGCTTTCTAGAGTCAACTTTTAAATCACAAGTGTCCATTCCTGACACAAGGGTTTTGGGAGAGGCCCTATTAAGTAGTCCAACACAAAAAAAAACCCAAAAAACAAACAAAAAAAACCCCCACAACTCTTCTGTTCCCCATTCAGCAATTTGCTCTTGAAATTATGTTTTACTTGGAATTATTGTGCCTATCCATCAAGAATGAAATGCTGAGATTTTGGGAAACAGACTCATTTATTTGCACCAGCATTCTGGACTCTCCTACGAATGACCCCCTGTGAAGGAGGGCAGTTTTCACACTTCTGTTTCAGGCTGACCTATGCATGGATGATTCTAACAATGGCAGATTCATGTTAAACACATGGATTAAGAGGTTTTCTTTTCCTTCTTCTCATTCCCCATCCCCAAATCTTTTTCCAAAAGGAAACACATTTAGTTAACAGTTCCATTTTGCTTAAAAGATATTGCATTAAACAATGAAGAGAGGACCTTATTTTTTATAAAATAAGCTAATTTCAGGACTGGTTTCAGGGTTGCTGCTTCCTTTCCCGGACCTTTGTCAGTGATAGCTGTATGTTCTGGAGAGATGCCCTTGTCCTACTGTCTTATACAGACATGCAAACTGCAGCCCTCAGTGATCCAGCGGCATCACATGTTTATCTTGGGAAGTACAATGGGGCTATTTTAGATTCTAGTTCACCACTCATATCATTCAAAGAAGAGTGAGAAATTGGAAAAAAACTTCAAGAAATCCTAACTCTGGTATTTCAATTACTTCAACTAGTGTGTGGGTAAGAAACTTTGTTTTATCTTCCATGAATTGACACTGTGACCTGAGGAACTTTAAATGCTAAGGCAATGAACTGTTAAGCCACCTGGGAATGTCTAAAGCACTCTTTCCAAAGGAAAAATACTCTGAAACTACCTAGCCTGCACTCAGCCTTCTAAGAGGTAAAAGCAAATTTACCCAACTAGAATATGAAATGGAGATTCCAAGAGGGCAAGCGAAGGCCAGCATCTTTGACTTTTCAAATTCCTCTACTGAAGCAAAAAGAGAAACAGTAACCAGATATGGAGCTTAGAACTGGAATATAAATAATACAAGAGCACTGCTGAAATCCCAGGTAGTTTCAGAAGGATGATCTTTTTTAAAAAATGTTTTTGAACTGTTTATTTTGTAATGAGGTATACATGAATAACAATGTTTTGATCGTTTCAAGTGAACAGTGAAGGGACAGTCATACACATACATGTATCTAGTCTCTCCCAAACTCCCCTCCCACTCAGGCTGTCACGTAACACTGAGCAGAGTTCAATGTGTTATACTGTAGGTCTTTTTTGGTTATCCATTTTAGGTTACCCATTTTAAATATAGCAGTGCGTACATGAAGGATGATCATTTTTTAATAAAAGCTAGTAGAAAAATAAAAGGGCTGAGATTCTTTTTAATGTCTTTTTTCCTTCTATGATGCTACTGTGTTTGAAATCTCACAACCATACCATGAGAAGTTTGTACTGGGAGTATTTTGTAAACCTTTCCCATCAAAATTCTGAAGTTCATGGGTAGTTAAGTGGTAAAACAATTATTTGAATTTATGTTTGTAGACTCAAACCTTGTTTTTCCTACTAAATATTTTCACTATGTGGTAAAATACTTATAACGTGATCACAGGTGGCATTAAGATATGAGCAATTAAGCTGTTGTTTTGATTTTTCATTTTTAAATTCTCATGGGTAGATCATGGGAGCACCCATCTTGAGGATTACTTAGCAGAGTGATACTTTGTTAAGGAATCACATTAACGCATCTCTTCTTTATGGATCAGTCACTTGGTTGACTTTTTATAGTTGTCATAAGGTGGAAAGATTCTGCCTCAGTCACAAACCAAAATAATCCATCTGGACAAGTGGATAAACCAAATGATCATGGTGAGGTTTTGAGTTGCTATTTCAGGTGATAGTGAAGCTTTTAGAAGTAGAGTTAGACCTTGGGAGCAGAAGGAGAAGAGTAAGACACTTCTCTCCAAAGGACCCCAGACGAGAAACCTTTAATAAAAGTTATGACTAATACAAGGTCAGTTGTAAAAAGACACTCAATAAGCCTGGGCTGTCCAGTGGACTAAGGCTTCCCCTCTTTCTAATCCCCTTATGTGAGTCCCTGCCCCTTTCAACCCTCTCAGCAGAGTTAGAACAAGCTGGTTCTAATCTTGGCTTACCCTAGGCCTTGGTGCTTTTCCAGAAAATCTAGGTGGATTTAAGGATGTGCTTGCTAATTTCTTCCACCTGGGTCAATCCCCCTGCTACAATCTCCCTGAACCCTAGTTTCCCTCATGATGGCAAGCATGGGCATGTTGCTTATGTGTCCCTAATGCTGACCACTACAGTCCATACAAAACAAGTACTTAAAATAAAACTTGCTGAACTGAATTACTGAGAGGGTTAGACTAAGCCCAGGATCACACATTCAAATCCGCTAGGGAAGTCATATCAAAGCATGAAGTAGTTGTAATGGAGAATGGGAATAAGTTGGCCCTAGTATAGTTAACTAGACTATAAAAATACAGGCTTGCCTGAAGGACATTTAAATTCAAAATTTTAAAGATTATGGCAGGGGTCACGATCACATCTAAGGGTTCAGTCCACAAGCTGCTGCATTAAATTCCTTACAGATTTAATGTATTAAAAATATGTCTTTCACAGCCTTCAGAATGGGAGAAAATAATAGCAAATGAAGCAACTGACAAACAACTAATCTCAAAAATATACAAGCAACTCCTACAGCTCAATTCCAGAAAAATAAACGACCCAATAAAAAAATGGGCCAAATAACTAAATAGACATTTCTCCAAAGAAGACATACAGATGGCTAACAAACACATGAAAAGATGCTCAGCACCACTCNATTACTCAGCCATTAAAAATAACACATTTGAATCAGTTCTAATGAGGTGGATGAAACTGGAACCTATTATACAGAGTGAAGTAAGCCAGAAAGAAAAGCACCAATACAGTATACTAACGCATATATATGGAATTTAGAAAGATGGTGATGATGACCCTGTATGCAAGACAGCAAAAGAGACACAGATATATAGAACAGTCTTTTGGACTTTGTGGGAGAGGGAGAGGGTGGGATGATTTGGGAGAATGGCATTGAAACATGTATAATATCATATATGAAATGAGTCACCAGTCCAGGTTCAATGCATGATACAGGATGCTTGGGGCTGGTGCACTGGGACAACCCAGAGGGATGGTATGGGGAGAGAGGCGGGAGGGGGTTTCAGGATGGGGAACATGTGCATACCTGTAGTGGATTCATGTTGATGTATGGCAAAACCAATACAATATTGTAAAGTAATTAACCTCCAATTAAAATAAATAAATTTATATTCTTTAAAAAAACCTCAGCATTCAGAAAACTAAGATAGATCATGGCATCTAGTCCCATCATTTCAAGGCAAATAGATGGGGAAACAGTGGAAATAGTGAGAGACTTTATTTTCTTGGTCTCCAAAATCACTGCAGATGGTGACTGCAGCCATGAAATTAAAAGATGCTTGCACCTTGGAAGAAAAGCTATGACCAACCTAGACAGCAAAAAAGCAGACATTACTTTGCCAACAAAGGTCCACCTAGTCAAAGCTATGGTTTTTCCAGTGGTCATGTATGAATATGAGAGTTGGACTCTAAAGAAAGCTGAGCACCGAAGAATTGATGCTTTTGAATTGTGGTGTTGGAGAAGACTTTTGAGAGTCCCTTGGGCTGCAAGGAGATCCAACCAGTCCATCCTAAAGGAAATCAGTCCTAAATATTCATTGGAAGGACTAATGCTAAAGCTGAAACTCCAATCCTTTGGCCACCTGATGCAAAAAACTGACTCATTTTGAGAAGACCCTGATGGTGGAAAAGATTGAAGGTGGGAGGAGAAAGGACAGAGGATGAGATGGTTGGATGGCATCACCAACTCGATGGACTTGAGTTTGATCAAGCTCAGGAGTTGGTGTTGGACAGGGAAGCCTGGCATGCTGCAGTCCTTGGGATCACAAAGAGTTGAACATGACTGAGCGACTAAACTGAACTGAAATGTCCCACTCCTCATCAAACTTTTCCCTTTGATTTAACATTTATGGGTAATTTGTCTGATCCAGTCTTTATCCTGATGGTTATAAAACAGTGGATTAAAAAAAAAAAAAACTGTCTTTCAGTTCCATTTAATCTATAATTACCAACTGCTTTAAAAAACATGTGGCATAAAATAGGACTAATGAATAAGGAAAATTCACCTAGAAAAAAGCCTGAGTCTCAGAGCTCCCTTGGTAAACTGTGATCTTGATATCAGGCTAGCGTTCCTTTCCTAATCATGGGAGGTCTTATTGTGGCAAATTCTGCAGTATTTCTCTGTGTGGAAACTAAAGTAGCCTTCCTATTTTTTGTAGTTTAATCTCTTCCATTCTTTTTATCCTCACAAAATCAAATTAATTTCTCTTGAAAAATTATTACTTTCCAGTTATGTGTTACTTTGTGTGGAATCCACTGGAAAAGAATTAAGGGCAGGAGGACAAGGGGGCGACAGAAGGTTGGATGGCATCACTGACTCAATGGATATGAGTTTCAGCAAACTCTGGGCGGTAGTGAAGGACAAGGGAAGCCTGGAGTCCTGCAGTCCATAGGGTGGCAAAGAGTCAGACACAACTGAGTGACTGAACAACAACATCCAGAATGATATGTAATTCACAGATCACTGATTTTTAAAATAATGGAGACAGGAGGATGAATGCTAAATTTGGGGGAAATGACAGTGCATTTGTCTGTTTTGTTTTTTTTTTTAAAGCATCTGCTGGGGAGGCCACTTTATTATTATTGTTATTATTTGTTGTGCCACGAGGCTTGTAGGATTTTAGTTCCTCAACTAGGGATTGAATCCAGGCCCATGGCAGTGAAAGTCCCAAATCTTAACCACTGGATCATCTGGGACTCCTGACAGTACATTTGAATTGCTACATTTAATAATAATAAAACACAATAAAATATCTGATGAACTGAATACTTTTTAAAAGGTTGGTAGAATTCTTTTGGGGTTCTACTTCTTAACCAAGTATAAGCTACTACTTTCAAATATAGTTGAAAGCCAGGAGTCATTGTAATTGTATGGAAAAAAATTAAAAGATTGGGGTCATACAGAAATCCCCAGAAGGAGGAAAAAGTGAAGGAAACTATACTAACAATCTATACTTTTAATGGACCTTCCTTTCTTCCAAAGGAGGGTCTCACTTTAAATTATTACAGATCCTCAGGCTCTGTGGAATAAGCCAGGTTTGACAATGAACTCACTTTAAGTTCAAAGTCCTCTTTTCACACATTTCGAAGGTAGATGTGAGAATCTGCATACTTAATTCTGATAACTTGAAGAAGTTTTAATACCTGGGAGCTTATATCCTGAGAGGCAAAGGCTCATTCTAGTTCAATTTTCATCTGAATTATTGACTCAAGTCCCAAGCTGGAGAGAGACGATTGATCTAATCTTTTCATTAGCTTGTTCATACAACTCAAAGCATTATGTATGATGACTTGTTAGAGATTTTTATATACACCACGTAACTGGTAATTCACAATTTCCAATACATTTTAAAATAATACCATAGAGGACATCTGGTTTCTTTCCACAAGGCTGGAAACATCACAGTCAAGTGTTTACAAGGCACAGGCATATAGAGAGGGGAATTAGGGGTAAACTTTAGCAGAAGAGGAGGAAAATTTTCCCCTGGGGCTTTACACACATCACTGAGAGAAAAAAGGGGTGTCTTTTCCAGACACACACCCCTCCTCTTCATAATATTCTAAAACCCAGGACCGTGAGTAATAAATCTGATAGATGATCAGGTCAAGTTTCAAGACTTAAGGGCAGGTTGTGAAAGTGTTACTCAGTTTGACTCTCTGTGGCTGCATGAACTGTAGCCCACCAGGCTCCTCTGTGCATAGCATTTCCTGAGCAGGGATACGGGAGCGGTCTGCCATGCCCTTCTCCAGGGGCTCTTCCAACTCAAGGATTGAACCTGGGTCTCCTGCACTGCAGGTGGATTTTTCACCATCTGAACCACCATGACTGACTTAAAGGTTGTAATACAGATCATCCCATGTCATTGGGAAACTCATGGTTTCCTCTTGGTCCTAGGTTTTGAAACTGATGCCAACCTTGTCCCATTAGCTAATAAGGATAGGTTTGAACATGCAAAATCTCCCATTGTCTCCATTCTGGGTCAGAGAGGAATTATAATCTGCTTCTAGCTTTCAGCTAAAAAGCAAAGAAGTCAGGGTTTGGTTTCTGTCCTTCTTAAACAAGGAGCCAGTGTTTTAATGCATCTAAAAGCCTGAAGGCTCCTTTCCCCTGGAAGCTATTGACTCAAAAAGAGAATCATACTACACACTTCAAAACCCCATCCAAGGTATAATCAGTTCCACTCATATATATCAGAGACACCCCTTCCACAGTGTCTTACCCACTGCCTCTTATTGTTTTTTATTTAATTTGGCTAAGAACAGAAAGCTGACCTAATGCAGACCATATGGGCTGGATTCCCGTGACTATAACAAAAGGGCAACAGAAAGAAGCAGCACATACAACTCTACAGAGATGCAGGAACATAGCCAGTGACCTTTGCTTCCTCGGATTTAGAATTACATTCGGCTATTGAATGGCAGGGGGCACGGGGGTGGTACTGAAACAGATCTCTTGAATAAAGACAGGCTGATGGCTGATGGCGAGGGTGCGTGGATTCACACTGATTACTAAATCCTGTGAAGGGGAGTTTAGACACATGTTTACTCATAACCAGCAAGGGATCTAGTAGCTACATTTTAAAAGAATGCACTGGTGAAAAGTAACTCAATAGTAATTTAAAAAACTAATACAATGATGATGACAATAAAGTACATACTTAAAAGCAAGTATCCACTATATACAACAAAGGTGAAATAAATGATGCTAAGAGTTGTCATTATAGATTACAGAACAACTGCCTTTCAATGAATAGGAAAAAGCAAATATCTATTTACAACGAAAGTATTTATAAGCACCGATTTCTCACTAGAACATTATGATACTGAATACTATGCAACTGTTTGAACAAGACCAAAGGATTTCTAATATTTGCTTCAATAGGTAATTGGGAGTTATCGCTATTGTTCAGTTGCTAAGCTGTGTCTGACTCTTTGCAACCCCATGGGCTGCAGCACACCAGGCTTCCCTGTCCTTCACCATCTCCTGGAGCCTGCTCAAACTCATGTCCATTGAGTCGGTGATGCCATCCAACCATCTCATCCTCTGTCGCCCCTTTCTCCTGCTCATTGGGAATCCCTATTCATCCTTCCTCACTCATGTATCTTGCAGACCTCAGTTCAAATGTTCCTTCCATCAGGGAGTCTTCTTTGATCAAACCTGTCTGTCAGGTCCTCTGACAGCTCTCACAGCAACATAGACACGTTCCTCACTGTCCTTATTTACATTTATAATTATACATTATTTCTTTAGATACTTGTTTAAGGTCCATCCTTTTAAGATGTGGTCTCTGTGAAGCCAGGAGCATGTCTGGTAGGGATTCAGGAAGTACCTGATGAATTAGCAGATAACCCCATTAGGCACTATTGAGTACACATTCAGGGCTTTCCTGATGGTACAGTGATAAAGAATCCACCTGCCAATGTAGGAGATGCAGGAGACACAGGTTCAATCCCTGTGGCGGGAAGATCCCCAGGAAGCAGGCATGGTAACCCACTCCAGTAGTCCTGCTTGGTGAATCCCATGGACAAGGAGCATGGAGGTCTGTGGTCCATGGGGCCACAGAGAATCAGCTGCGACTGAGCAACTAAGCACACACACAGTGTACCTTCCACTCTACGAGCACTCTATGTGGATGAGTGCATCTTTTGCTCACCACCGTCACTGAGGTGGGTGCTCTGATGAACGCTCACTTCAGAGATGTGCAAGCTCAGGTTGCTGTCAGTCACTCCTGAAAGAATCCCAACAAGCAAATAAGGGACTGCGATTTGGACCAAGGGTGAGTTAACACACTTAAGACAGATGGTACGTTGGGACCCATGATATGTCCCCTTGAAAGAGTGAAATTCTGTCTTGTTTCGAGACATTTAGGAAACATGAACACGCACTGTGGAAGTGAAGGAGCAGAGAAAGAACAGGCCCTGAGGCATGGCGGGTCAGAGAGGGTGGCCTGAGAACAGAGAGCAGGCAGATAAAGGAAGGCAGCCCTGGGGCTCCGTGACGGTGGGCTCAGAGGGCACGCTACCTCTCGGGCCTGAGGAGAGGAAGTGGGAAAGCAGACAGAGGCCTCTAGGTCCACAAAATACTCCACCCACGAGGTACCCAGTTAGACTGCTTGATCCTATCTTTTCTCTCTGGACCGTTCCTTCTCATTCTGTGTGGCTGCACTGTAGGAAGAGCCACTTGGTGAAACGAGAGGTTAGATTTTAAAATAAACTACTACAAATACCCAAATTCTTTAATTCCAGACTGTAGGGATTCTCAACAGAGGAGCCTGGTGGGCCACAGTCCATGGGGTCACAAAGAGTGGGCCACAACTGAGTGCACGCGCGCACACACACACACACACACACACAGGAACTCTCAGAGCACACCGTAAGCATTCACTTTTATTTGGGCTGAGGTGACAGGGACTCTGAAACCAGGCTGCTTGGGTTAAAAGCAGACTGGGTTAAAGGCAAGGTCACAAAGCTTTGTGATTTTGGACAAGATATTTCACCTTTCTGACCCTTAGCTTTCTAAACTGTAGGAAAGGTATGTTATGTGGCAGCCTGTATGGGAGGGGAGTTTGAAGGAGGATGGGTACATAAATAAGTATAGCTGAGTCACTTTGCAGTCCACTGGAAATGATCACAAAATTGTTCATTGACTATACCCCAATACAAAATGGGCTTCCCTGATAGCTCAGTTGGTAAAGAATCCGCCTGCAATGTGGGTGACCTGGGTTCAATCCCTGGGCTGGGAAGATCCCCTGGAGAAAGGAACAGCTACCCACTCCAGTATTCTGGCCTGGAGAATTCCATGGACTATACAGGGTTGCAAAGAGTCAGACACAACTGAGCGACTTTCACTTCACTTTACTTCACTTCAATACAAAATAAAAAGCTTTTTGAAAAATTAGAACAAAAAGAAAGTAAAGGGATAACATTATCTTCCTTATTGGGAGGTTGTAAGGATTGATGGTTTCCCAGGTGGCGCTGTTGGTAAAAAAAAATCTCCTTGCCACTGCAGGAGACAGAGACGCAGATTTGATCCCTGGGTTGGGAATATCCCTTGGAGAAGGGAATGGCAACCCACGCCAGTATTCTTGCCTGGAGAATCCCATGGACAGAGGAGATGGTCCACAGGGTTGCAGAGAGTAAGACACGACTAGAGTGACTCAGCATGCATGCACACACGAGGACTAAATGAGATAAAAGCACCTAAAACAATGCCCTATTTCAAAAACTCAAGGGATAGTAACTTTAATTATAATAAAAGTAAGCAGGGGAAGGAACTGAACTTCTGCTTTATCATGATCAGGAGAAGCCCCCATTACATTAAACCAGTAGCATCAAACCAGTTCCCAGCTTAAACAGCCTTGGAAGTGGTGACAGAGGGGAATACACGCATTTGCTTCATCACTCTTTATGACACACATGAGTGTCTTGGTACAGTTGTGCTTCTCTTTGCAAAAGACTGTTGGCAGGGAATCTTCTAGTTTCGGTCTCCCAGCAAAGTATCTAAAAGTTGAGACCTCGCTATTCACAGGCCTGAGAAAAGAAAGTGCAAATATTATTTCTCCCTAATGCCTAGTGTGGGAACCTTGCTTGGTTCCTTATCCATATAGTGGGCAGAGGCAAGAGGTAACTCAAATGTTCTATTTTGTTATTTGCCAACAGGATCAGTCAAAGGTGGGGAAGGGAGATCATGCACCCATCACACAACTAAGTTTTCAGATTTATTTACAGCTTCATGAATTTATGGGAAATAAGTCTCTTTTTCTCCAAGTTAAATGCATCTACAAAGAGGGTTTCATTATAATGATAGTGATAATATGAAAGTACATTTTGAAGATCATCTTTGTTCACAGCATTTTAAATTGCAGTTTAGATAAGAACATCTACATAATTAAGTCTTGAAGACAAGAGTTTTTGAATCAGCTTTGAATTCCAGCTTCTCTATTAATTAGCTGTGTGACCTAGGGCAAGCTCCACAGCTGAGCTGAGCCTCAATGCCCTCATCTTTAAAATATAAACATCACCTCATCTTTGAAATGAAGCTACACCCTGTGGTTTGTTTAAAAACTGTGGTAAGATATTTAAGGAATTGACCATCACAACTGGCACACAATTGGGCATGTAACAAAGGTAACCACTGGTATGGTATTTATAACTTTAAAAGTCCACAAGTGGGAGAGGAGACGTCAATTCACTGACCTGTACAGGCAGGTAAAGCGAATTCTTTATATTTCTCATTAACCCCTTGCAGTGGATGTTGTACTTGAAGCTACCCTACCCCTTTAACAGAGAGTAGAGACTGTTTTCCTGTTTTAGATGTGGGCCTGACTGCTAAACCAGTCTTGGTATTTTCCCTACCATTGCCAGGCACTGGTACAGGAATGGGAGGTCTAAGTCAACTGAGCTATTGTAAAAAAAATGAAAGGTTTGTTGGAAACTTTGTATTTTAAAACATCCCCAGCTCCCCTTCTAGGTATGAATGAAGAAACAAGGGGCCTTGTTGTTCCTGGAAGCCTAGAACAAGAAGATATCCTTGACAAGATTTGGGCTGGCTGTGTTGATCTCTTTATCCCTCTTTCTCTTTCTGTCTCTCTTTCTCCCTTCCTTTTTCAGTTTCTCTCTTCTCCATGCTTCTATGCATGCTTTGCACAAAGTGCATATATTTAAGTGAGCAGAAAGTCAAAAAGGCATCATTAATAAAAATCAAACAGTAATTTTTAATCATTCTATATAAAATTGAACCTAGGACAATGGTAAGTGCATGTATTTTATATGTGTGTGTACATATATATATATATATATATATTTACATTTCCAAATTCAATAGCCTATGAGAAAAGTTTTATTATTATCCTAAAGCAGTTTAATGATCTTAGTTTTCTGAATGTTGCTTCCTGTGGAAACATTGTCAGATTTTATTTTTGGGGGCTCCAAAATCACTGCAGATGGTGACTGCAGCCATGAAATTAAAAGATGCTTACTCCTTGGAAGAAAAGTTATGACCAACCTACATAGCACACTCAAAAGCAGAGACATTACTTTGCCGACTAAGGTCCATCTAGTCAAGGCTATGGTTTTTCCAGTAGTCATGTATGGATGTGAGAGTTGGACTGTGAAGAAGGCTGAGCACTGAAGAATTGATGCTTTTGAACTGTGGTGTTGTATAAGACTCTTGAGAGTCCCTTGGACTGCAAGGAGATCCAACCAGTCCATTCTGAAGGAGATCAGCTCTGAGATTTCTTTGGAAGGACTGATGCTAAAGCTGAAACTCCAGTACGCTGGCCACCTCATGTGAAGAGTTGACTCACTGGAAAAGACTCTGATGCTGGGAGGGATTGGGGGCAGGAGGAGAAGGGGACGGCAGAGAATGAGATGGCTGGATGGCATCACTGACTCGATGGACGTGAATCTGAGTGAACTTCGGGAGTTGGTGATGGACAGGGAGGCCTGGCGTGCTGTGATTCATGGGGTCGCAAAGAGTCGGACA
>SJYQ01001241.1:139579-181194 GCA_006410935.1 Redunca redunca
CGTCTGAGCCACCACTTGATCTTAGCCAAAAGGTCGAGAAGCGATTATCTGTATCTTTTTTTCAGTGAAATATAGTTGACGTGTGTATGCTCAGTCGCTCAGTTGTGTCTGACTCTTTGTGACCTCATGGACTGTAGCCTGCCAGGCTCCTCTGTCCATGAGATTATCCCACAGGGAATACTGGAGTAGGTTGCCATTTCCTCCTTCAGGGGATCTTCCCAACCCAGGGATTGAATTTGTATCTCTTGTGTCTGCTACTTTGCCAGGCGGATTCTTTACCACTGCACCACCTGCATAATGTTTTGTACTACATAATGCACTACATAATGATTTGATGTTTGTTTCCAGTATGAAATTATCACCACAATAAGGCTTGTAACCATCTGCCCCTACAAAGGTATTACATTATCACTGACCAATATCCTTTATGATGTCTATACCCCCCCTACCTGTTTATTATACAAATCAAAGTCTGTACCTCTTAATCCTCTTCAGCTATTCTGCCCACAGAGTATAGACACCACTTCCCCTCTGACAAATAGCTGCTTAATCTTATATTTATGGGTATATTTTCATATTATTTATTCATTTGTTTTTTTGAATTCCACAAGTAAGATCATGTGGTATTTGTTTTTATCTGTCAGACTCATTTTACTTAGCACAATGCCCTTTAGATGCATCCATGTTGTCATAAAGGACAGTATTTCATTTTTCATGGATCAGCAATATTCTGCTCTATACACCATGTCTTCTTTTTCTATTTGTCCATAGATGGGCACTTAGGCTGACTTCATATTTAACGAGAAAATAATGTTGCTCTGCATCACTCTTTTGTTTACTTCTGCCTGATCTTCTAAGGCCTTATAAGATGAATTGTCAGTTCTTGATTCTTCTTCATCCATAATGGCTCAGATTTCATGCTTTAGTGTAACACCAAAAGTTCTTAGAAATGGAAAGGTCAGTTCCTCAGCATTCTTACTCAACATTTTGACTTATGTTTCAGGTGGAAGTTAGTTTTTAACCAAACATCTCAGATGACCCTAAGGTAGTGTAAAAACATAGTTGTGTAAGTTATCTATGTTAATTTAAAAGATATTCTTAACCCTCAAATCCTTGATTCATAAACTATAAGAATAAAATGCAAATAAAATGCAATATTCATATTGCTATGAATTAGAAAACAAATATTCTCTCCATCATCATCACACCTATCCTGATTTATATTTTTAATATATTTTCTGTATTTAATTTTTAAAAAATATTTCCATTATATTTTATTTCTAACTTAAATTTTGGAGTCATATAGTTTTAGTTCTACATGCTACCTTCAGTTCTACATACTAGCATATACTTTTTCTATTCTAAAGTTCTTTATTTTGACTACCTTCTGTTGAGAGCCAGACTTTTAAAAGTAAGCCATAATATTTTTCTTTGGTTGTTCCCTTAGATTTTGCATATTAAGGATAGATTGTCCTTCTTTTGCCTTGAAATAATACCAATGATGAAAGTGAAAGTTGCTCAGTCGTGTCCAACTCCTTGCGACCCCGCGGACTTTACAATCCATGGAATTCTCGGTTATATTTTCTCCCCCTCAGAACTCTGTAATGTTTTTTTCCATTGTCTTATAAAATTTAATATTGCTCTAGACTAGTTTCAGATTTATTTTCCTTTCCTCATAGGTCATTCACTTTTTCTGATTGAAAGTTTAAGTAATTTTAAAGGAATATAATAAAGTAGCAATGGTATTATATAATTTTTATCCTGGAACTCAGTATATCCTTTATGCCTAATGATTAATTTCATTACTGGTATATATAAACATAATGTGTAGCCTAGTATTTAGACATATCCTTTGGTCATATTTTCTGTTCAACCGTTTCTTAGTCATCCAACCTTAAGAAGATTAATTATACTCTCCAGACCTCTCTTCACCATCTATAAAATTATAACTACTACAACATAGGGTAATAATGACATGTCATGACAAGATATGTAGAGTGTCTAAGCAGACACACGGCATTCAAGAAATATTATTCATCATTATAATCAGTTAATGATGTCAGATTTAAATTTTTTTGTTTCATTCTATATTTCACAAAAACCATAGTTCTGTATGCTTACTCTGCTGCACCTGTCCTTTACATTTATTGTTTTCTCTAAGTGGTTTTTATCTGTATTTCTCTTTTTTTTTTTCTGCATTTGACATGGTTTTATACAGCCTGAACTTTGTGGTATTGCCTTGATTTTTTTTGCCATATTGATTTTCTTTCTTAGAATTTTAGATTTAATTAGTGTCTAAGAAAATTGTTTATACTTGGCCTTTTATTTCATATTCTCTTTCAATTTTTCCAAGAAAAATACTTTAAAATTAAAGTTTTAATATATCCTGCAGTATTTCTACCAATAAAGAGTCATTATCTTTTGCATGCTGAGTTCCTCTGTCTCTATCAGTAAGTGAGAGACAGACAAAGAGACACAAAGGGAGAGAAACATGTCATCTGAGAGCTTTCCTGTATAGCTGCCATTCTGCTTCCTTGTTTAGATGCTTTGAGACAGCCTTTTTATAGGGTTTTCCTACTATTGGCCCTCCTTATGCATTTCTGTCTCTTTGCAGAGTTTCAGTTTTAGTTGGGTGCTGATTATTTTGCTTTTCCATTGCCATTTTATCCTCTATGGCTTTTGGACACATAAAACTGCACATGGGTTTTGGATTCTTATATCTCAACTTCTCTAACACTTTTTATAACAGAAAACAGACATTAGTTTTCTATTTTTCATCATTTTAAGGGCTGGGTGGTGTGTGTGTGTGTGTGTACCACCACACTTTCATAGTAGGTATGCAAACCACAGTAGAATGTTTCTAGGGAACATTTTGCAATATGCATCACAATTTTAAGGCATATGGCTTTTGACTCAGAAATTTCACTTTAAGAAATGTATTAGAAATCAATGGTGTACAAACAAGTCAGTAATGGAACACTTATTTTAGTTGTTTATAATTGAAAACTACTTAGAAACCATGCACTTCTAACAACAGGTGCTCATTGTATAAATCATGGTACATTCAAGGAAATATTTTGTGGTTATTAGAAATGCTGTATACTAAAAGACACAAAAAAGGTAAGTAGGAAATAGCATACATTCAATAGTAGAGCATAATTATTCATATAAAAGTATGTCACTTAATGAAAAAAGGGCAATGTTAACAAAGTGTCAACAGTGGTGGTTTTCATAGCCTTCTGCACATTTTTTTAAAAAGCATGACCATGAATTAGTTTTATAATCATAAAAACAGTAATAGATCTAACAAAATAAAAATTAGGAAAGATATGCACTGCTACCATCTCCAGAACAGTGACTATTTATAGAGTGCTCTATGTCTGGCGTGTATAAGACCTTAACAAATTATCCTCTCAGTGGCCCCATGAAGCAAAAGTCAGTGTTTCAGCTTTCAGCTGAGGAAGTTGAGGGATGTAAAGGTTAAACAAGTGTAATATTACTCAGCTCATAAAAGACCATGCCTGACAGTGAACCCAGCTCAGTCTAACAGCTACCATCACCCAAACGCACCCTCCTAACTCTGAGGATTGTCAAATACATTTTAACACTTTTTCAGGTGACAGGTTTAATAGCTCAATATTTAAACTTTTGAATATTGACCCTTATTTCATACTCTAAACATGAACTTAAAAGGGAATTCAAAGGACAGAGTAAACACATACCCAACAAAGAAAACCATAAATGCAGAAGACATTAAGATTCATATTTCAATGTAAATCATTCCTTTTAACATACTGTCTTATGAATTAGAATCCTTGACAAATGAGGGTCCACGCCATGGCATCAGAGAGTATCCTTAACTCTTTCAAGCCATCAGTTGAAAAGAGCACCAAAGAGGCAAATTTTCCTTCAGATATTCTCATAATCTGAGGAGTTTCCTGAATTTTCATGTAACTTTAACCCAGTTTAAATCAAATACCAATCATGCAGTATACTCTGATTCTGATTTTGAAAAATACAATATTTTTCAACCATTTTCATTATAAGCCCAAACTCTGTCAGACATGTTTCTACATAATTAGCATTCTACCTAGAATGCTGCCCAGTCAAATCAGTCCACTTCCACTTTCAAACAGTGGCTTCTGTTAAAAACAAGAACAGCAACAACACCATACCCTAGGGGAACAGGTATAGTAGGGGATTAGAACTAAAATAGTTGAGTAATTAAGTTTCAAACATCTCTTCTGGAATCTACCTGATACCCTTTATCAGACTCTTTTCTATGTATAACACACCATGTAACAAAGTTTAAAAAGCAACTTAAAATAGCAAAGCAAACTAGCAATTTAAGAGGTTAACCATACCTGTCTCCCACCAGAGAGGCAGTAACAATGAGTAATCAAGGAATTTGGGATGAGAGCCACAAAACTAAGGAAGAACATGATACTTTAAGATATAGTAATGACAATTCATCTGGCATCAAGTCCTCATAGGAAAGATTCACAGATTCAGTATCATTTGTTGCCTCATCGAGAAACAGGAGAAAACTGAGAGACACATAGGAGATGATAATCTGGAATGGTGACTATATCATCCCCCTTTCCCTCCTCCAGTTGGGACGGCAAGGTGAACGACAATTTGCCAATTAAGATGTGTAAACATGTCAGGATTCAGAAACCAAACTCCAAGTTTTAGCCCTCAGTGGACTTTGGATTTCATTTAAGTCAAGAGCATTGACAAAAAACAATCTCAATTACTGCCTCTTTCCTATCATTATAGCAGCACTGGGCCTGCTGAGATAATACTTATCTGTAAAATATAAATAATAATAAAGAAATAAGGACTTGATGCAAACATAACATTCTCAGACACAAATGGATAATCTAGGACAGAAAAATATGGGTTCCTGAATTCTGCGCCAACCTAGGGAAGGACTATAAGTTTCCACCTATTCCAACAACCAGAAGAAACACAAGAAAAGTAAGAGAGGCCGGGGCATATAATGACACTCCATGTTCTCAATACAAATGAAAAGGAGCTCTCAAAACATGATCCATCTGGTTTCTTTCTTTAGCACAGCAATAATGACTGAATGGAACACTGAAGTTTAGATTCATCATAACTACATTAAAAAAAAAAAAACCAAGAAAATCCCACTAGGGTCCCATGAAAACGTTTAACACATCCCCACATCTCTATGGATACAAGTCCATAGGTTATCTGTAAAAACTCCCATACATTATTTTAACGGGAACAGCTAAACAAATTGGCTCCAACAGAAATACAAATAAATGGATTAAAAACTGGCTATCTAACCGTATAGAGAGAGAAATCGTAATTGGTAGTCCGTCTAGTTGGGGAGAGGTTTCCAGTTGGGTCCCACAAGGATCGATATTGGGTCCCATTTTGTTTAATATCTTTATAAAAAATCTGGAAGACAAAGTAGAGAATGTGCTAATTAAGTCGACTGATGCCACTAGGTTAGGATTGGTGGTTAAAGTAAATTGGATATAGATAAATGCTACTGGCCTTTAGAAAGACCAATGTTAACAGAAACTAGGACTTCTAAATAGTTATATTTTTTTAATGTATCACTTAAAAATCTAATTCCAAACATTATAAATAAATAAATTTAAAAGATCTTAGGTTCAATGAAAAAGACAACTTAGAGACTTATAAAACCCATGAATGCAGAATGAAGGATGTCCCCCCAACATAGATATGTGCTAGAGATATTCTCAGCACAGCTTTATTTGGAAAACTGGTGGCTGTGGGTCTCTCAATACAATAAGGATACTGCAGGCAATTCACATATCCAAGAATAATGGTACTGAAAAGATGAAGTAACTAAATTCTCGAAAATATATATATCTAGTTATTGGCAGAAAAATAAACAAGAAACCAACATAAAGCTTAAAAGAATAAAAGAGCTAAAACTTGGAGGCATAAACAAGAGAAGTGGGTGAAATTATCAACAGAAAATTCTACAAGCACACACACACAGACAGACACAAAATAGAAGAATGCAAGGCGTAACAGGAGGACTTTCCTAACATTTGAAAAATAGACTGCATTTTTTAAAACTACTTCCAAAGATGCATGGGAAAAATATTCAGTAGAACTCTTACTAGTTTGAGGTTTATTTTTAAAAATCTTAGTATTTTACAATTTAATTTGTCACATGGAGACAACTGTGAAAGTAATAGTGATTTTCAGTTATGGATTCTTGTGCACAGACAGGTTTATTTTAGGTGATGTTAATTGAACTGAAAATATGGATAATGTGGAATCGACTTTTAAATTTTATTGGATAAGGACTGGAAAACCTAGATGCCCTCAAAAATCTTGTTAACTCTGCTATGCTACCTTGGATATTACATTTTCCTTAAGAGCCTTAGTTTTTGCATCAGTTTAAACACAAGGCTAAGGATTGTTCTAAGAGCTGCAGATACTCTTGTTAAAATAAGATCTTACAGGAAGCTTATACAGAGATTAGAAAACTGGAAGTACACTTTTGAGCAACAGTGAGTGGGCTCCCACCTGGCTGCTGCTGCTGCTAAGTCGAGTCAGTCGTGTCCGATTCTGTGTGACCCCATAGATGGCAGCCCACCAGGCTCCTCAGTCCCTGGGATTCTCCAGGAAAGAACACTGGAGTGGGTTGCCATTTCCTTCTCCAATGTGTGAAAGTGAAGTCGCTCAGTCATGTCCGACTCTTAGCAACCCCATGGACTGCAGCCTACCAGGCTCCTCCATCCATGGATTTTCCAGGCAAGAGTACTGGAGTGGGGTGCCATTGCCTTCTTCCACCTGGCTAGGCTTCCCATTTTCATCCCCCTCTGACCTCAGGACACAGAATAGTTTAAAAATCACTTTAGATTATCTGACATGCTGCCTCTGTCTCTTAAAAAAACTATCAACAGAACCTATAAAAGTGAATCCTTCTCTTCATGACTGATTTCTCCAGAGCATCCAACAATACTTAGTTGATTATATGTGCCTGAGCTTTAAAAAAAAAAAAAAATGACTGTAGAATTACAGTTGAAAAGAAGGAACGTTCTTGATAAGAATGAAAGTAGCATTATTTATAATGCCAACAAGAAAGACAGCATCGTGCAATCAGAGTCCTCTGTGGGTCTCCTCTAACCTTCCATGCTGGGCTAAGGGAAAGAAAGGAGTCTGGTATTAGAGAGTTACCTTTTAAAATCTAATCAAATGGCTGTGAGTATTCTGGCCTAAGAAATAACTGATACAGTTTTTGGTTGGTCTGTTACAGATTTTATAGCTAGTATCTGTTGAAAAATGATTTCTTTGCTTTGACTTTAAAATTNAAAAGAAGGAACGTTCTTGATAAGAATGAAAGTAGCATTATTTATAATGCCAACAAGAAAGACAGCATCGTGTAATCAGAGTCCTCTGTGGGTCTCCTCTAACCTTCCATGCTGGGCTAAGGAAAAAAAAGGAGTCTGGTATTAGAGAGTTACCTTTTAAAATCTAATCAAATGGCTGTGAGTATTCTGGCCTAAGAAATAACTGATACAGTTTTTGGTTGGTCTGTTACAGATTTTATAGCTAGTATCTGTTGAAAAATGATTTCTTTGCTTTGACTTTAAAATTTCCACTGTGAAACATTCCTCTGTAGATGATACCCTTGTTTTAGAGATGGGATTGCATCCTACATATCAGAGCGTGTAAAATGCACAGGCAAGTACCACCAATAGGACCGGAGACTGAAAATTTTATTATTAAAAGTAATTATGCTTATGATTTTATTAATATTCAGTTACCTAGTGCCAATCATATTCTGGGAACTATGCTAATCTCTCTACATTTTATCATAACTTCATAATAACTGCTGAAAAAGGACTTAACTCCATTTTACAGATCAGAAAACTGAAGGGTCAGAGAGGGTTTTTTTTTTTTTTGCCTATTATCACACAACTATTAAATGGTAAATGTCAAATCTGACTCCAAAATATTTGTTCAGAACTTTGTGCTAAATGGTAACTTGTGAAACCATGATGTTATGCATGCTGATTGAGAAAGCAGAGAAACAATTCATACAATTTATGCTAGAGTTTTAAGAACAGGACAAGTATCTTATATTTTTTCTCAAGTTGGAAACCAGAGGACTGGACTAGCACAGGGTTTTTTTTTAACCTCAGAAGGATTGACATTTTGGGTTGGATAATTGTCATGCGGAGGCTGTCCCATGCACTATTCGATGTTCAGCAGCACGCCTGGCCTCTATCCGCTAGATACCAGTGAAAATCCCCTCCTTCTGGTTCTGACCATCGAAAACCTCTACAGACAATGTCAATGCTCTTTCAGGGGCAAAACTGCCTGTGATTTGAGAACTACTGCACTAGAAGAACTCTGATATCTTTTTTGTTCTCTCACATTCTATGCTCTGAATTGCAAATCCATTAGCCAAGAGGATGGGTTCTGCATCACTATGGGGTACCTGCCTATTGAACCATTCCCTACCTCCATCTTGTACACTGAATTTAAAACTGTCTGAAGCTCTCCAGGTTCAGTTTGCAACAAAACTGCCACTCTCTGGTACTTAAATGTATCATTTATATGCAAATTGATAAGTAAAAAATTAGGTCGATGAAAGTAACAAGAGATCAGATATAATCAAGTTAGCTTTGCATTAGGCAATTGATTGAGTCTCATTTCAAACTGCAGCCCTATGAGATAGTTTTATTTATTTATTCATTTTCTCTTCTTTACTAAAGCTACTCTTATTTGGAAAAACATAAAATGGATTTAAAAAGCATTCTCTCATTTGATAGCCTGAGAGGGCCATAATGCTACCTTGGAATCTATTAACAGATCCCAATAACTAAAACCCAGAGCATTTAAAAGGAATTGACAACTTCCTAGACTGGTTCACTGACTTATAAGGGCCACACTTAAAATTTGCATTATTATGAATATCATCTCCTGGGAAAGGAATGCCTTTGATTTAGAGAATAGTCCAAAATCAAATATTAGACCTATGGATATATGGAAAATATCAGTGAGTCAGAAATTTTCATTGGATTTGCTCCAAATAAAATTCAATGGCAGAGACGATTTATGGTATGCTATCCTTGGAGTTAAATTGAAGTTAGAAATATTAAAATGTCAATTAAATAATTATTGGATGGTTAACAATTCCAGATGGCTTAAAAGTACTACCATTTTCTTAGTTCCATCACTATGAGCTATTTATCAAATCCATATTATGTACTACTTTATAAACACTATTTATGGGATATATTAAAATAAGACCTTGTTTTTCTCATACATTTTGAAGGGTCTAAATTTGGACTCAGGGAAAGCACGTGCATAAATATTCTGCTCAGTTCAAAAAGTTACATAACAGGAAGCCAGGTGAAGTATTTTTGAAGTACAGACAGGTAGATCTACTGGAACTGCTATCAATAGGCTCAAAATGGAAATTCTAAATCTTGAATGCAAATTAGAATAATATTCGGAGAATTTTAAAAATTATGATGCTTAGGCATACCCCAAGGCAACCAAATCAGAATTTCCAGGGAAGAAACCTAAGCTTCAGTAATTTTTAATACTTTCCTTGTCATTTGATTGGGCACCCAAGATTGAGAACCATTGCTTTAAAGAACAGATTGGATTTAAAACCATGTGGAAATTGTTTTTTGACTATGCCTGACTTAAGCAACATGGTGGCCTCTTGTACTCAAATGCTTCATGGATTTTAGGTGGTAATATGAAAGGAATTAACTAATTATCTGTCACTTAGAAAGTTATTCTTTTTTTCCCTTCCACTTCTCTATCCATCTGATGACTTCACAAAGTGTCAGTTTGTTGCTGGTGGGTCTTTAACACACGTCTGTACTTGCTTATTTTTCTTTTAAATCAAAGAGAATGCAGAGCTCAGGCCCATAGCCTCTATGTAATATAACCTAGAATTAATAGTGTAGTTTCATTTAAGATTATCTTCCAGCAAGTAATACTGATATAACTGATAAGAAATTTCCTTTATAAATAAATTTAGATAAAATGAGTTAATTTAGATAAACAAAGTTAATAATAGTACACATTCTACTCATAAATGGAAAAAGTCACAAAAGTGGTCTCAGATGACCACAGTTTGGGCCAACCTAGTGTTAAGGTAAAGGGCATCTAAATGTGTCATAAATTTGGGCCCTAATTATGTCTCCATCACAAATGATGTCTTCCCTGGGCTTTAGTTTTCTCATTTGTTAACAAGACCATGAACCTATATGGCAGGCATTCTTCTATGACTTTAAGAAGCAAGGCGGGCTTGCCCTTTGAACCTACCTTGTTGACATCCAGGCGCATCTTCTCATTGTTGGCACTAGCAGCCTTTTCAGCTGCTTTCTTTTGGCGTTGAGGTCCCCTCCCAAAAAAGATGTAGTTGACCAAAGCATATTCCAGAAGGGCCATGAAAACAAAGACAAAGCACCCCATCAGGTACATGTCAATGGCCTTCACGTAAGGGATCTTAGGGAGAGTCTCCCGGAGGTGGGTATTGATAGTGGTCATTGTTAGCACAGTTGTAATTCCTGCAAAAATGAGACAGAGTAATAATGTTTGTATTTGCTTGCTGATTTCATCATAGCTGGAAAGGTTAACTCTTACTTTTTCATATATATCCCACACAATATATGAGTGAGGGGGTGAAAGTCACTCAGTCGAGTCTGACTCTTTGTGACCCCATGGACTATACAGTCCATGGAATTCTCCAGGCCAGCCTTTCTCTTCTCCAGGGGATCTTCCCATCCCAGGGATCAAATCCAGGTCTCCCGCATTGCAGGTGGATTCTTTACCAGCTGAGCCACAAGGGAAGCCCTAGAATACTGAAGTGGGTAGCCTATCCCTTCTCCAGCAGAATTTCCTGACCCAGGAATCCAACTGGTGTCTCCTGCATTGCAGGCAGATTCTTTACCAGGTGAGCTATGAGGGAAGCACATAATATATACTGGGCAATTATATATCAGCCCTGTGATAGGCCTGGGAAATATGCATAAACCATTAATTTATAATAAACATTAATCATTGGGGACATTTCCTTTAATCATAGCTTTATGGTTATAGTTATGTATCTAGTGTGGGACTTGGAGATGTGAATTAAATGTTATGACAGACGTGCATAAGATGAGAGTTGAGAAAAAAGAGTTGATCCTAATTTAGCCCATGATGTGGCAGGGGAACCATCAGAAAATCCCACCTTTGGAGCTGAGTCCTGGAGAATGAGTGGGAGTTACCCAGGCAACCAAAACCTGGAGATCAAAAGTGATAGTAGATCTAAGGGCATTGGTAGTGGAAAGAGTTTTTTTAGGGAGGTGCTTTGGGGGGATGAAAGTACACAGCCCATCAAAAGAATCTCAAGAAATTCATTGTGGGTACATTAAAGGATATGATGGGAAGAAGGATGAGAAAAGCGAAAATTAAGTAAGGCCCGCATAATGGAAAGCCATATACAGAGAGCTTAATGCAGAGCTCAAACTTAAAAATTAAAGGCAACATGGAGCCACTGACCAGATTCAACCAGACAGGCATTAGAGACAAACTGTGTTTAGAACAATCGCTCTAGCATCAGAGTGGAGCACAGACGGGAAGCATATAAGACAGGAAATAGAATACCAGCTGAGTCTTTCAAAATAAGAAAGTAATGAAGGGGAAATAAAATAATTGTATGTGTGTGCTTAGTTGCTCAATCATGACCAGCTCTCTGCAGTCCCATGGACTCCAGCCCACTAGGCTCCTCTGGCCATGGAATTTTCCAGGCAAGAACACTGGAGTGGGTTGCCAGTTCCTACTCCAGTGGATCTTCCTTACCTAGGGATCGAACCTGAGTCTCTTTCATCTCCTGCATTGGCAGGCGGATTCTTTACCACTAGCACCATCTGGGAAGCCCCCAAATAATAGTAATAGTACTGAAATCAATGAATGCATATTGAAATCAATGAATAGATGCTATGAACAAATGATGGCAAACATATGGAAACTAGAGGTGGAAATTAACAGGAAGCACGTATCTAACCTTCGTGTTTTGGGGTTGGGAATGTAGGCACACAATGCACAGATTAATAATACAGAAGTATTACATGATTCTTTATGGGAAATGCCACACTAGGTCAGGTTATCATTTTTTGCCCAGCTGAGGGAGCATCTTCAACAGTGGGGAGTAGTTTCCCTCAAAGCTCTAACTGGAGGGACAGAGAAATGCTGGATAAAAGCACTGGGAGTTCAAAGTCCTGAGGTTTGATAAGGTCCAGCTTTGTAGCAAAAGAGTAATGTGAAAATAGGAGTCAGAAGTCAAGATCACACAGATGTGAAGTTGTAGAGTCAACACCTGAACTGGGATCTCTCTAATTCCAAAACCTGTGTCCTTAAAACACTACCTAATGACACAGCACAATGTAAATTTTCAATTCTATTATTTTTTTAGGAACATATGTTTTACGATTTAATTTTTTCTAATAAGATCAATCATACTTTTTGTCTTGTTTGTCTACATGTCCATGAAACAGACACAGATAAAATAAATCTGAGCATCTGATTCGGAGCACGGCCAGAAAAACCATGGTTATACTTTAGATCTAGGTGTTTTATAGTTCTCATATCTTTTCTGTATTAGTCATTTTGATATATTTTCCAATTTCACTTTTCATTATTTCAGCTAGAGCTTATTTTGTATGACATGACTATTACATGTATATTATAAAACTGACAATACTGATTTCACTACTTATCTAAATCTTATGTTAAGGTGTTTCTGACCTGATAATAAACTGCTCACGTAAAAGACATTTTAAACATTTCTTTAAAAAGTAAATAACTTACTTATTCCTATAATAGGCATAAAATTGAAAAAAGACTTTTATTTTGGAATAACAGGATATTTACAAGTTCCATTCATTACTGTGTTCAGCAAATATTTTCTGAACACCATTCACCGTGTGAGACACTGCAGATATAATTGGAGCAAAATTAGGTATGGGCCTTCCCCCAAGGTATCTTCAATACTATGAAGAAAAAGGATATCACAAACCAAATAAATATAAATTATAACTGTCGTTCGTTTCCAAGGGTGTTCTACAGTATTTTAGGAGACTATATCACAGGGGACTTGATTCAGTCTAAGAGGTCATCAATTTTCCTCCATCCAGCAACCAAAGTTATTCCTTTATATGTGAAATCATGTCACTTTGCTCAGGGACTAATTTCACTCAGAATAAAAGTAAAGATGTCATGATGGCTCCTGGACCACTTCAATGCCTCTTAGTTCCCTCTGCCTGACATCTGTACGCCGAAATTCAATCCGCACCCACCTACTGGTCACCTTGCTCACCTCTTTGGCATGTTTCTACCTGGGGGCCTTTTCATCTCTCTGAAATACACTCATTTAGATATTTATGCGACTCGATTTTCTTCAAGTCTTTGCCCATTGGCAATTACTGAATGAAGTCTACCCTGATGATGCTAAACTGTCCCCCAGTATGCCCTCCCCTTCTTTTGCTTACTTCCTGTTTACTATATTATGTAATTTGCATGTTATATGCAAAATAAATTTACTTTTTACCTTTTTTTCTTAGAACATAATTTCCAAAAGGGCACTGGTTTTATCTCCAGTGCCTCGTATGTATGACACGTAGTAAGTATACAAAAAATGTTGAATGAATAAATATATTACTTTGCTAAGGAAATACTAATCTAATTTAGATTTACAAGGGGAGCANNNAAGGGGAGCAGTTAACAACTTTATATTTTATAAGGATTAAGTCAGGACTTAAAATAATAAAGATCATATAAAAACTGATAAATTTACTATATCTTGAGTTAGCAACATAAAAATGTTCATGAACTGTAATTTATTCTCTTCCTCTGATATTATAATGGAAAAACATCAAAGCATAAGATAAGTGATGCCATGGATGGTTTCCCAATGTTCTTATACTTTGTTTTCTCCTGTCCCCTGTCATGCTATTCCAAAACCTTAATCAACCTTTAGAATTCTTTCTGCTCACTGATTTGTTACACATTGCATTTCTTTGTTTCTTACTCAGAAAAAAAAAAAGATGGAAGATAGATAGGTCTTTCCAGGTAAGAAAACACAGATAAAAACTGAACAGTTATCAAGCAGTATTACATGAACTATGCTTCAATAAAAATATCAAGCTGATGTGACTAATTTTACTACTGACAGTTATATAGTTAACTAATTTTGACATGAAAGAGTTTTAATTAGTGTTCAATTGATTTAAACGCTGAATCAGATCATCCAGTGTCTCATATCCAAATTCTTGTAATGTGTGCAGTCAGGTCTCGTCACGCATCACAAACTTGAGGGCAAGGAAAAAGTACACCAGTGCATGAACACACACAGGCACATGCTGCACGCAGTCGGACCCATGCCTACCTAATGCCACTCTTGCCGCTGAAGCATCGTAATTAATCCAGAAGGAGACCCAGGAGAGGATAGTGATCAAGATAGATGGCATATATGTCTGCAGGATAAAGTAACCAATGTTTCTCTTAAGCTTAAAGCTGAGGGATAACCTGGGATAGGAACCTAGAAAGATAATTTTAAAACATCATCATTATCAGTCAGTATCTATAGGATACTTTCCTTTAAAGACCCATAAACAGTTTACATCACTTCCCTAAATTCAATTTTAGCTTCTGGTGAAGGGCACTTCCTTATACAAAAGTAGTTGAGAAAACAGGGCTTTTAATTAGCAAGACTTACTCAGTGTTGACTATATCCCACACTGACCAATAATTAAAAGAATTCCAGCTCTTCCCTGCTCAGCCTCCTACACCGAATCAAAGGTTTTCATTCTCTACAACTGTAATGATAAGACACTTTGAGACAGTCCCTTTGTTCCCCTTTTACTTGTTTCTCAGCAAGTCCATCCCGTCTATTTTTATACGTAAGAATAAGGATGCACACTCTGACTGTAGGGTAAGACATCTCTTCAACAAGCCCCTGGATGCATTTTAAGGTGAGGGTCAGTGGCAAGGCTTCAGCTGGTACAGCAACTCCCTGAAATTCTGTGACATTTTCATGTGCATGCAGTATTTTTTTCTGATTTCATTGCTTCCATCAAAGTTACAAAGGGATTCCTGACCCACCAAAATGTAGATGGAGAGCCATTTTTCCTGAGGAATATTTGTGGGAGACATAACTAAAGGATCAGATTCTTGAAACCGGGTCCTTTGATGGTGGGAATCTAGGGGATTATATTTTAAACAAGATATGTAACGGAACGTATCTTAAAACATAAAAGAGTCACACTGATAAACAGGGTGTGTGCATGTAGGGCAGGGGAGAATATTCTTACTAACTGAAAGAAAGCCTTGTCTAGCCCTCATGGGCTGAGGCAAGTATGTTAATATTAAAGCAAAAATATTTTAAGTAGAAACTTATTTCCATAGTGTCTCAGGGGTTCAGAGGACCTCAAATCTAGGAAAAGTTTCTGTTATTCTCTTTACAAAGCTGGAGGCTATTTTGTGTTCTTGGTTGAAGTAGTTTTCAGGGACAGGAAGTGCCTGAGTCCTTGGCAGAAGGACAATTCAAGATCTACAGTTAAACAGTACTAGCTATTTCTGTGCTTGAGGAATTCATTTCACTAAGAAAAATAAAAGAGGTATATTCCTGGGGGCTTATTAATTTTCTTTTAATGAGTATGGAGAAAATTATTACATTCCTGGGCTTTTGGGTTAAAAACCTGTGCTGACTAAAACAAGCCTGACCTCAGTTCTGGAAGAGTAAGATGGTAGAGGCATCGAGACAATCTAAACATCTGGGAAATCTTTGAGCTTCGAACGGTTGGTAAGGCTACATACGGGAAGTCCTGCCCTCTGAGACAAATGTGAAATCCTCCTATCCTATTGTCTTTAGAGAACTTCACTGTGGTCAGACTTGGGCAAACTGTGACTTGGCTGTCCTCAGTGTGTTTCAAAGAATTATAATCAGTTCTGTGAGATGCATTATGCCGGGGGGACAGCTCTGACCCAGGCTGTTTCTGGGTCATTTCTCTCTCCATATGCCATCTCTTAACACTTATTCCCTCCTCTAGTATATGAGACACATTCGCTTTGCTGTGGGTACCGTCTTGAAAATAACTGGATGGGTTCCAAATGGGCTTGTTGGGGAATTGAGTATTTTCACAGACCTAAGTCTTCTAGAGTCCCCTTTCTTTCCTGGGACTCAACCCTGATATAAATGAACTCTTCTGGCAAAATATGATAAAGCCCCTTTTCTCTTAACCATTTCCCCTGATACGAACCTGTGGAAAATACAACCTTCTTGGTGATCAGTTTGTAATCTACAATAGAGAATTGTGGAAGCTCAATCTTGGTTACTCCTGTCACGGCATTATCATCCCCACGCCAATAAAACTCAATGTCATCAGTTGTATATCCATCTGTAAAAGGAAACACATATACAGATACACAGAAGACACACAAAATAGAAAAAAAAAAACTGTTTAGAAGATGAACTATGTAAAGGATAATAGCTACAGCTAAAGGTTATTATGTGTTAGGTATCATGCCAAGCATTTTAAGTATATTTCCACCTTTAATCCTCACAATAATCCCACTGTGGAAGAATAATTAGGCCCACATTAGAGAAATAGGCTTAGAGAAATTAACAGCTTGTATTAATTCTTGTAATTAGGAAGTGGTATCATTGGGACTTGAACCTAGGTTTATCTGATTACGAATCTCATTCTCTCAAACATTATCACGTTATCACTTAGCCCTGGTACTGTAAGAGAAGAAAAGAGAAAAATCATTTTTCAGTACAGTATTGAAGAGTACTGAACCCTCTCCTGCCAATACAAAATATTTGGATTTCAAGTCGGAAAAGAAGTGATTATGAAGAAGTGAGCCATTAACTTTTTTAATATTCACAGATGTGATCTCTAAATTTGACTGTGTAGCATATCTAAATTCCAAAGAACTCCCTAAAAATTTAAATCAACATTAATTCCAGGAGTTTTAAGAGTGTAAGTACAAATGAATAGTGTACACTATTGCAAAGATACAGCACATTTAAGGGGCTTGGTTCCATTCATCCAACAACTGCTTATTAGACACTTACTATTGCTGTATAATAAAACCATTTTATTTATAAAATAATAAAAGGATGATGATCCTTTCAATTCACGGGACAGAGTAGGGCAAACACACATTTACTAATTAGTGAAAGTGAAAGTCTCTCAGTTGTGTCTGACTCTTTGTGATGCCATGGACTGTACTGGAGTGGGCAGCCTTTCCCTTCTCCAGGGGATCTTCCTAACCCAGTGATCACACCCAGGTCTCCCGGTTGCAGGCGAATTCTTTACCAGCTGAACCACAAGGGAAGCTAACTAATCACTAATTAGTAAGCATAAATATAACTGCATTTTATATTGTAAACAATGATGTAGAGGGAAGCATGCAATGAAATCCAGCAAATACAAATATTGTATAAACTCATCCAGCCCCCATAAATCTCCCCTCTAAGCACACATTATATTTGTTTATCACAATGATCTCTTCAAAGAACATCTGAATCCAGATAGCTGAATTTTCACAAGTCTAGGAGCTATAAGTAAGTGAAAGTCACTCAGTTGTGTCCAACTCTTTGTGATCCCACGGACTGTACATCCATGGAATTCTCCAGGCCAGAATACTGGAGTGGGTAGCCTTTCCTTCTCCAGGGGATCTTCCCAACCCAGGGATGACACCCAGGTCTCCCGCACTGCAGGCGGATTCTTCACCAGCTGAGCCACAAGGGAAGCCTGGAGGACATATATTGCTCCCCCCAATTTCAAAAGCAACAAAACAAAGACCTTTTTAAGTTTAAGACTTAAAAGACTTAAAAAACAAAGACTTGTTTTAAGTTTAAGTTCTTTGCCTTTTGACATGTGACTAGTTAGTGTAACACTGAGACTAGAATGCCAGTCCTCTAGTTCTTAGTTCTTGAGATTTCTAATTAACCACATTTCTGCCAGAGAGAAAGTCAAATCTCTGAAAATGTGGAAGCAAATTATTTTTCAAAGAATTATAGTACCCTCTATTTAAGAATCTGGGTAAATCATAGCAATGTCCGGCAATGTCTTAACTTTTCTAGAAATATGAAGTTCTCTTTATTCAAAAGAGCAGTCATCTTTGTGTGATAATAGAAATGTAGTTTTCCTGGAAGTGTTACTGAGAACTTGAACTTGTGATTCCATAATGATAGGTTTTTGGATAATAGCTAATGATTTTAAAAGAGTTATTTACTTGCAAGGGCTTCCCCAGAGGCTCAGTGGAAAAAAGTCCCCCTGTAATAGAGGAGGTGAAGGTTTGATCCTTGGGCTGGGGAGATCCCCTGGAGGAGGGCATGGCAACCCACTCCCATGGACAGAGGAGCCTAGAAGGCTATAATCCAAAGGGTCACAAACAGTCAGACATGACTGAAGTGACTAAGCATGCATGGAAGCACATTTATTTGCAAACATCACAAATTGTAATAAAAATTGTGGAGTTTAAATAGATTATACATCACCAACATTTTGATCAGCATGATTACATATAGAGTCCTTTGTTTTGTTAGAGAATATCTTTGTTTTTCACATAAAATCATAATTTAAAAGTAAATTTTCATGATTTTAAAGGAAAGCCTAGGTTTTAAGTAAATGGCATAGCAAGCAGATTCTCAGAAAAGAGCTCATTCCTTAATAATCTACTCCATTAATATTCTCCACCTAAATCTAAGAACTCAGCTGTCTGTCCCAAAGATAACTGCTCTTTTTCTAAGATGGCAAAATTTTCCTAATGTGGCTATGGGAACACTCACAGTCCAGGACTTCAGCTCAAATTTAATCCCATTTCTCACTGGTTATCGAAATACATCTCTCAGTTGTAAAACTGTTTAGAGTCGATGACATTCGCATCTTCCATAAAACAATTTAAAATAACAAAAGAAGCTCAACTTACTCCTAATTTCAAGCCAGATAGCTGGAAATGTATTATAAAATTGAATCTGTGTATACACATGTAAAAAGTATTTATGAAACGAGAAGGCAATAGTTTTCTAGAACGCAGCCATCTTCGAAAGAATAGGACAAGAGAAAAGTCAACTCAGTATTTCCAATAAAGCAGGGTCCCCAACTCTGTGGCCTGTTAAGAACTGGGCTGCGCAGCAGGAGGTGAGCAGCCAGTGAGCCAGCTAAACTTCATCTGTATTTACAGCCTCTCCCCATCTCAAGCATTATTGCCTAAGCTCCGCCTCCTGTCAGATCAGTGGAGGCTCTCATAGGAGTACAAACTCTACTATAAACTGTGCATAGGAGGGATCTAGGTTGCATGCTCCTTTTGAGAATCTATGATATGACACACACATTATGATGATTTGTATAAGTATTTTTCCATACATCACAATGTAACAATGATAGAAATAAAGTACACAATAAATGTACCCTGCTTGAATCATCCCCAAATCATCTCCTCTGCCCCTAGTTCATGAAATAACTGACTTCCAAAAAACTGGGCCCTGGTCTGAAAAACGTTGGGGACCACTGCAATAGAGGACTAAATCTAAACTAGTAAAGAGTGTGTCTCTGGTCCTCTAGTCTCCTTTCTTCATATAAAACCTTGATTTAAAAGTAAATTTTAAAAGTAAAATTTCAGTATTTATCTTTTTTGTTCATCACTACAAATCTTGTAACAGAAACTTTTTGCAGAGAGGCATGGAGTATCAATTGTATTTCAATACAGTTGAAGAGGAGAAGCCTAATGGTTTTTTAAGGTAGAAACATTATAATAAAATATAGGTTTTTGTCAAAATGCCAGATATTTTACATAGTGCTTGCTAGACAATACCTTGCAGAGAATAGGTACTTGGCATCAATTACTGAATTAATAAAACAACTATTTATATATATATGGATTTGAACAATGGTTGTATATCCAGATGATTGGCATTGTGAAGAGACATAACTGTCTCTTGATTCTAGCAGAGTACCTGGCACATAGAGTACCTGGCCTTAAATAAATATCTTCTGAGTGAATTCAATAAAAGTCTCCTGATGATAACATAGCCCTTCAGTATAATAGAAAAATCCTTCATTATAAAATTTCTCCTTATATATTATTAGGGCAAGTTACCACCTCATCAGCCTCCAGGGCAATCTGCATTGCAGGTCAAGAAGCAACAGTTAGAACTGGACATGGAACAACAGACTGGTTCCGAATCGGGAAATGAGTATGTTAAGGCTCTGTATTGTCACCCTGTTTATTGAACTTATATGCAGAGTACATCATGCAAAATGCCAGGCTTTATGAAGATGCAATCTTCATGACAGGCAAGAGGCAATCAAGACTGCCAGGAGAAATATCAATAACCTCAGATATGCAGATGGCACCACCCTTATGGCAGAAAGCAAAGAAGAACTAAAGAGCCTCTTGAAAGTGAAAGAGGAGAATGAAAAAGCTGGCTTAAAACTCAACATTCAAAGAACTAAGATCATGGCATCCAGTCCCATCACTTCACGGCAAATAGATGGGGAAATAGTGAGAGACTTTATTTTCTTGGGCTCCAAAATCACTGCAGATGGTGACTGCAGCCATGAAATTAAAAGATGTTTACTCCTTGGGAAAACAGCTATGATCAAACTAGACAGCATATTAAATAGCAGAGACATTACTTTGCAGACAAAGGTCTGTCTAGTCAAGGCTATGGTTTTTCCAGTAGTCACGTATGGATGTGAGAGTTGGACCATAAAGAAAGCTGAGCACTGAAGAATTGATGCTTTTGAAGTGTGGTGTTGGAGAAGACTCTTGAGAGTCCCTTGGGCTGCAAGGAGATCCAACCAGTCCATCCTAAAGGAAATCAGTCCTGAACATTCATTGGAAGGACTGATGCTGAAGCTGAAACTCCAATACTTTGGCCTCCACATGCGAAGAATTGACTCACTGGAAAAGACCCTGATGCGGGGCAAGACTGAAGGCAGTAAGAGAAGGGGATGACAGAGGATGAGATGGTTGGATGGCATCACTGACTCAATGGACAGGAGTTTCAGCAAGCTCTGGGAGTTGGTGATGGACAGAGAAGCATGGCATGCTGCCGTCCATGGGGTCGCTAAGAGTCAAACACGACTAAATGACTGGATTGAACTGAACTGAAGTTACTTAACCTCTCTTGATCCTCAATTTTCTCATATGAAAATTGAGATAATAATGGTAATATCTATGTCACAGAGTTGTTAAGCAGGAACGATAAACTATTCCTTGTAAAACACTTTAGAAAAGTACCTGGTAGATAGTACTCAAAAATTTAACTAATATTTTCTTTTTAAATAAGAATTATTTAAAAGAAATGAAAATGTGTATTTAGTTACATGCCACTTTGCTATTTCATAAAAACATATAAGCATTTTCACAGTGAGAAAACTTAGCTGTTCAGTGACATTTATAGGACTATCCAAAGTGATAGTCAAACATTTGAAGGTTATTTTTATGTCTAAGATTATGGAATGTGACACAATGGAACAGTATATTGTATATACTCCTTGGCTACTGCTGGCTTAAAAACCCAACCTTCTTGCCTTCATTTTGGGTTAACCAAGTATAGAATGTTGCAAATGGGAAGCAAATCTAAATTCCTGCATCATTGATTTTTGTAGATGAAAGAGCAACAATCCATAACAGTGCCAGGGTGGTCAAGTTCAAAAGCCAGCTCAGTATACTGTGTAGATTAGCTGAAAGCAGACCTCGTTTTCTTCCTTTCTTTGAATTTTCTCTGAAAAAATATTTAGCAGTCTCTCAATGTGATTAAAAAATAAAAGAAAACATATGCAAATACATAAGACCTGACTTTACAGCTTTCATAATGAGTAAAAAATAATTAGATATCTTTTAAAAGATATCAAAAGGAAAAGATGCACTGATGCTCTTCATTAGTGTCTTGCAAATTAAATTCATCTTTTATATTTTATTCATGGGGTTCTTGAAATTGAGTGATTAAATTGAATTGTTATCATTAAAACATAACCCACATCAATTCAGATGGCCTATGGATAAACCAAAATACAAATTTATTGAAATTTATCTAGGAGGAGTTAAAACTGCATGAAATGTTACTAAACCCTGATCAGGAAGGACAAATATGTTCTTTTGTAGATCTATGTAGACATGAATGATAGATATTGGTAAATGTATGTACTAACTAAATGAGATCTAAGGAAGAAAATATACCATTTTAAAAACATTTATGAAATAGCTGAACAGATTCTCACAACTCTTATATATCTAACTATGTAACACGGCACTTAAATAAGCTTTTTCCTCATTTTAGTTATAGTTTACATATTTAGTTATCTACTAAGTAAATATTACATTTTATAAGGATATTAATATGCCAAAAATACGAACCTGTACCAAGATATTAAACAGTGGAGGCTGATGAGAACATTTAGAAAAATTAACTGAATTATCAAAAAGTGGTGCCATTTTTTTCCTAGTGGAAAATTAAAGCGATTTATTATTCTCCTGATACTTACTTTAACTTTGCCAACTGGACTGTTAAATGTTCTCAGGTAGTTATCTATATTCTGTCTCCATTGACTCAACACAGCAACAGCTACATAGTACAGCTGACCTTTAAACAACACGGTTTGAACTGAATAGGTCCATTTGTAGATGGATTTTTTTTTAACAGGAAATACTACAGTACTACATATCCATGGTTGGCTGAATCCATGGAGGATGCAGAACTGTGGATATGGAGAGCCGACTATAAATTAGAAGGGGATTTTCAACTGTGTTGATGGGTGGGCCCCTAACATCTGTGTTTGTTCAAGGGTCAACTGTACTACCATTTAGAATGAGAACAAGAATGCAAACATTCTTTTCATGACTAACTCAGTGACCATGATTAGAAGTCTATCAGTCCATAATCAGAATGGACTCTACGCCATGCAGAGGCCTGCATGTAAGTGCAAAGGTGCAACTGAGTACAGTCAATTAAAGTTACAGGGATCTTTCAAGAGGGAGAGAGAGAGAAACTCACTTGTCAGCCAGAGCTCTTCAAATTCACCAATGAAAGTGTTCCCAAGACACTCTGAGTGATTGCTCTGACTCCTTAATTGCACCTTATTCTTCACTCTGCTTTTTAAGATGGACAGCCAGGCACAAATGTTCTGCTGCCAAATCGTTTCTAGACCTCGAGCAGCCTTAGATAACTGGCCTAGGATGGGTCAGACTTGATTACCTAGTGGCACCTGAGTGAGGACATCATCAAGTCATGACCCAGAATTTGTCCCACATCAGAGGTAACTGAGTTTTTTGTTATTACCATTTTCAAATTCAAATTGTATGATGTAAGAGAATAGGAAATCAATCATAATCAAGCAAAATGTCAGATATTGTACTTTGAAGATCATTTCTTTATTGGATTTCAATGCAAAACTCAGTATTTACTATCTCTATATGGAGCAGGGTGAACTGGTAGGTCTTTCTGCCAGTTTAGCTCCATGAAGTGTTTCTTAAGCTTCCCTGTAATTGGAAAGTTAAAGCAATTAAAATAATATTTCAGACATGAAAAGCAATTGAAAATAATAATAGGCAAAATCAGACACAACAATCATAACAGTAGCTGTGGTTTACAAGGCCTTCTGTGTCAGACACTGTCTTAAACTCTTTAAAATGGTTCTGTCTTGAAAGGAGAACTTGACTGGGTTATGGTTACTAGGATTCCTCTCCATCACCCAACCCTGACTTTTCCATATGCATGAGCCCTAAATCCTGAAGCAATACAGAAAAGAGAACTTTTAGCTAAAAAAAATAAATAAATAAGCTGGTGCTTCTCAAATTTAGTATGCACAGAAGTCACTTGGAAATCTTGCTAAAATGCAAACACTGATTAAGTAGGTAGGGCCTGAGATTCTGTAGTTCTAACAAATCCTAGGTAGAAATGATGCTGTTTGTTCATGGACCATCCTTTGGATAGCAACTGAGTAGGAGTTTTTATGGAGAAAAATTCATTTACTTTGCCATGGGAGTCAGGAAAGGCATGTCTGGTATCTATCCTGACCCAGAGAAGAACAAAGTTTCTTCTGCATTCAGTTTTTATAAGCTCCAAAATTAAAGTATCTTCTCCCAGTTCTTCCTCTCTTATAAGGGACAAGAGGTGATATTTCTGATGCCACTACTATTCAAGGTCTGGTTTTCTTTAATAATCTATGACCTATGCTCACCAATAATGCAATAATAGAAGAGAAAGGAAGATGGGGCTACATCTAAAGGCTTTCTGCAAATTCGTATTCATTCAAGTTTTATTTGAATATTTAATGCTATTCTACTCTTGCATTAGATCTTTGAATCTTTTATTTATGTTCCTCAATGGACTAGTCAACAACGTTTTAGGTGTTACCCCTTCCTCTAATCTACACTGAACATGCTGCTATTATTCCTTTGTTTACAAAGAAGTTGATGATGCTTCTTCTATGCCTTAAAAAGCAAATTTAAAAAATATGGATAATTTCTTGATGGCCTTCCCAGCAGGTTCAGAGTTAAATGCAAATTCTTAGTCAGGCATTCAAAACTGTTTATTGTAGCCTCATTTGTTGTATTTCTACTTCTTTTAAAGCCAGTCTTCTGCCCACAGTCATTAGTAACACTTTGACCGCCTAGCCTTGGTTCAAATTATGAAGTTACTTGCAATAGCTTTATCTTTCACATCACATTTCTGCATACCTTCAGGGCCCATTTCAACTTCCACCTTTCTCAAGACACAGTCTCATCTTCCTTCAGTGGGGATTCTTTTATTTTTTTCCCTGAGGTTTTTCACGGCACTGTGCTAGAATCCTTATTCATATTCTTCATCATCAGTTTTGCAATAGAGGATCTGTGGCTGTGTTGGTCTTAGTCAGTAGACTAACCTGGAGGCTAAAGAACCATGTCTGATAATATCTCTCTAGCACTTCTCCTCCTTAATACATATTTTACTAAGGGTGGCCTGTGTACAAAAATTCTGAATCAAATTGTTGACATGTGACATGGCTTCCCAGGTGGTGCTAGTAGTAACCAATCCGCTTGCCAATGCAGGAAATGTAAGAGACACAGGTTCCATCCCTGGATCAGGAAGATCGCCTGGAGAAGGAAACGGCAGCCCACTTCAGTATTCTTGCCAAGAGAATCCCATGGACAGAGGAGCCTGGTGGGCTACAGTCCTTGGGATCACAAAGAGTCAGACACAACTGAACTGACCTAGCACACACACACATGCTATCCATTAGCTGTGGCCCACCAGATCCTTGCTCCCTTTGAGAGAGTAGTGATGAACGGATGCCATTTACTTAACAGCAAGATAAAAGAACTGCAAACCTGCACATTGTTTATGTTTTGGGACATATTACTCCCATGTACCAGCCTCAAAATCATTAAAAAAAGGTAGTGTTCCTGGTTGTTGTTCAATCACTTAGCGGTGTCCGATTCTTTGTGACTTCATGGTTTGCAGCACGTCAGGCCTCCCTGTCCTTCACCATCTCCCTGAGCTTGCTCAAACTATGTCCATTGAGTCGGTGATGCTATCCAAGCATCTCGTCCTCTGTCGTCCCCTTGTGCCTTCAACCTTCCCAGCATCAGGGTCTTTTTCCAATGAGTCAGTTTTTAGCATCAGGTGGCCAAAATATTGGAGCTTCAGCATCAGTCCTTCCAACGAATATTCAGTGCTCCATGGTACCAGTTCATAAAAGGGAGCACCAAGTTCAAGCAAAGGCCCTATGTTGAAAGAAACTTTCTGATGTTGCTGACTTTTAATATATACTGTCATTCTTTGCTGAGGAAAATTATTCTTAGAGTGGCCACGGCCCTCTGGTAATGACTTTCTCTGGGCTGATAGAATTTGGAAACCGATTTGCCACAATAGTTTCCAGAAGCAGCCAGTACCTCTTGGTCAAATGGAATAATGTTCCCTGGTGAAGAAGGGATATGGCCATTCCGAAGTGTTTGTTAACTCAAGAGTGATAATGGAAGATGTTTAAATTTAAAAAGGCCAATTGAATGGCTTAGTAGATATGCACGGCTGTACAATAAAATGCCATCAAGTGTTACACCAGCCCATCTGCTTTCTAAGCAGGGGTTGCAGAGGAAGTGCAGGCCTTGCTTACTGATGCTGGAAGTTGGCAGAGCTTCTCCATCTTAATCCATTCTTCCATGTACTTTCTTTGTGATGGAAGGTCAGCTGAGGATGTGCACATTTAAGGATGTCAGGATGGGCTTGTAGAAGAATTTTTGGTCTAAAAGAGTGGCTGAGCCGTGATATGAATTATTAGCATGTGTCCTGACTAAAAAACAAACCAAAAAAGCACTGCTCTCAAACTCCATATATGGAGCTCCTTCTGTGCCCGCATAATCTCTGTTAGAACTCTGGATAATTTAAATGTTATCTATTAAGGAATCCACCTCCTATACTCAACTGTGGGTTCTCATTTAAACAGAGAACACACATTTCTCAAATTTGTAACGACGGCTTAGAGCAGAAAGGTGGCAAATACCAGATATTTAGTACATTTGCTGAGATGAAACAGAATTGTGTTGAGTGAGAGGGCTTATGTCAAGAGCAGGAAGGAGGCCTCTGGGGCTGACTGGCACACAAGCTGTTCTGCAGGCAAACACCCATCAACATGGCATTGCTATTTCGTCTGGGGGAGGGTCAGGGAGAATCCTTTGAGCTGAATGAATGTATGGTATTTTTAAAATCACTACCGGATGATATTTTAAAAGCATTTCCTGTGTGAAGCCAAGTGCTTCACAAGCATCATCTCATTTAAGCCCTTTGAGGTAGAAACTGTAACTATCCCCATTTTACAGAACGAGCTACAATTTAAAGAGGGTAAGTGTTCAAACATCAGAAATGAGATTCGAACTAAATCCTCTGTAGACTTGAATCCAATTCCTATTACTATATTTACCACCTCATAATATTATTCGATGGCATTATTTTTAAATTATTCTGAAATATTATGGAAATACATCTGTAATTATTCCTCTCACTGTGTCCATGCTCCTTTGCACCATAACATTGCAGCTCCTTTCAAGAGTGAGTGAAGTATCTCCCTACATCTTGAATTTGAGCTGCCCTTGCCACTTGTTTTAATCAAAGGAGCAATGGCGAGCCAGTTCTGAGCTTGGGCTACTGGAGGCTTGGCAGTTTCCCCTGGCTCTGTTGGAATCCTGCTGTCTCCATGGGAATAGCACTTGGATAATCCATGGAGGATGAGCGACATGTGACCCACTCATCCCATCACAGCAGTCAACACGTGAGGACCACACATGCAGGCTGAGCCTGGCTCAGAGCAGCAGAGCCTCCTAGCCGACCTGCAGCTTTCTGAGCAATCATATACAGTACTTGTTTTAATTCACTAGGTTTGCGGGGTAGCTTGTTAAGTAGCAAGAGCTAATGGAAAACACTGGGTCCTGGAGAAAATAGAACAGGAAACATTTTTCTTTATAGAATGGAATCTGTACCTGTATTTCCAGGTTAACATTCATATTCATAGTTGGGCATTGCTTCAGAGTATCTCCTACTGGTTTTATGAACATTATAGGCTGAGCCATATGGCATAACCCAAATCAGGAGATCTACCTGGATTTCCATTCCAGTGCTGCTACATATGAGCTGTAGAATTTTGGGCACATCATATTCTCTTTGGAACTTAGATTCTATAGCTGAAAAATAAAGCTGTTCTTCTAAAACAGCCATCCTCAAATTTCTGACCTCAGAATCCCTTTGTACCCTGAAAAATGACTGAGACCTCCCCAAAGCTTTTGTTTGTGGGGTCATACCATGATACTTATCATGTTAGAAAATGACACTGAGACCTCTAAAAATTCATCAATTCATTTAAAGTAATAGTAATGATTCCATTACATGTCAATATAAATAATTTTATTATGAATAATTATAATACTTTACAAAGCAGAAAGTATTATTGAGAAGAGTGGCAATGTTTCATATTTTTGGAGATTTCTTTAATGATTGGCTTAACAGAAATAAGCTGGATTCTCACGTTTACTTTTGCCTTTAGTGGTTGTGATAATGTGCTTCATGTGGCCTCTGGGAAACATGACTGTACATTTTGAAAGAATGAAAGTGAAGACAGCAAATAAAGTCTTGGTGTTACAAATGGAGCTCTGACCTCAAGGACACTTTGAAAGTGTCTCAGTACTCCTCACACTCTAGACCACACACTGAGAATCATTGTTTTAGAGTATTTTTAATCTGAAATTGGCTTCCTAGGTGGCACAGTGGTAGAGAATCTGCCTGCCAGCGCAGGAGACATAAGAGACACAAGTTTGATCCCTGGGTAGGAAAGATTCCCTGGAGAAGGAAATGACAACCCACTCCAGTATCCTTGCCTGGAAAATCCCATGGACAGAGGAGCCTGCGGGCTGCAGTTCATGGGGTCACAAAGAGTAGGACGTGACTTAGAGACTGAACACACTATAGTAATGCTAATCTGAAATTATGTTATTTGAGGAAAACCACAAATAATTCAATTTACTAAGTTATTAAATACCCAAAACTAGCAATCATATTTTTCTTTATATTACAAATAAAAATACTTTTGAATAGCTAGGAACATTGAAAGGTCATTTTTATTTCTTAGACTAAGTTTATATATTTACACACACACACACACACACACACACACACACACATAATTTGAAGCCATTAAATGTAAATCATTAGCCTCTTCTTTGGCAAAGTGGAATCTGCATATTTTTTTTTAAAAAGGAAGAGAAAAACAAATATCATATATTAGTGCACAGATATGGATTCTAGATAAATGATTCTGATGAACCTATTTGCAGGGCAGGAATAAAGATACAGGCTTAAGAGAATGGACTTGTGAACTCATGGGGGAAGGAGAGGTTGTATATCACAGAGAGCTCAGCTCCGAGCTCTGTGATGATCTAGAAAGGTGGCGTGGGTGGGAGGGAGACTCACGAGGGAGGGGTGTATGGATACACATAGCTGATTCACATGGTTATGCAGTAGAAACTAACACAACATTGTAAAGCAACTATATTCCAATAAAATTAAGTTTAAAAAAAGAAACATGCATTTGAATACAATGGAAGGGGTGTGTCTATGTGTGTGTGTATTAATAAAGTGAACTTCTGACTCTTATTCGCCTCTAAATGTCTATGCAAAATAACTCATATAAACAAGAACCTGAAAGTGACTTCATTAGTGCAGGCTGAAGAACTAACATTTGGGGCTTCTAAAATGGAATAAAACATTTCCATCTTGCTATATAGGAAAACAGCTCAAGTAATGCCTAAAGCCTTGACCGATATTTATGCAAATCTTCTCTTTTCTATACTATTGATTATATTCTGGGCTTGAGAAAAGGACTGTTCTTTAAATAGAATTTTTAAATGTTCACCTCAAAGATGAAATACATGACATGTGGAAGGTACTGAAAACTAAATAACTATCAGATATGACCCACATTCAGCCAAGTCAGGTCCAGCATCCTTCTGTTCATACAGTTTTTTTTTTTTTTTTTCAAGAGAGAATAAGCATGCTGTGGTAATTTTAAAGTTATAGCCACTAATTCTTTGATATTCTTACCCACAAATGGTGGAGCTTTAAATCTCTTCTCATGGAGTGTGGGCTAGATTTAGAGATGCACTTTTAGAATAGAGAGCATAGCAGAAGTGACAGGATTAGGTTATAAAGAGATCGAGGCCTCTGTCTTGGATGTACTCTTGCTGTCTTTTCTCTGTCCATCTCTGTCCCCTTCATTTCTTCAGTTTCCTTGCTCCATCATGTCATGAGCTATCCCGTGTAACAACTCATGTGGTAAGGAACTGAAGGAAGTCTCCAGCCAACAACCAGAGAAACCGAGGCCCTTAGTCCAAGAGGAACACTGGGAGGAACCTGTCACAGCTCTGTGAGTGAGCTTATACGCAGGTCGTTGCCAGCTGAGTCCTGAGGCAACACCATAGTGCTGAACAATCTGACCACAATCTCATGAGAAACCCTGAGCCAGAATCACCCAGCTCAGCCACTTGTGATTCCTGACTCTGGGGAATTATTAGATAATAATTGCCTGCTGTTTTAAACTGCTAAGCTTTAGGGTAATTTATTATTCAGAAATAAGTAAAATAAATCTGTTATCTTGGAAATGCACATGGTCCAGTAGGACAAACAAATGGGTTTTCATTCAGATACTGCCTTCTTCCAAAGCCTAGCTTCTCTAAGAAAAGTGAAGAATGCCACTTGTATTTTTCATTTTGTTCTGAGAACTAGAGAAAAATGCTTGCAAAGCAATTAGCATACTGGCTTAATGATTACTGGCCATTATTATTCTGATTATTGATATTTACAGTTAAGGTAAAGTTTTTACTCTAATTCAGAAAGATAGATGCACCCTCAATATTTACAGCAGCATTATTTACAGTTGTCAAGATATGGAAGCAACATGTGTCCATCAACAGATAAATGTATAAAGAAGATGTGGGAAACATTTACAGGAGAATATTACTCAGCCACAAGAAAGAATTAAACTTTCCTATTGTAACAATATGTAAGAGCTTTACAGGAGAAATATCAACAACTTCAGATATGCAGATGATACCACTCTAATGGGAGAAAGTGAAGAGGAACTAAAGAGTCTCTTGATGAGGGTGAAAGAGGAGAGTGGAGAGCGAAAAAGTGGCTTATCATTCAAAACACTAAGATCATGGCATCCAGTCCCATCACTTCATGGCAAATAGAATGGGGAAAAGCGGAAACAGTGACAGATTTTATTTTCTTGGGCTCCAAAATCACTGCAGATGATGACGGCAGCCATGAAAATTAAAAGATGCTTGCACCCTGGAAGGAAAGCTATGACAAACCTAGACAGTGTATTAAAAAGCAGGGACATCATTTGGCTGACAAAAGCCTGTATAGTCAAAGCTATGTATTTTCCATTAGTCATTATGGATGTGAGAGTTGGAACATAAAGAAGGCTGAGCACCGAAGAACTGATGCTTTCAAACTGTGCTGCTGAAGAAGACTTCTGAGAATCCCTCAGACTGCAAGGAGATCAAACCAGTCAATTCTAAAGTAAATCAACCCTGAATATTCCTTGAAAGGACTGTCACTGAAGCTGAAGCGCAAATACATTGGGTATTTGATGCAAAGAGCTAACTCATTAGAGAAGACCCTGATGCTGGGAAAGATTCAAGGCAACGGAGGATGGGTGGTAGAGGATGAGATGGTTAAATAGCATCACCGACTCAATGGACAAGAATCTGAGCAATCTCCAGGAGACAATGGAGAACAGAGGAGCCTGGCACACTGCAGTCCATGGTGTCAGAAAGAGTTAGACACAACTTAGCCACTGAACAACAGCAACAACATGGATGGAACTGCATGGTAATGCTTAGTGAAGGGAGTCACATAAAAGACAACTATTGCATGCTATCACTTACATGTGGAATATAAAAAAGTAAACAAATAAGTATAATACAATGGAAGCAGACTCATAGATACAGAGAACACACGGGTGGTATGCAGTGGAGAAAAGGATCGGGGGGGATGGGCGAGATATAGGAAAAGAATTAAGAGGTATAAACTGTTAATACTAGGTATAATATAAATAAGATACAAGAATGTTTTGTTCAGCACAGGGAATTTAGCCAGTATTTTATAATAATTCTAAATTGAGTATAATTCATAAACATACTAAATTACTATGTTGTGTACCTAAAACTAATATAGCGCTGTAAATCAACTGTCAATTAAAAAAATAAAAATTTGTATTTCTATATTTTACATAAAACTTAAAATATTTAAAATGAAAAATTGTCTCCAAATGTAACTTCTGTGGTCAATTCAAGTTAGAAAATGATTGTTCATTTACTATGNCTGTCAATTAAAAAAATAAAAATTTGTATTTCTATATTTTACATAAAACTTAAAATATTTAAAATTAAAAATTGTCTCCAAATGTAACTTCTGTGGTCAATTCAAGTTAGAAAATGATTGTTCATTTACTATGCAAAAACTACTAGATACTCACTCTGAGGGATATAGAAGTGGGTAAATCACGCACTGTCTATTTTAAGTAAATAACAGGCATGATCCTTAATACATGATAGAGTATTATTCTTTCTCTTGGAGAGTCTGAACAGAGCAGCAAAGACAGGAAATGGACTTAATGGTTATTTGTCTCATACTACCAGTACCAGAGTCAAAATATGTCGTAGTCAAACAAGTGTCAAGACTTTCAAAAGCTTTAGGAGTGAAGCAAATTGAGTACCATGCAAGTTTTGATGATAATGCTGAAGTGGATGTTCCCATATCTGAAAGAATTCAAAATTAAGAACCATCACCAGAAATAGTGACTTTGCGCAGGACAAAAAATAATAACAAAGAATACAAAAAACATGTATATTCTGGATACATTTGTAACCTGCACCTAAGTGTTTCAATCTTAAATATCACGGAAGTGCATTTCCATACTTGTGGAGCAATTTGATGGTCATAGGTGCCATTACATTGATTTCCAAATTGGGTGAGGCCACTTTGGTTAGAAATGTGGTACTCTCTTCTCTCCACCATTCATTATTAACAGACAGAAGAGCTTTGTGCTTGTCTTAAGTTAACAGTAACTAAGTCAGTGATTTCAAACCAATTAATATAAAAATAAACATAATTTTCAAGATGGTGGGGGTATTTAGGTGGTTTTTGCAAGTGGTTGCCAGCCTCCTAAATTGCAGCGCTAGCATTTGCATTTTGAATATTTATTATCTAGCTTGTCCAAGGCAAGTTGCTTGAACATATAAAAAATAACCAAGGCAATACCTTTGATTTGGTAACAAAATACAGTGTACAAGGTGAAAGTGAAAGTTGCTCAATTGTGTCCCACTCTTTGCGACCCCATGGACTCGTCCGTGGAATTCTCCAGGCCAGAGTACTGGAGTGGGTAGCCTTTCCCTTCTCTAGGGGATCTTCCCAACCCAGGGATCTAACCCAGGTCTCCCTAGTCTCCTGCACTGCAGGCGGATTCTTTACCAGCTGAGCCACAAGGGAAACCCAACAATACTGGAGTAGGTAGCCTATCCCTTCTCCAGCGGATCTTCCCAACCCAGGAATCAAAGCAGGGTCTCCCACATTGCAGGTGGATTCTTTACCAACTGAGCTATCAAAGAAGCCCATGTACAAGGCAGCATACACTAAACCTAGTAGTCCAAATCTAGTTTTCAATTATAATTCTTCTGCATAGAATTTGGATATTCTTCAGTATTGTAGCACAGGAGCAAACTCTCCACAAAAATTTAATAGAGCAAAACAAAGAAAAAAAACCCAAATTACTAAAACGTACTTAGTCCCCAAGGATGTACAATTGCAGATAATAGGGCAATTTTCATACTGGAAAAGAACTCAAATGGTTTTCAAATTCAAGGGGCAGTTTTATCCAAACCATATTATCTTTACAGAATTGTGGTTTTACAATACAGGTGGTTTTTATGATGAGAGGGGAAAAATAAAAGACTAATATTATCAACACAGCAAATTGGTATTTAACACAATAGCTCTAGGACTTAAAGAGTAATTCACCTCAGAAGTGTCCTCAAATTTAGTAAACCAACACATCACCTCTAGCATCTATTAAATATGCCCATTCTTGGGTCCTTCCCACTGAGAGGCTAACTGTGAGGGCACATTAATAAAAGTACCAGCTGATTCTGATGCATGGAGCACACTTCCATGCAGGGAGAGGAATTCTGCCCCAAAGTCTGAAAAATTCCTTAAAAATTCAAGAACGTCCTAGGATATACATATCTTTATATGTAATTAGATATAAGAACACACGAAGTTCATAATTTCTAAGGGTGTTTTTGGTTTATTTGGGGGTATCAGGGGTACCCTAGGGATTATGGGACTCTATAATTTTGGTGTCAATAACTGAGACAATTGATCTCTCCTCTGACTTAGGCATCTCAATCTGTAAATTCGTCTCTTCACTTCCGTATGTCCAAAATAAAACTACAGCGTGTTCTCTGGACCCTACCTTCAAAATATATTCATGTAATTCTATTTCTCACTATTAATATAAGCCATGACTACATCATCTAATGCCTACAAAACTGCTATAGCTGCCTAATCAGTTTCCCAGCTCCCATTTCCCCTGCTACAATCAAGGGTAGGCAGTGAGCTTTAAAAGATTAACTCTGACCATGTTACTCTGCCCAAAATCTTCCAATGGCTTCTCATTTTATCTAACGAATAAAACACACAAACCTGCTTACATGATGGACTCTGGTCCTGCTTACTTCTCTGAAGTCATCTTCTATTACTTTTCCTTTGCTCTTTTAGACAAACCTTATTGGTCTTCTCTTTGCTCTTTGAGCACCAGGAACTCTTTTCTGTCTCAAACTCTTAGCATTTGCCTTCACATGGATGTTTGTATTCCTTATTCAGATTTCAGCATCAGTGACCTCCTCATAAGCCTGGTCTCCTTGTCTTATGCTGAGCAGTTACAGTTTTCCTCCATAGGAGTAGCTCTCTACAATTTTACCTTGTTTAATTTTCTTTATAAATGATCATTCATAAATGAGCTTCTCAATTTTTCTATTCCACTGTCTGTCTCTGCACTGTAACATATATTCCTATAGGACAGGGATGTAAATGTGTGTCTATTTTGTTCACTGTGGCATAAAAGACACCTTGAATATGACTTGGTACATAGTAGGTGCTAAATTAACGTTGTTGAATGAATAAGTAAACCCTGTTGATTAACATCTAGAAAGATAACAATGGTTTCATCCTCAGCATGTGTTAAAAAATATCCCCACAAATAAACCAGAAGCATCTTTAGTAAGGATGAAGTTTGAAATCTATCAGACTAATAACTGACTTTTTTAAAAGTATTAGACTCAAACCACATCAAGCATACACAAATGCACAGATAGGAAGACATCCTGATGTTTCTTTTTTTAGATGGGACACTTACTATTTTGTAATAGGTACAAGAGTGTATAGAAGATTGTTTAGTATTCATACTACAAAGGAATAGGTCCTCTAAGTTCATGCTTTACACAGTTGGAATGCTTTCAAAACATGTTTCATTTATATCACAAAAAATACTTTACTCAAAGAAACTTCTGTTATGAATTTAACAACATACTATTTTACTTCTCATTCCTTATTTTGTTCTCAACTTTAAGTTTCTCCAAAATAACAAGGCACTATGATATAATACCTCTTGAGAAACCTGTATGCAGGTCAGGAAGCAATAGTTAGAACTGGACAAGGAATAGCAGACTGGTTCCAAATAGGAAAAGGAGTACGTCAAGGCTGTATATTGTCACCCTCCTTATTTAGCTTCTATGCAGAGTACATCATGAGAAACGCTGGGCTGGAAGAAGCACAAGCTGGAATCAAGATTGCCGGGAGAAATCTCAATAACCTCAGATATGCAGATGACACTACCCTTATGGCAGAAAGGGAAGAGGAACTAAAAAGCCTCTTGATGAAAGTGAAAGAGGAGAGCGAAAAAGTTGGCTTAAAGCTCAACATTCAGAAAATGAAGATCATGGCATCCAGTCCCCTCACTCCATGGGAAATAGATGGGGAAACAGTGGAAACAGTGTCAGACTTTATTTTTTGGGCTCCAAAATCACTGCAGATGATGATAGCAGCCATGAAATTCAAAGACGCTTACTCCTTGGAAGAAAAGTTATGACCAACCCAGATAGCATATTCAAAAGCAGAGACATTACTTTGCCAACAAAGGTCCATTTAATCAAGGCTATTAAATCAAGGCTATTTCCAGTGGTCATGTATGGATGTGAGAGTTGGACTGTGAAGAAAGCTGAGCGCCAAATAATTGATGCTTCTGAACTGTGGTGTTGGAGAAGACTCTTGAGAGTCCCTTGGACTGCAAGGAGATCCAACCAATCCATTCTGAAGGAGATCAGCCCTGGGTGTTCTTTGGAAGGAATGATGCTGAAGCTGAAACTCCAGTACTTTGGCCACCTGGTGCGAAGAGTTGACTCATTGGAAAAGACTCTGATGCTGGGAGGGATTGGGGCAGGCGGAAAAGGGGACAACAGAGGATGAGATGGCTGGGTGGCATCACCGACTCGATGGACGTGAGTTTGAGTGAACCCTGGGAGATGGTGATGGACAGGGAGGCCTGGCGTGCGAGATTCATGGGGTCGCAAAGAGTCATACACGACTGAGCGACTAAACTGAACTGATGACATAATACAGTTTTAACAACAACAACAAAAAGGAAGGATGAAGTAAATGAAATTTAAAACCAGAGTTTAGAGCCAAACACATACACATACACATGTGTATGAAGACAAAGGAGGATGGATGTCCTTCTACATTTTTAAAATTTGCAAACCTACTCAAATTTAAGCAAACAGATCACTAAATAGGCTAACTGGACACCATATTTTATGATCCGTTATAATAAAGAAGCATCAGAATAATTTTTTTAAAGTAGCCATGTTTTCTAAGAGACCCTACTTAATCTAAATCTGTTTTCCATCTATCTTCACAACTTTAATGATAGAGATATACGATATTAAAAATGATAATTATAATGGATACATATAGGGTTTTCTATCTACCAAATGTGATTTCCCAGTGGCTCAGTGATAAAGAACACATCTGCAATGCAGGGACATGGGTTCAGTCCCTGGATCAGGCAGATCTCCTTGAGAAGGAAATGGCAGCCTACTCCAGTATTCCGGCCTGGGAAATCCCATGGACAGAGGAGCCTGGCAGGCTACCCTCCATGGGGCCTCACACTGTTGGACATGACTTAGTGACTAAACAACAACAACCCACCCTTCATCTCTTACTTACACCAACAATCCCAGGTGGCTTCCAGTTCCACCCTCGTTCTGTTGTGATCCAGCTCCTTCAGGGAAACCAGAGTGAGCGTTTTAACATGCAACTCTCATCATCCACCCAAAGTCACATCAGCAGGAACTGCTTTTCCCCATGCCCCAGGCTGAAACCTGGATGGTATCCATATTTCTTGCTCTCATGCTTAGTCACTCAGTTGTGTCCAACTCTTTGCAACCCTGTGAACTGTAGCCCATCAGGCTTTCTGTCCATTGGATTTCCCAGCAAGAATACTGGAGTGGGTTGCCACTTTCTTCCCTAGGGGATCTCCCCGACCCAGGGATGGTACCCAGATCTGCGTCTCCTGCATTGCAGGTGGATTCTTTACCACTGAGCCACCAGGGAAGCCCTACTGGGGGCTTTATTTATTAATCAATGTGCCATAAATCCTGAGAACCATTAGCCCTTCTCAGCCATGGCTAATCATACTCGGTTAGATGTCTTTGTTGGATCAATCATATTCCTTTTCTAAGAAACTGAAATCCAAAAAATGAGAGACTAAGCCAGTATATTCTCCAGTAGAATAAGAAAAAGGCATGATTTGGAAAGGGAAGGGAGAAGAGAAACAGAGATCATAACTAGCTATAAGGAAATAGAGGAAGTCAATATACAGAGACAGAACAATGAAGCATAGATATAATGAGAAAAGGTACATGCGACTCCTGAGAAAAGCAGAGAGAGGCATGGACCAAGGTACTCTGGTTCCTAAAGCCTAGTGTAGGTCCCCAGTTTCCAAAGAATCCTGGATTTCCTTGACACAGTCTTAGACATCATTTATGGGGATATCTCTGAGATTGCTTATTGTGTTCTCAAACAATAAATATTTATTGAATGCTTACTATGTTTGGGAATGGTTTTCAGGATTTATGGCAGATTGATTAATAAATAAAGATTTTTTTTTAAAAAAAAAAACCTGCTCTCCCTGAGNGGGGTGGGGTCAGGGGACTGACAGTGAATAGTAGGCATAACAAACAGATGAGCGTCAGAAAATAACATGATTTATATGTGCTATGGACAAACAGAGTAAATAGAGTAAGGTGAGATGCATGTGGAATCTTGAAACAGTACTAGGATTGCAATTTTAAATAGGGTGGCCAGTTTAGGTTCTATTGGAAAGCTGACAAATGAGCAAAGATTCAACAGTGATGAAAGACTTAGCCATGACCCTCTCTATGGAAGAACATGTGGGATCTTCCCAGACCAGGGATCGAACCTACGTCTCCTGCATTGGCAGGCAGGTTCTTTACCACTCAGTCACCAGCGAAGCTCCCAGGAGACTCCTGTATAGTAATCGAAGAGATAATGGTACCTTACAGCACAGGGGATGCAAAAAAGGTGGTGAGAAATTATGGAATTTTAAAATATTTTTAAGTTTCAGATAACAGGATTTCATGCAGGATAGGATGAAAGTGAAAGAGGAGAGTGAAAAAGTTGGCTTAAAGCTCAACACTCAGAAAACAAAGATCATGGCATCCGGTCCCATCACTTCATGGGAAACAGATGGGGAAACAGTGGAAACAGTGTCAGACTTTATTTTTTGGGCTCGAAAATCACTGCAGATGGTGACTGCAGCCATGAAATTAAAAGACGCTTACTCCTTGGAAGAAAAGTTATGACCAACCTAGATAGTATATTCAAAAGCAGAGACATTACTTTGCAGACTAAGGTCCGTCTAGTCAAGGCTATGGTTTTCCCAGTAGTCATGTATGGATGTGAGAGTTGGACTGTGAAGAAGGCTGAGCGCTGAAGAATTGATGCTTTTGAACTGTGGTGTTGGAGAAGACTCTTGAGAGTCCCTTGGACTGCAAGGAGATCCAACCAGTCCATTCTGAAGGAGATCAGCCCTGGGATTTCTTTGGAAGTAATGATGCTGAAGCTGAAACTCCAGTACTTTGGCCACCTCGTGCGAAGAGCTGACTCATTGGAAAAGACTCTGATGCTGGGAGGGATTGGGGGCAGGAGGAGAAGGGGATGACAGAGAATGAGATGGCTGGATGGCATCACGGACTTGATGGACGTGAGTCTGAGTCAACTCCGGGAGTTGGTGATGGACAGGGAAGCCTGGCGTGCTGCAATTCATGGGGTCGCAAAGAGTCGGACATGACTGAGCGACTGAACTGAACTGAACCCTATAAGGAAAAGGATATGTTTTTTGGGGTGTTAGTTCTAGAAGGTTTTGTAGGTCTTCACAGAACTGTTCAGCTTCTTCAGCATTACTGGTCGGGGCATAGACTTGGATTACTGTGATATTGAATGGTTTGCCGTGGAAACGAACAGAGATCATTCTGTCGTTTTTGAGATTGCATCCAAGTACTGCATTTCAGACTCTTTTGTTGACCATGATGGCTATTCCATTTCTTCTAAGAGATTCCTGCCCACAGTAGTAGATATGATGGTCATCTGAGTTAAATTCACCCATTTCAGTCCATTTTAGTTCGCTGATTCCTAGAATGTCAATGTTCACTCTTCCCATCTCCTGTTTGACCACTTCCAATTTGCCTTGATTCATGGACCTAACATTCTAGGGTCCTATGCAATATTGCTCTTTACAGCATTGAACCCTGCTGCCATCACCAGTCCCATTCACAACTCGGTGTTGATTTTGCTTTGGCTCCATCCCTTCTTTCTTTCTGGAGTTATTTCTCCACTGATCTCCAGTAGCATATTGGGCACCTACTGACCTGGGCAGTTCATCTTTCAGTGTCCTATCTTTTTGCCTTTTCATACTGTTCATGGGGTTCTCAAGGCAAGAATACTGAAGTGGTTTGCCATTCCCTTCTCCAGTGGACCACATTCTGTCAGACCTCTCCACCATGACCCGCCTGTCTTGGGTGGCCCCACATAGCATGGCTTAGTTTCACTGAGTTATACAAGGCTCTGTCCGTGTGATCAGATTGGCTAGTTGTCTGTGATTGTGGTTTCAGTCTGTCTGCCCTCTGATCCCCTCTCTCAGTGCCTTCTGTCTGACTTGGATTTCTGTTACGTTGGACGTGGGGTCTCTCTTCACAGCTAGCTGCTCTAGCAAAACACAGCCGCTGCTCCTTACCTCTGATGCGGGGTAGCTCCTCTCAGCCACTACCCCTGCCCTGGGGCACGGGGTAGCTAGCATGAGTCATTTAAGAAGGGTTTTTTGTTTTTTTTTTTAAGTTGGCAGAAAAAAAAATGGCATGTTTATAATATTGGTGGGAATAATCAGCAGAGAATTAAAAATGGATGAGGTAAGAAAGAACACAAATTGCTGGAGTCATCTCCTTGAGTGGGCAAGATGAAGGAATTATATTTAGATGGAAGCATGACAACAGCAGTGGGAAGCGTATGTGTGGGTGTGAATGCTGGTAGGTGTGTAGGTGTAGCGGGTGTATTCTAAGTTCTCCTATGATGATTCAGTTTTCATAGTGAGGTGGGAGACAAGGTCATTAGCTGAGAGTGGTAATGGTGAAGGAGGTCTTAGGAATTTAACAAGAACTGGAGGAGGTAAGAAGGAGAAAAGGATAGTGAATAGACCAGGCACGTATATTATTCAGCAGTATTAATGATTTACTTGAAGTCTTTGGTCATGGATATGAAGGTAGACCAATCATGTCCTTTACTTGAGCTAGCTTAAATGAGCTGTTTCTTTGTATCCCTAAGCTTTGACCAGAATACAAAATTACGTGGAAAGCAATTTTTCCTTCTGGGAAATCGGTGGGAGACAACTTTTTATTTTCCTGTTTTAATAATGAGAATCTAGGACACCATTATGTGTGGTGTGGTTATCTTTTTTTTTGCATTGGAAAGTTTAAAAAAAAAAAAAACAAAATCTTAACTCATCTTAGCCCATCTGAGCAGACTTAATCCAAACTATTAAGGCTTCACAAGTTAGACATACCAGAAAAAAATTTATCTTCAAATCTCAAGAAGACTATTTTTGAAATATTTGCTATTTTGCCTGACCTATGTAATTTTTCCAGTCCCTCACTATTATGTAGTGCTGATAATATACTGTATAGTTTTAGGACCTCTGCATAAGAACACTGATAAAGTTCTATAAACTTCAAATTTGTTTCTTGAAGTAGCTAAATTAGAAATAAAATACCTTAAGAGTACCACATTGCATCTTGTTCTAGACTGAATAATTTTGTCCCCCACCAATTTATGTATTGAAACTTAATTCCTAATGTGATGATACTGGAAGATGGAGCCTTTGAGAGATGATTAGGTCATGAAGGTGAAGGTCTTATGAATGGATTAGTGACCTTGTAAAGAACCCCAGAGAGTTCCCTCATCCCTTCCACCATGTGAGGAAACAGCAAGAAGATGGCTGTCTATGAAACAGGAAGTGGATATGGATATGGATATAAAGGGATTGTTTTTCTATAGAAATGTACCATCTAATAAATTAAGATAGAATGATAGAATAAGAATACAACCGTTGCACAAGTACTAATAATATATTGAATTTAGGCTGCTATTACAAAAAGAGAGTCAACCAAATGTTATGCATTTCCTGATGCAAAGATGGTTCTCATTATGAAGTTTTTGCCAAAACAAAGAAACAAATAAAAACAATAAACTAACTGTAAGTCTCTAGATCTAATTTAAAAAACTATGGGAAATAGAAAAAAGATAAAAGATAAGATTATGTTAAAAGATATTATTATAATGAAATCAGAAATCCTTCAGATTGTGGAAAACTCTAAAAGAAAATGGGACTTATTTTTTTTTAAACTAAAAATTA
>SJYQ01001241.1:184286-196199 GCA_006410935.1 Redunca redunca
GTGCTTATCTTATTTGTATTTCTTCAGATTTTGATACTAAATGATGACTTCCTTATATGCACCTAACTTGAGAAGGTAACTAGTGATGTCAAGGAAGTTTTTATATTGGTCTTTTCAAATTTCTTCTGTGTAAAAAAAATAAAGTTACTTTTGCTTGTTAGTCTCATCATCCTTGAAGATCAATCTGTGTTTAGAATCTCCTGGTAAGTTTTTTATCTATCATCTCAGTGATAGCTAAAGCTTAGTATAATGAAGTTCTCAACAGAGCTAAAAAATCATAAGGCTAGTTATAGAGAAAAAACAAAGGTGAGACATAGTTTAGCAGTACATGGTGTTAGAATATATGATTTTCAAGAGAATGTTTCTTTTTCAAAATGAAGAGGAAAAGGGCCAAGTTGTAATCAGGAAATCAGCTGAATGATTTACTATAAAGAAGAAACAATGAGTTAGAGCAAGTGTCATTTGGTCTCTTATCCGTCTGTGAAAGGTGGGCTTAGCTTAGTCTATCAATCACAACACTGATAAGCCTGAACTAACCTCTAGTTTTAAGAGATCTGGCTTGTGTGGAAGCAGAGCTGAAAATAATTCTGGGAGAACACGTGACTTGGGGTCACCCATCTAGAAAGAGAAACATGAACAGATCTACTATCTCCATTTATCAAAATGTGCCAGGGACTTTGCAGCCAAACTCTGTAAATCTGTCATTCTGCCTACAAGAAACTGTGTCCTGTAACTTCTCTTTAGCTGTGGATCATCCCCCAAAATCTGCTCTTTTTTTTTTTTTTTCTTTCCATTGTTCAGTTTTGCATTTTGGCAAGACCAGGCACTCAGCATCTTTCAGGCAAGGAATTAAATCTTCTGCTGTTTGTAAATAAGGTAACAACTTAGTAGTCCACACACCTCCTTCTTTCAAGGAAGTAGCAATGAAACTGAAGCCAGTAGGCAGTATTTACCTTTACTATTCACTGCAAAATCTAACATGGAAGACTTGACATACAGTTATTAAAGATGTCCCACTGGTGACCAGGTTGGTGGAAGAATCACTGATGTGGACAGGAAATACCAGCCTTCAGCTTTTAAGAAATACTTTTCTATAGATTTCCTAGAGTGCACAAAATAATATTTCTAGTCTATACTCTGAAAAATTACGAGACAGTATGTTGCTATTATTTAAGAGTTCTGAGGTTGGTATTCCTGTACTTATTCTCACCTCTCCCTCCCCTTATTTTTTGGCTCTCACAGCTGGTCAAACTGAAAACCAGTGATGTACTAAGCCATATTCTTATCTACTAACCTCTCTCTGATAAAATCAACTTCCAGAACATAAGAGTAGACAGTGTTATTAGTAGAAAACTCCTTGTTTCTTAGCCATGGCATGGTCAGAAACTTTTTGGAAGTGTACTTTCAGAATGACCTTGATGTTAAAAGATGAGATAAATATAATGACCATTAATTTAAATTTAAATTTAAACACAGAAAACTGTAGTAACAACACCTATACAACTATATATATCCATGCATCCATCCACTTATCCTATCCTGTCTATCATTGATCTATCTATCATTAATCTATCTTTTCTATCCACATATTTTGGGCTATTTCTAAGTCTCTAAAATATGTATCTAAAGAGAAGACAAGGCATAGCATTATTTCTTTTAACAGCCTTAAATGCATCCCATGGACTAGAAAACCTTAAAAGCTCATTGGTTTGAATTTCCTTGAAAAGAAAGCATTGATGGAATGACAGAAAACAGAACCAAAATTTTCCATCCAGAGCTGGTTGTCAGAGTCAACAGTATGATGAGAACGTTCTTTTTTTTTTTAATAAGTTTTTAAATATTATATTGAATGAGAGGAACTGTATATATTTTATACTAACAGTCTAAGGATGGGAGCAGGTCCCCAAAGTCCTANGGTTGTCAGAGTCAACAGTATGATGAGAACGTTCTTTTTTTTTTTAATAAGTTTTTAAATATTATATTGAATGAGAGGAACTGTATATATTTTATACTAACAGTCTAAGGATGGGAGCAGGTCCCCAAAGTCCTATTGTTAGGCCCAAACGAGAGTTTCATAATGAGATGAATTCCATGATTACCTCCTATCAAATAAAATTCTTGTGCGTTGAATTTTTGTTATTGCCATTTTACCGAGAGGTGACCAACAGATCAAATCAGACCTGCAACATACTGTTTTAAATCGCCCTGTGCTTTAAAAAATTTTTTTAACTAATTGCCCAAAATTTTGTGTCTTAATCTTATATAACAAAATTTGCAAGTTCTCTGAAAAAATGAGAAAAAGTAGCCTCACTGGTATTACATTCTTGCACAGCATCTGCAGCTGACACTGCCTATCCGCTTTCCGAGGGAGGGATGGGAATGTGCTCCTCTCACTCTCCATGGTCCCCATCAACCACGACATCCTTTTGCTAAATGCATGGTCTGCTTTATTTTCTTTACTTCTCTAACTTTCACAAGTGTTGGGAGATTATAGTCCCTATATTGGGTCATTTCTAAAGTATGTCCTTAATATTGGGAAGCATATTCATCTAGATGTGCCCTAAGAGTCAGAATAACCTAACAACCACTAAGATATGGTAAACTTAATGGTTCCCTCTTTTATATTTTTCTCTTCATTGTAAGGAGCATTCATGCACACTGCCTTCCATCAACATCATTTAGATAATATGCATAATAATAAAACACTTATTATTTGTTGAATGCTTACTCTTTTCCAGATACTGAAGGTTCTGTAAGATTCATTCATTCATTTAAAATTCACCTCAGTTCTAGTTGATAATTGCCATCTCTGCTTTACAGGTGAGGCAATTAAATGAAGGCCCAGTTACAGAAGCAGTGGTAGAGTTGGGATCTTTGCCCCTGCAGTGTGGTTCCAGAGCCAGTCCTCTGCCCTGCTATGCTGCATGCACTCAGCTCTGCTGCATTAAATCACTGGGACAGGGCTTCTCCACTCAGAAAATGAGCAGCTTCTGGTATGTTTAGGAACAAAGCATTCACTTATAACCCTTACTTACTGGGAAAGTCAAAACCATGAAGTGCTGGGGAAACTCACACACTTGCTGTTCTTTAGGTTGGAACCATATATTCTTTTTCCTTCCTGGGAATGCCACTGCAAGCTGAAATTCCATATGCAAATGTGTGTTACATAAAGACATCCCTTTGGGGACCCACGTACAATCACCATGGGTAGATAATCATTTAAAAAAAGATCAAGTAATGATCCCTCCCCAGCTCACACACAAGACAGGAATCAGACACACAAGTTCTGCCTTTCTGGGCACAGATTTCCACCAAGTCTGTGACTTACAAAAGCATTTCAAATAGACAATACATTTCAATATACCCATAAAACTAAGAAAAAAACAAAATAACAAATAATACACCTGACTGCACTGGTACCTATATTAATTCCAGAACTACTGCTCTTCTTTGGGGCTCTTGCCCAAGGATATTCTCATTTGAAAAACTCACCTCTCATCCACTGTTCCACTGAGAGGACACATTTTATCAGCCTATTTTTTTTTTTTTTACTAACTCTTTTTACTTTCACAATGCAGCATTGCTCTCTCTCTCTCTCAATAATAAACCAGCTTTGGAATAGATTCCTATGAGCTAGAAATAGCCAGGACTGTCCTGAAAGATGGGAAACTCAAGTCTTCTGATATTTTCTCACCTACTTATCATCACCTCTAGCGTCTATGCTGGTCAGGGTTTTGTTTCCTTCGACTGTGTTTATTTTATAGCTCCTCCTTCACTTGAGTCCATCTCATTAATAAGTGTTTTCTAGATTTTTCAGATCCTAACAATGCCTTCATTTTCTGAACACCCACACAACTTCATATTTGTGCCACTGACTTGAGTTTCTTTTCTTTTTCATGTTGCCATCTCTAACTAGTCTTTTCTTCTCAGCTCTTACTTCTTGTATCCAAATGCCTCCTTGACATTTCACCTAGACTTGAATGACTATAAGCATTTCAAGCTTAACATCTTCAGAATGGAAATCTTTACTTCTATATAAGCTCTGTTCCTCACATGGAAAAAAACAACCTCAGAAAATGAGACCTCCATTCCTCCAACTGTTGTCATCCTTGACTCCTCATTTATCTTCAGCTGCATACTGAACCCTTCAGTACATGCTACTGGTATTTCCTTCTAAATATACTTCAGTTCAGTTCAGTTCAGTCCCTCAGTAGTGTCCGACTCTTGCGGCTCTTTGCGACCCCATGAACCGCAGCACGCCAGGCCTCCCTGTCCATCACCAACTCCCGGAGTTCACTCAAACATATGTCCATTGAGTCAGTGATGCCATCCAACCATCTCATCTGCTGTCATCCCCTTCTCTTCCTGCCCCCAATCTCTCCCAGCATCACGGTCTTTTCCAGTAAGTCAGCTTTCTCATCAGGTGGCCAAAGTACTGGAGTTTCAGCTTTAGCATCAGTCCTTCCAATGAACATCCAGGCCTGATCTCCTTTAGGATGGACTGGTTGGATCTCCTTGCAGTCCAAGGGACTCTCAAGAGTCTTCTCCAACACCACAGTTCAAAAGCATCAATTCTTCGGCACTCAGCTTTCTTTATAGTTCAACTCTCATGTCTATACATGACCACTGGAAAAACCATAGCCTTGATTAGACAGACCTTTGTTGACAAAGTAATGCCTCTGCTTTTTAATGTGCTATCTAGGGTGGTCATAACTTTCCTTCCAAGGAGTAAGCGTCTTTTAATTTCACGGCTGCTATCACCATCTGCAGTGATTTTGGAGCCCAGAAAAATAAAGTTAGCCACTGTTTCCATTGTTTCCAATCTATTTCCCATGAAGTGATGGGACCAGATGCCATAGTCTTCGTTTTCTGAATGTTGAGCTTTAAGCCAACTTTTTCACTCTCCTCTTTCACTTTCATCAAGAAGCTCTTTAGTTCTTCACTTTCTGCCATAAGGGTGGTGTCATCTGCATATCTGAGGTTATTGATATTTCTCCTGCAATCTTGATTCCAGTTTGTGCTGCATCCAGTCCAGCATTTCTCATGATGTAGTCTGCATATAAGTTAAATAAGCAGGGTGACAATATACAGCCTTAATGTACTCCTTTTCCTATTTGAAACCAGTCTGTTGTTCCATGTCCAGTTTTAACTGTTGCTTCCTGAACTGCATACAGGTTTCTCAAAAGGCAGGTTAGGTGGTCTGGTATTCCCATCTCTTTCAGAATTTTACACAGTTTATTGTGATCCACACAGTCAAAGGTTTTGGCATAGTCAATAAAGTAGAAATACATGTTTTTCTGGAACTCTCTTGCTCTTGATTCAGCAGATGTTGGCAATTTGATCTCTGGTTTCTCTGCCTTTTCTAAAACCACCTTGAACATCTGTAAGTTCACAGTTCACATATTGCTGAAGCCTGACTTGGAGAATTTTAAGCATTACTTTACTAGCGTGTGAGATGAGTGCAATTATGCAGTAGTTTGAGCATTCTTTGGCATTGCCTTTCTCTAGGATTGGAATGAAAATGGACCTTTTCCAGTCCTGTGGCCACTCCTGAGTTTTCCAAATTTGCTGATATATTGAGTGCAGCACTTTCACAGCATCATCTTTCAGGATTTGAAATAGCTCAACTGGAATTCCATCACTTTAAGATCCAATTATTTCTCACAAACTCTACCCTGTCCATGTTATCAAATCTCTTATCTGAACTATCAGCAAGAGCCTTCAAATGGTTTCCTCAGGGCCTTTCACTTACTTTACTTTCTTCCTAGAAATGATCTTTCCTCAATTTGCCTATAGCTCAATCCCTAACTGCCTTCAGGTCTTTGTTCTTACATCACTAACTGGAATGACCATTTGTCATAACCATATATAAATTAGCAATCTCTTTTCTATCATTCTCTATTCCACTACCTTACCTTATGATCTTCATGGTGCATATAACTACCACTCACTCATGTTATATATTTATTGGTTTATTGTATGTTTCCTCCAGTAGAACTTAATCTCTTCAAGAGAAATAATTTTTTTAAACTGCTTATCTCCAGTGCTGAGGATAGTACTGCTTGGCACACAGTGAATATTTAAAGATTTGTTGACTTGAAAAATCAACTTCTGGTAGACAAAAAAGTATGTTTTATATGTTTTACTATCCTTTACGGTATCTAGCTCAGTTGAAACACAAAAAGGAGATTTAGAAACTGATTTGTTTCTTACATCCTCCGTTATTCAGGAAGCCATTTGAGTGCACGAGCTGAGCTAGTTCTTAGACAGTCGCATAAATCACAGACCACAGTAAGTATTCAATAGCTATTTATCAAACAAATGACTTCAAAATACAAAGCAGAAAGAGAACAAGTTTAAATCTTTAGGAGAGGCAGCTGGCCAGGGGGCTAAATATTATTATACACTAGTGTTGCTTAAAAATAATTTCGCATAAAAATAAATGTAGGTATCTAGTTTCCTTTGAGAAATCAGAAGATCTAGCAACAAGGGCATGGCGTCTCCTTTTGGAGCCATCACCTAGAGTGGAAGAGTAGCTCCTTGCTTTAGAAAGGGGACATGATAGAGTCTCCACATATTCTGCCTCCCTCAGGGAGGTTTTCTACCTGATCCGCATAGTGATTTGTCTTTGTGATCTTGCCTTTGCATAAATAATAGTCCCCATCATTCCATTAAAAAAATGGCTTCTGGAAAAACAATATTTTAGCAAGGATAAAAGTGAGTAAAATAGACTTGATTTTCAGTACTGACTGCATCACTTCTATCTGGATGGCTAGGAAAACTGAACTGAATTCCCTAAATCTCAGTTTTCTCATATGGAAAACAGGGGCAACACAAGGACATTATGAGGCTTAACTAAGATAATGTTCTTAAATATCCTGGCATTTAAAATGTATTCAATCAGTGTTAGCTATAATAATAATAATGTTTTGGATGATGATTCTTGACCAACCAGAAAAAAGCCCTATTTTTTGTCTTATAATTAGAAGATATGGTCAGTGTTTTAGGCTGTATCACTGACCATATCACTGGGTATATTAATCTGCTATTGCTTCTACTTCATACTTAGTCAAGATGAAATATTACCTTGGATAAGGATAGAAGTGGGCATCTTGATCTTTTTGTCAAAAACCACTTCATCCACTAAAACCACAGTATTTATTTAGCCATTTAGGCCTGTATTTATCATTTAAAAGTTTCATAAATTAAAAAAAAGAAATCATTTATTAGGTATCACAAAGATATAGCCTCAGACTTCTTGAAAGAAGAGATAAAATAAACATGAGAGGAAAGCCTCTTTGGGATATCAGTGGTGATTTGATGGACACAGCATTAATTAATGCTTAGTTCATAACAATAATATAATAGAAATAATAATACAATAGAAATGATGGTAATAGAGTCAACTTTCCATATATGCAAATGATTGAGCTAGAATNATAGAAATAATAATACAATAGAAATGATGGTAATAGAGTCAACTTTCCATATATGCAAATGATTGAGCTAGAATCAGCCATGGTGTCAAGAGAATTCTAAGACAGAGATGAATTTAAACTTCATAAGTACCTGGCATGGTTAATAAGGTCTCATATAGGTAAATGTGGAAAATCAAGCCCAAATTGTGAAGAGAAGAGAAAGAATGTCTCTTTCCTAAGTTGTAGGTAGTTTAGAATAAGAATAAAAGTAGATATTCAAGAGTTACTTACGAGGAAAGGCTGCAGACATCCTTAAACTTTGGGTTTCATCTGCTATTTATCATTTGTGTCTGACTCTTTGTGACCCATGGACTGTAGCCAGTCAGGCTCCTCTGTCCACAGGATACTCCAGGCAAGAACACGTTCCCTTTTCCAAGGGAGTCTTCGTGACCCAGAGATTAAACCCTGGACTTCTTCACTGCAGGCATGTTCTTTACCATCGAGGTCACTAGGGAAGCCCCAATGATATTTATAGTACAGTTAAATTTTATAGAGAATTAATCAATGTAAAACAAATTTATAACTAAATGTACTTATTTGTGCTGAAACAATATTTCCTGCCCTAATATTAACAAATATCAAGCACATTATCAACATCTTGAATGTTTATAAAATCTTAATTAGAACTGTTGTTGCTAAGTTGTGTCTGACTCTTTGGAACCCCATGAACTAAAGCACACAATGCTTCTCTGTCCATCACTATCTCCCTGAGTTTCCTCAAACTCGTTTTCATCGAGTCAGTGAAGCCCTCCAACCATCTCATCCTCTGTTGTCCCCTTCTCTTCTTACCCTCAATTTTTCCCATCCTCGGGGTCTTTTCCAATGACTCAGCTCTTTGCAGCAGGTGGCCAAAGTATTGGAGCTTCTGCTTCAGCACCAATCCTTCCAATGAATATTCAGGACTGACTTCCTTTAGGATGGACTGGTTTGATCTCCTTGAAGTCCAAGGGACTCTCAAGAGTCTTCTCCAGCACCACAGTTTGAAAATATCAATTCTTCAGTGCTCAGCCTTCATGGTCCAACTCTCACATCCACACATGATTACTGGAAAAATCATAGCTTTGATGGACCATGTTGGCAAAGTGATGTCTCTGCTTTATAAAACACTGTCTAGTTTTGAGGTAACTATTCTTCCAAAAAACACGTGTCTTTTAATTTCGTGGCTACAGTCACTGTCTGCACTGATTTTGGAGCCCAAGAAAATGAGATCTGACACTTTTTCCACATTTTCCCCATCTATTTGCCATGAAATGATATGACTGGATGCCATGATCTTAGTTTTCTGAATGTGGAGTTTTCAGCCAGCTTTTTCACTCTCCTCTTTCACCTTCATCAAGAGGCTCTTTAGTTCAAAATGTTTAAAAAGGCAGCCATGTACTATATAGCACAGTGAGTTTATAAAAGAAAACTGTAAATGACGAGGGAGGGAAAGAAGATGAAAGGAGAATAAAGAGTAGAAGGAGAACCTAGGCAGCTTTTTAAATATACTTGTTCCAGTGATAACATTGAAAGCTTTACCTAAGGGACATTTAAAATATTTTGTTCCATATCCAAAATGAAGTATTTCTTTCAATGTAAGTCACAATTACCAAGCTTTGAAGTTTTGGTAAATAACCTTTAAAAAATGAAAATGGGCAGTGGACTACAAGCCATAACACTTTTGAATCATGATGTTGTATGCCTGAAACTAATACAATTATAATCAACTGTATACCTCAACTAAGAAGAAAGAAAAATGAATATGGGCATAAATGGCACTTTTTGAATTCTGAGTGTCTAAACAGCCAGTGTGTAAGTATGTGGGCTAACGCTCAAATGGAGTAAGTACTAATGGTACTTAGCATTATGAAAAACCCAACAGAGGAGCAGTGCCTCTATATCTCAGATTTGCTCTCTGAGAGTATTAATCATGGTTCATCTCCAGGAATTAGTTATAAATCTGTGAAGCAAGCTTTACATTTTTACAGAGAGTGTTTACTGAGGGAAAAATATAATGTATGATACCATTACTGAGAGATTAGACCCACATCTGAGAAAAGTACATTTTTAGCAACAAATACAGTTAAAATCAGTCTGACAAGAATTTTTCTGCTATTTAACTATTTAAAGTCTTTATTAAACATACACACACACACACACACACAACAAAGTTGCTACTGCCTACTAAAGAGAAAAGAACAGTAATTGTTCTAGGCTTCAAGTTCTTCGATGTCAAGGGCTACCATAATCTGGAAAGAAATTTATACAAAGATAAACCCTTAAGGTATTATTAAATGATTAATTTTTGCTAAGTCATGTGTGGCCTAGGAGCCCAGAGAGTTCACAACTCATTTTCTCATTATAGAAAGTACTTATTTATTTATAAACCAGTTATTTGGTATGTAAAACTTACCTTCCAGTATAAAACACAGAGAATGGCTACCCTTGCAGATCAACACAAAAATCATTTCAACTCATAATTTGTCTGAATGTAGTATTTTGCTTATTGCTAAGTCTTTAACCACAACGTAAAATGATATTTATACTGGAAATCCAGTGAGAATCTCTCTCCCTGGAATCCACTTTCAAATTTGCTACTTTTCATTTCTCTGAGACTGATAACTTTAGGGCCTGTGAAGCTAAATATTTAAGAAAATAGGCTTACTAGTTTTAAGCCTTTGCAAAATTTATTTAACCTTGGAAGCTGTGTTATATCATCTGTGTACTGAAAGAATAATCATAGCCAATAGGTAGTTGTATGGCTTAAGTAAGCTAAATTATGCCTCCTGGTAGCATGTAGTAAATTCAATAAAAATTGTTAGTATTAATTATGTAAGTAAACATATTCAGTCTTAAATATGAACTTCCTAAGGGAAGAAGCCATTATCTACACCAATCTTAATTTCCTATAATACCTGTAATTAAATCAATTCCCAATGAACTTACTCTAGTCATCAAAATAAGTTAATGGCAAGACATATTTGGATCAAAGTCATATGATTTTTTTATAGTTCTGAGGGCAAACACATGTTTCACCAACTGTACCATTTATAGCTTTAACAGCAGTTGGTAATGTTTTTACCATGATGCACAAGTAAAAAAGCAGTTAGGAGAATTTGTAAGACTGAATAAAAGGCATTTCCCTATATTCTAATTTACTAAAAATAAAATTTGATAAAAGACTGCAATTACTTTGGTTTGAAAGATATAGTCATTAGTGGTAAAATATCACAAAACCATTAGTGTTAATAACATAATATATAGTGCATTTGAAAAGCACCTAGTTAGATTTTGAAAAAAAATTAGGAGTTATGACAACAGAATCAGTAATAGCTTAATTCAAGTCAGAGTGCCCAGTGGAATTTTAAACATAGGTATACAGGGTTCCACCCATGCAGATCACAGGAGAGCCAGTTGAACCATGAAGCTTAAACATAAGGCACTCTAAAGAAGTAGTTAGTCAACTAGACTAGAAATTTGACCTCCTTATCCTTACCAGTTTTCATTAAACCATACTGTTACTTTCTGGTTTAAAGTACTCAGAGTTCATGGATAAGCTCTTGTTTCCTGGCAGTATCTTTAGGATTTTCTACATATAGTGTAAAGTCATCTGCAAACAGTGACACTTCTACTTTTTATTTTCCAATTGAGATTCCTTTTATTTCTCTTGCTTCTCTGATCACTCTGGCTAGGACTCCCAAAACTATGTTGAATAAAAGTGTTGAGAGTGGACATTCTGGTCTTGTTCCTGATTTTAGAGGAAATCCTTTTAGTTTTTCACCATTGAGTATGATGTTAGATGTGGGTTTGTCAAACTATGTTGAGGTAGGTTCCATCTATGCCCACTTTCTGGAGAGTTTTTATTATAAATTGATGCTGAATTTAATTGAAAGGTATTTCTGTATCTATTGAGATGATCACATAGCTTTTATTCTTTGGTTTGTTAGTGTGGCATATCACACTGATGGATTTACGGATAGTGAAAAATCCTTGTATCCTTGGGATAAATCCCACTTGATCAGGGTGTATGATGCTGTTTAATATACTATTGGATTCAGATTGCTAGTATTTTGTTGAGGATTTTTGTGTCTATGTTCATCAATGATACAGTACATGATGATGTTGTATATGTATGCAATGGAATATTACTCAGCCATAAAAAGTATGAACAAACGCCATTTTCAGTGACAGAAATGGACTTAGAGACTGTCATATTAACTGAAGCAATCCAAACAGAGAAAGATAAATACCATATGATACCACTTAAATGTAAAATCTAAAAAAAATAAAAAGATACAAATGAACTTACATATAAAACAGAAACAGACCCACAGACCAGAGGGGAAAGAGGGGAGGGATAAATTAGAAGTTTGGCATTAACATATTCATACTATTGGTACAAAACAGATAACCAACAAGGACCTACTCTGTACCATAGGAAACTATACCCAATATT
>SJYQ01001241.1:196293-235240 GCA_006410935.1 Redunca redunca
CTGAAATTAGCTCATTTTTGTAAATTAAACTAAAAAATAGAGTACTTAGAAGTGGCATTAATTATCATTTGTGAATGACACACATAAACACACTTTTGAGCTTTAATGAAACATGTACCTGGCCTTTCTACACACTTATCCTAAGTTAGGTGCTCGGCATACAAAGAATGACTAAAACAGAAAGGTGAGTAGAGTTGTCTTAAGCAATATAAACACCTATTGAACCTGACCACCAACAAAACTAAAAGACCAACAACATAAGCCTTGATATGCTTTTCTAATCTTATAAGGAGTTTTAAACACACTTCCTTTATGTTCCAAAACAATCATTACTGCAGGGTTGTGAATGGGTCTCTAAATTTCCTGAGTTTTAAGGGTTTGCTTTTTTATTTTTTCCTGAGACATGTGCTTGTATTTACAAACATTTCAAATATTTAAACAAAAAAATCACATGGCAATCACAAAGGAATATATCTATAAGATAATCTCTATTAAGATACTTTAGATAACATTTTTTTCATATTTCATTCCATTCCTATGACAATAGTTCTCCCCTTTCAGGTGCCGAAGTACTCTGGATGATGAGTCAATGTTCTCTAGCCATAGAACAGATTTTATACATTATTCCTACTTCCAATTACCTCCTTTCCTTGATTTAACTCAAATTGCACCATTAGTACTTCATTCCTTTGGCTGAAATGAAGCTTAGGGTTTAATGGAAGTTAAATTGTAAATGTGGCTCCTGGCAGGGATAATCTTTGAAACCATTGTCTGTGTTCCTGCCACAGTGTAGAAGTGCTGAATGCATTTTTTCTAAAGAGCAAATGTCAAAAAATACTGAAAAAAGCCTGAAGGAGGAAAGTAGTAGGGTACAAAAAGAGAGGCAAAGAGCATAATTAATGACAGTAATTAATAAGAAATACTGAGAGCTCAATAATTGCCAACTTTATAGTGTTCACCTCATTTAATTACTTTATAAATGACTTTTCTATCTGTCCTTATTTTTATTTATTTTTCACTTAGGGCCCTACCTATATAGAGTCAGATTTGTTAAGCTTTAGTCCTGGAGTCTATATTTTAAGCAAATAACCTATGTCGGTTTGGTCCAAGAGGTCCAAGGACCACACATTATCAAACATGTCCTCTGAATAATTTTTTTATTATTATTGGAATGAGGTCTGCCTTGTTCCACAACTCTATAATGAAAAAATTTTCTACCACAAAATTTTACCTTCAGGAACTTAATTTACCTTGGAGAGTATGAATTGCACCCAGGCAAGAGAAAGCAACTTTATTATTTTATGAAAAGCCACGTTGCCTTTGCTGTAGTTTATCAAATATCGAGACTTCATACATTCCTTTCTTTTTCATTTTCTTAATGGCGTGCTCAAATGTTCTATATCCTTCTCTTTAGAATCCAAGTGTATCAGTTTTTTATCAATTGGATTCACAAGAAACAATTTCTGACTTTGGGAGATGAGAACTGAACTGCATTGCAACTCTTGGTGGGAATTAGCTTCCTGTGCAAAATTTCAGGAGCAATGCTGAGTCACTAACCTTTCTGTTCAGATGCAATGCTCTTATGAAAAAGGAATCTCGCTTTTGAAAATTAGGAGCAAAGAAGGTCTAAAGGTGAGTTCAATCGAGCTTTTAGTAATGNAACTTTTGACAACACAACGCTATCTATATGTGAGAGGGTGAACACACACTTATGACAGGGAGCCTGAATGCAAGACGATACAATGAGGTAGAAATAAAATGGCTGTGTGGATATAACACGATGAGACAAGAGATCAATTGTTCTCAAGTTTGTACAAGGGAAAAAAGAAATGGGGTTTATTGAATGTGAGGGTGAGAAAGAGTGGGTCAAAGGAAAGAATAAAAAAGTTACTGGCTCAAAAATAAACAGATCTTTACCTGACTTCATAGCTATTACCACAAAACTTTAGGACAGGAGAAGATGTTAGAAGACAGATTCTTGTACACAAGTGGCAGATTTAGGTGGGACCTTCATATTAGTTTGTTTTTAATCTTTTTCAGTAGAATAAACATAAACTCTCGAATCAGGAAGTGAGAGGTTCAAATCCCAGCATTAGCATTTACCAGGCTGAGTGACCTTGGGCAAATCAAGCAAACTTTCAGATCCCCAGTTTCCACAGCTATACAATAGAGGTCACAATGTCTAAGGTTGGGACTACTGTTAATCTATTGAGCACTGAGTAAAGCTCTTTGGATATACGAGGTCGTCGATAAATGGAAGCCATCACTCCCAGCAGTACCACCACTGCAATCTTATAATAAGGATTTAGGATGACGCAAGGATATGAAGTGAAATTATGTCCTCTTCTGTAGATAAGACAAAAGTGGTGTGCAGGATAGGGGATTAGGGATAAAAGGAAAGTCTACAGGTGATTTGGATGAATAATCCATCTGTTACATGTAGAGATGTATTCTGACCTGTTTGACTGGTTGAGGTCTTAGGATGAGGCTATGTACCAATGCTAGGGGATGGACTTTATTCAGAAGGGAGTGAGTGCATATTCACTGCTCTTCACCAAAGGAAAAATACCCTCTGACAGTTGGAGACATGTCAGGAAGCAAGAAAGGTGATACCCTCTAGAAGTTGAAATAAAAAAGTATATTGAAGTGGTTAAGAGGATGAGCTTTAGAGTATTCAAACTGTCATTTAAGCTCAGGCTCTATTATTTCTTGGCTTTGTAGTTTAGAATTGGAAGAGTTAAAATGCAATTCTGTTCTAAACTACTGTGATGCTCAAGTTGCTTCAGTCATGTCCGACTCTTTGTGACTCCATGAACTATAGCCCNATATAACACGACGAGACAAGAGATCAATTGTTCTCAAGTTTGTACAAGGGAAAAAAGAAATGGGGTTTATTGAATGTGAGGGTGAGAAAGAGTGGGTCAAAGGAGAGAATAAAAAAGTTACTGGCTCAAAAATAAACAGATCTTTACCTGACTTCATAGCTATTACCACAAAACTTTAGGACAGGAGAAGATGTTAGAAGACAGATTCTTGTACACAAGTGGCAGATTTAGGTGGGACCTTCATATTAGTTTGTTTTTAATCTTTTTCAGTAGAATAAACATAAACTCTTGAATCAGGAAGTGAGAGGTTCAAATCCCAGCATTAGCATTTACCAGGCTGAGTGACCTTGGGCAAATCAAGCAAACTTTCAGATCCCCGGTTTCCACAGCTATACAATAGAGGTCACAATGTCTAAGGCTGGGACTACTGTTAATCTATTGAGCACTGAGTAAAGCTCTTTGGATATACGAGGTCGTCGATAAATGGAAGCCATCACTCCCAGCAGTACCACCACTGCAATCTTATAATAAGGATTTAGGATGACGCAAGGATATGAAGTGAAATTATGTCCTCTTCTGTAGATAAGACAAAAGTGGTGTGCAGGATAGGGGATTAGGGATAAAAGGAAAGTCTACAGGTGATTTGGATGAATAATCCATCTGTTACATGTAGAGATGTATTCTGACCTGTTTGACTGGTTGAGGTCTTAGGATGAGGCTATGTACCAATGCTAGGGGATGGACTTTATTCAGAAGGGAGTGAGTGCATATTCACTGCTCTTCACCAAAGGAAAAATACCCTCTGACAGTTGGAGACATGTCAGGAAGCAAGAAAGGTGATACCCTCTAGAAGTTGAAATAAAAAAGTATATTGAAGTGGTTAAGAGGATGAGCTTTAGAGTATTCAAACTGTCATTTAAGCTCAGGCTCTATTATTTCTTGGCTTTGTAGTTTAGAATTGGAAGAGTTAAAATGCAATTCTGTTCTAAACTACTGTGATGCTCAAGTTGCTTCAGTCATGTCCGACTCTTTGTGACTCCATGAACTATAGCCCGCCAGGCTCCTCTGTCCATAGGGATTCTCCAGGTAAGAATACTGGAGCAGGTTGCCATGCCCTCCTCCAGGGAATATTCCTGATTCTGGGATCGAACCTGCATTTCCTGGGTCTCTTGCATTATAGACAGATTCTTTACTGCTGAGCCACCCACAGAAGCCCCCAGAACTACTGTAGTTTAGACTAAAAGGTTAGCTTTATTGTTCTCTTCCATTAAATGAGAATATTTATTTCATAATCTGGAATGACAATCAAAACTAAGACAATATGTATAAACACACAGTAGGGTGTGTGTACTTTCAATGCATATTAATCCCTTACTATTATTCACAAGATATATTATCTGGCTGTGTGTTAAGTTTCCTTTTCAATTCCTCTTTGATATTGTCACAGCTTCAATGAAGAGCTATCCAGTCAACCTAATCTCAGCATTTCTGTTCAGCTTAAGATAATATTTCTTTTGTCTATACTTGATACAAGACAGCAAAAAAGGAGGCAAAGGAGGAGAGGAGAAGGAAAAGGGAGATGAGCCTATAAGTGGCTGATGAGGACACATGTCAGAACCACACAGCTAAGCTTCCCTTACCTTCCAGAAAGAGCTCTACCATCTGTAACCAACCTGAAAAATTTGGACAGTATGTTGTCATAGCGTAAGGAAATATCTTATCAAAGACCCTCCCAAAGTTATTTACATTCTAAGCAGATCAGAGGGGTATAAAATTGACGCTCCCCATCTCCTAGTGCAGCACAAACCCATCCATTGCCCATTGCTTCTGATTATAGTTTGAGCTTTTACAATCCTCTATCTGGGTCACAGTCTTTAAAACTGTAAGTGAATGATTTCTTATCAGTAATACTTCTGCCTATTCTAAGCCGTTCTCTCTCCTTGTAAAGTGTAAATGAACATTTCATGACTCTGATTCCACATGTCCTCGGTCACCTTTCACCCCAGGCCCTGCTCCTTCCCAGCTTCGTCCATTGTCACAGGGCCTTCCTTGCAAGGATCTAATTCTACGCGTGGCTCCTATGATGTCATATTTCTGTCTCCCCTCCACAATAGGGGTGGGAGCACTACAGCTCAATTCTAAACCACAGTTCCACATTCAGCCTGCAGTCTGGTCATATAGGCCAACTCTTCATTTTGACAAATCAAGCTTTTATTTTCCACTCAAGCAACTCTTTGGAGACTGAGCCAACCAGTCAAGCCATGCACGCCTTTGTGACAACCTATTCCAAGAAACACTGCCAGGAATCCAACAGACCTCTTCTCATTCATCAAAGGATGCTCTGGACAGACATCAAAATGATAAAGTTTGAATGATTTGATTTTTTCCTCTCCTTCTGTCTATTCAAGTGGGTTTTCCCCCCAATATTCCTATTTTTCAACTTTAGAAAATATTTTAATTTTTTATTATAGTAAGATACTTAATATCATAGTTACCCTTTAAATAAATCTTTTTTTTTTTAATTTTAACTTTACTTTACATTACTGTATTGGTTTTGCCAAGCATTGACATGAATTCACCACGAGTGTACATGCGTTCCCAAACATGCATCCCCTCCCACCTCCCACCCCATACCAAATCTCTGGGTCCNTTCTTTGGAGAAATGTCTATTTAGGTCTTTGGCCCATTTTTTGATTGGGTCATTTATTTTTCTGGAATTGATCTGCATAAGTTGCTTGTATATTTTTGAAATAAATCTTTATACGAAGCAGCACTGTTAACTACAGGCCCAATGCTATAGAGCACATCCTTAGATCTTACTGATCTTGTGTAATGTGGACTTTTTACGTGTTGAACAGCAACCCTCCACCCCTGGCAACCACTTATTATGCTTTGTTTCTGACTTTAATTATTTTAGAGACCTCATATAAATGACATAGTATCTGTCCTTAGGTTATTGGCTTATGGTAGACTTTTCTAAACATATAATCAAGGAAGCAGTTGAAATAGCAGTCATATTCCCATCTACCAGCTTTAGGTATTATCACTTCATGGTGAGCCGTATTTATCTGTTCCTATACTGTTCAGATGGAGAAGGCAATGTCACCCCACTCCAGTTCTCTTGCCTGGAGAATCCCACAGGCAGAGGAGCCTGGTGGGCTGCAGTCCATTGGGTTGCGAAGAGTCAGACATGATTGAGCGACTTCACTTTCACTTTTCACTTTCATGCATTGAAGAAGGAAAAGGAAACCCACTCCACTGTTCTTGCCTGGAGAATCCCAGGGACAGGGGAGCCTGGTGGGCTGCTGTCTATGGGGTCACACAGAGTCGGATACGACTGAAGCGACTTAGCAGCAGCAGCAGCATACTCTTCAGAACAGTAGTTATTTGGTATTTAATTAAAGTTAAGTAACATAAAAAATTTCAGTTCCTCAGGCACACTAGCCACATTTCAAGGGTTCAGTAGCTTCAAGTGGCCAGTGAGTACAGAATTGGACAGCGAAGTTCTACCAAATATTTGAATATTTCCATGATCACAGAACTTTTTACTAGGCAGTGCTAACATGTATTCAACCATCTTCCCTACCACTGAATATTTTGTATCTGTCAAATATCATGCCATCTAAACATAACACCAATAAATTAGCCTCTTGTTGTAATATTATATCTTTAATAATATACAATAACATGAGTAAATAGTAACATCAAATATGTAGTCAGTGTTAAAATTTCCTCATTTATAACAAACTCTTAAGCATGACGAGCCTTCAAAGGTTCGGCAAAAGCTCTTCGGTTTTCTACAAAAAATCTGTTAAAGGATATATATATGTATATTTTCCTGGGGAAATAATTTATGGTGGTTCTCAAATTTTGATAAAGGTTAGTTTCTGCAAATTCAAGAATCATTTCCTTGGAAAGATGTGTGGTCAACTAGATAATTAAAGAGATGAAACAGTTTAATTGCAAAGGCAACTGTAAAATTAACTTTAGAAATGTGAAGTAAAGAATGTATTATTAAAGATATCTTTTTTCTGCTGCTGTTGCTGCTGCTGCTAAGTCGCTTCAGTTGTGTCTGACTCTGTGCGACCCCATAGAGGGCAGCCCACCAGGCTCCCCCATCCCTGGGATTCTCCAGGCAAGGACACTGGAGTGGGTTGCCATCTTTTTTCTATATATCTTTAATTCATTAGAAAGTAGATGGGTGTCTGGAGTTTTCATCTGCTATATGTTTAGTTGGTGGAGGGCATGGAGTGGAATGGAATATACTTCTCAGTTTGTCTTTGGTATAATTAAATTAAGACTTCTTAGAAAAATGAATAGTTTGCCCCAGCTTCTCTAGTAATAACTATAAGGGTTCAACTTCATTTATTTATACATTCAAGCTTTGTTGTATAATATTTAGGGTAGTAAGAAAGAGAGGTAGGAATATATAGTTTTGCATTTGCTATGACGCTTCCTTCATCCTGTGAGTTATTCTCCTAAATTTCTACTCTCAAAATGGTAGGAGACTGTTGGCCTTCACCTAGGTGGCCCAGACACCCATGAAATCAATTGCAGAATGAGCAAAACCAGCTGCAGCTGGTGTCTCTCTGTAGAGCATTCCTAACCCCTTCCAAAAAGTTACAGGTCTCTGATTATCTATTTTTTCCCTAAGCTAAGAGACGCCATCACAAAATCTGGGATGAGTATTCCCAAGTATCTTCAAAGTACATCTGTATATCTATACACACTGCGCGTACTCCTAACTGAATTCTAGCTCATCAATCATTTTTGAACTCTTTACTGCAAAGTCTATCATGAATGTTTCTCTGTAAACACTTTTCCTAGCAAACTTTTCTCTCCTCACTTCTCAGGAGTGATGATGTGCCTTCTCATTTGGCAAATTCTGTATGGAACAAACAGAAACAGTCTTGTTTAGCGATGCTTGAAACAGTCACTTTACATTTTTCTTAGTATTTAAAGGTTGCTTTCTTTTTAGGTGGAGAGAAAAGGTGCTGGGTGGCAAAAAAGGAGACAGGGAAATTGATCTTAGCTTGTCAGCATTCAGTAGTTTAAGAATTCCCACACTCATAAAATCTGAAAGCAAAATTCTTTTACTAAGTCAACAAATATCAACTGATTTTTGCTTTGCATCATGCTCTGTGCTGAATACTGAGTGACATAAACATGTTTTCCACTCTAGTGGAGAATACAATTTACAGGGGAAACAGTAACATTAAAAGAATAGATAGTAGAATGAATATGTAACTACCAACTATGGACTTCAAGAAGAGCTATGAAATAGGAAAATATACCACGTACCAAAGAAAACCTTAGAAACAAGGGCACTTAGCTAATTTGATTGGTAAAACTTTTTTCTAAAAAAATGATAGAAAACCTGTGTGAATAAGTCTTAGCCAGGAGAATCTGGGAGACTTGCCATGAAAATATAAGCCCAGGAAGAGGAAAAGATGTCTATGAAAACAATGAGCAAAAAAGCAGGCTAGCTTGAAGAATAGCAGAGAGAATGGAAGAATGTGTGGTAAATAGAGGTGCTTTCTCAATTTGAAGCATCCCTTCTATCAAATATGGGATAAGCTTAGAGTACACTTGTTTTATTCACCTTTTTTTCCCCCAAGAAAAATGAATTCTGCCTCTTAGGTATACTAAGCCCTTCAATATTATCTTCCAATAAAAGGCAGGGAATTAATAAGACAGCAGGTGATCTAAAGCAACTGTGTGGAAAACCCGTTTTAAATTTTAAGTTTACTGCCCCTTTGATAGTGACTTAGCAGGCAGGCAGGCCCCTTTGATATTGCTATTGCTCTGCTGAGCTCAGTTGCTCAGTCATGTCCAGCTCTTTGCGACCCCACAGCCTGTAACCCACCAGGCTCCTCTGTCCATGGAATTTTCCAGGCAAGAATATTGGAGTAGGTTGACATTTCCTACTCCAGGAGATCTTCTTGAGCCAGGGATCCAGCCCTTGCTTTTTGCGTCTCCTGCACTGGCAGGCGGATGCTTACTTGGGAAGCCCTTTACATTGCAGTTGGAACACTTTAAAAGTATGGGTATGTTTTAGACATGCTATTTTCATTTGGTCTTTCCTGCTATTGTGAGGGAGAAAGTGGAATTATCACCCTATCCAAATATCACCTTCTGTACTGGGGTCTGGCACTACTATATTTTATGTATGGACTTTGGCCACTCATTTAAAGATTGTGTCTCAGTTCCCGAAATATAAAACTAGAGTAAGAAAAAGTTCTGCTTGGGGAATTTAGCAGATAACTAGGATAATTAAATGTGATAAAGATTTTGAAATTATCTTAGAAATATATGAAGTGCTATACAAACACTCCCTGTTGTATTTTCAGAATGGAGTTGTTAGGAGGGGCACGGTGGTTGGTGCAGTGGTTACACACTGGTATCAAAGTGCCAGTGTCCAAACTGCCTCCCTCATTCTACCTGTTAAGTTGTAATTTACCTTGTTATACTTCTATCTCTTCACCAAGAAAATGAGAAAAATAGCAGTCTCTAGTTGATACACTTATGAGCACCATGTAAGTCAAGTAAAGCATATGGAACAGTACCTGTCATATCATTAGCTTTAACTGTTGCATATTGTACATGTGTATGTGCATGCATGTGTGAGCATGGATGTATGTGTGGTGTGCGTGTATGTGTCTGGTGGGATGTAATTTGCTGAAATATATATTCAAACGCTGAGTGCATCCTTAGATTTCTTGGATTATTTCTTGAGGACTTCCAACTCAAACTGTTTCTTCTCTTTCATTCTCCTTTCATGTCCAAATAACTCTGCTAAAATGACCACTAGACAACCTTCACAAATTTGTGGTTTAATGCAATGGACTCACACAGTCATTATTTTCACCCATCTGAAGTCTGCACTTAACTGAAGTGGCCCTCATCGATCTATTTAAGCCTGTGCTCCCTGTCAACATTTTAAATAGTGGCATGATCTCCTCCACAGAATCTCCCAGCCTAAAGGACCTGATTGTAATTTAGTGCCAAAGGAATGACTTAAATAAGTTTTAATATTATTCAACTGTCTCTACATTAAAGATAGTCCAGAAACTAAAATACAAATTTAACTTAACACCCCGATACAGTACACTCTTGCATAATGTAGACTGCCAACTCCTTCCATTTATTTGATAGAGCTACTCAGTACTTTTCTTTATACATCTTGGAAGGAAGGCTAATGGGCATTTAGAATTCTGCCAAAGGACTTAACCACTCCAGTATTCTGGCCTGGAGAATTCCATGGACGATACAGTCCATGGGGTCACAAAGATTCAGACACGACTGAGTGACTTTCACTTTCAAAGGACTTAAAAAGCTGAGCTTGTTATGGAAATATTGGGTTTTACCAATATATTGGAAAACATGTGCTTATACAGAAAATATTTTTATTACCTGAGGCAGAAAAATATCATAAGAAAAACAGGATACATAAAGGTGAGAAGGCAAAAAATCAGTTGATTAGACCACATAAAAAGAACAACTTCTCTATAAGGAAATTTACCATCAGACAAATGAAAAGACAAATGATGAACTGAGAGAATATTTGTAAACATGAGACTAAGGGTTAACCTGCTGCTGCTAAGTCGCTTCAGTCGTGTCCGACTCTGTGCGACTCCAGAGACGGTAGCCCACCAGGCTCCCCCGACCCTGGGATTCTCCAGGCAAGAACACTGGAGTGGGTTGCCATTTCCTTCTCCAAAGCGTGAAAGTGAGAAGTGAAAGTGAAGTCACCCAGTCCTGTCTGACTCTTAGCGACCCCATGGACCGCAGCCTACCAGGCTCCTCCATCCATGGGATTTTCCAGGCAAGAGTACTGGAGTGGGGTGCCATTGCCTTCTCCGAAGGGTTAACCTACCAGTATAAAAAGTATAAAATATTAAAAAAAAGATAAAACATTTGCATAATACTGGCTAAAAATTGATAAAGGATAATATCAATATCTGATAAGTATGTGAAGAGATGCTCAAATTCACTAGTGGTTGGGGGAAATGCAGGTTAATTAAAGAATCAGTTTCTACCAATCAAACTGGCAAACAAATTTTTAAATATTGAAAAAATATACTGTGAGTTGATGATTTACACATTTTTTTAAAGAGCAATATGGTGGTCTCTAAGAATATTTTCAGTGGAATATACCATTCAACCAATAATTTCAGCTTTATTAATGAATATCCTAAGGAATACAAGAGAGTGAAAAGATAAGTGGACAGTGCCTTTCATTGCCTCCACCGTACAAAGAGTGAAAACTTACAGACAATCTAAAGGTTCATCAACAGGATAATGATTAAACAACTTATGAAACATCCATATAATTCAATAAGTCTAAGTGTTGGAAAGTTGAGTGATACCTATTAGTTTGACACTGAAGGAGTCCATAATATATATAATGCTGGGAACGTGGTTACAAAACACTATTGTATAGAAAAAAGTTTTAAAGGGGGTACATAATCTATTAACTCTGGTTGTCCTTGTAGGGTAGGTGGAAAGGATGAGCAGATTTTATATTTTACTTTTTATATGTATATATCATAATCAAGTACACATGTGATATTTGGTAATTAAATGAAATGCCCATCTATTAACCCTGTGGCAGGTGCTCACTGGGCCTGCCATGCTCCCTCAATACTTGGCCTTCTGAACTTCTGACTGTGCATATTTGCAGACTGGTCTTCTAAATGATATGCTTTCCTTATGTTGAAGTTGTTGGTTTAAGAGGTTTTGTTCATCCCCACTGGTGCTTCCTGTGTCCTGGCAGTTTCTCACTCAAGACAGGCGAAGTACCAATACCACCAAACCTTTCTTGGGGAACCAAGAGGCTGTACTCACTCAAGCACTGCCCAGTCTGACATCTCCTAGTTTATCTCTGTTGAGAATATTTTCTTTGAGGTTATCAGTGTAACCTCAAAATTTTCCATGATTTGTGGACTGGAATTTTAATTTTTGACAAACCCAGTCCTGTTATGGATTTTATAGAACCAAAGAGCATGTGTTTAAAATCACTGGTGTACATTACCTGTGTGGACAGTATATAGTATATTCAGTATACAGTATATACCACACAGAATCCATCTTCCATTAAAAGCCTCATTTTTCATGTCAACCATTTTTCTTTAGGAAAGAACTATATAGCTAAAACTTAATATTTAAACCTAGGAAGTTCCAAGTCAAATGTATTATCATCTAAGAAGCTCTTAAACAGTTAAACCACTAAAGAATAACAATCTAGAGATTTTTAAACATCATACTTTTTAAAAATGAACAGACACGATTAAATCAGCATATATTAATACATAAATCTCAACAGTTTTTAGTATTTAATTTCAATGAAACCTCATAAGACTGATACATAAAGCCAGCAGCACGCTTTGAAAGACAAAGTCCAAGACATAGGTTAGTTAGTACACAGGCACCAGAACTGTGATTTGGGATCTCAAAGTAGAACATGTATTTTTCAAATTAGTATTGGTCCTAGTCCATTAGAAGCAAAGTTGCTGGTCATAATTCTAAGAAACCATAGGAGGATTGGAGATAGTAGGAAGCTGTGTCTCAATACATATTCTTCTTAAGAATATGTGCACATTTTATTATGCGCACAAGTATCTATTGATAGATACTTAGAATAAATAAATAGCTTTATTTTCACCAAATCGTAACCTTTTTTTTTTTTAGAATCACATAATTTCTAGGAGGAAGGGACATATAACTCCAGTGTTCTAGCTCTGATTCTGTCATTAACCAGATCAATGACCTTGAAAATAATGATAACTTATCTGTAAAATTAGATTGGTGAGCTGGATAATATATAACTCTCAGTTCAGTGCACTTTGGTCTAACAATAGACTATGGGAATAGTGTCATACTTTGATGCATCCAAGGTAATGGTTAAACTATTTGAGGTTACAGTTTTAATAATTTGCAGTCATCCAGATGATCCAATTTAGCAATATGTATCATGTCAACACTGTAGATAAATAAACTTCTAAGATACATTCCTAAAAATTCTTTCTTCTACTGATTCATACTAAAAGTGTGCAAGAAGTCTAGACTTAAGTAATGTATTCATGACTTAAGTAATGCATAAATGCTGAAGCAAAGAAATTTCATTAATGAGATTTGTTTTGAAAGCATGATTCTTCATAAATGTCATATTCTATATTACCTTTGTAGATAGATAAGTAGGTAGATAGATAGTAGATAGATTATAGGTACATGGATATACACACATATATATTCATGTAAAGTGTGTGTGTGTATAGAGAGATGGGAGAGGGGGAAGAGAAGGAGAAAGGGAGGAAGAAATAGAAGGAGGAGAGGAAGAAGGAAATGATGGAGGAGAATGAGATGGAAGAGGAGGAAAAAGGGATATGTGGGGGAGCAGAGGAAGAAGAAGAGGAGACTATGACTGGGAGATAAAGGAACTGTTTTGGAGTATGTTGCTACTAATGTTGTTGAAAAACATTTTCATAGATGGTTTCATCAATATAGTATCAGTATCTGGTATAACTTAATTAAAAGGTCTCTGGAATAGCTCTTGATTAAATATGTTCTATGGGCTACTCTCAGAGAAGGAGGAACAAATTACAGAGGACCTAAATTTTCACTACTTAACAAATAAATAATATAGACCCTGGAGTCAGAGGGACATAGATTTAAAGAATGCATTCCACAAGCCATTACAAGTTGTGCTACTGGGAAATTCATGAAACTTTTCTTTAGTTTAAATTTCCTATACTCCAAGATAAGAATGGTGATAATAACAATAATAATATTGTCTAATTCATAGGGTTGTTTTAATAATAAAATTGGGCACCATATATTAAGCAAGGAGTCTGGCACATATTACTTGGTATTATCATCCTTTGAAGAAAGTTTACTATAAAATAAATTTCCATGTGATAAACTTACTACCAATATGTAAACTAATAAATAATTAGTTTAGCTTAATAATATTGGCCTTTACCTGTTTACATGGAAATAATTCCAAAAGATACATGCAGCTCAATGTCTATCACAGCACTATTTACAATAGCCAGGACATGGAAGCAACTTAAATGACCACTGACAGAGGAATGGATAAAGAATATGTGGTACATATTTGCTGCTGCTGCTGCTAAGTTACTTCAGTTGTGTCCGACTCTGTGTGACCCCAGAGATGGCAGCCGACCAGGCTCCCCGTCCCTGGGATTCTCCAGACAAGAACACTGGAGTGGGTTGCCATTTCCTTCTCCAATGCATGAAAGTGAAAAGTGAAAGTGAAGTCGCTCAGTTGTGTCTGACTCCTAGTGACCCCATGGACTGCAGCCCACCAGGCTCCTCTGTCCGTAGGATTTTCCAAGCAAGAGTACTGGAGTGGGGTGCCATTGCCTTCTCCAACATATACGCAGTGGAGTACTATTCTTCCATAAAAAAGTAATTCTGTCATTTGTAGAGTCATAGATGGACACAGAGACTGTTATACTGGGTGTAGTAAGTCAAAAAAGAGGAAAATAAGTATTAACACATATATGTGGAATCTGGGAAAATGGTACAGATGAACCTATCTGCAGAGCAGATAACAGAGACACAGACATAGAGAACAAATGTACAGACAGCAGAGGGGGAGGTGGGGTGGGATGAACTGGAGATTGATATGGACACATACACATTACTATGTATAAAACAGATGATTAATGAAAACCTGCAGCATAGCACATGGAACTCTATTCAGTGCTCTGGGAAGGAAGTCCAAAAAAGAGAAGATGTATGTATATGTACGGCTGATTCACTCTGCTTTACAGTAGCAACTGATACCACATTGTAAAGCAACTATGCTACAATAATTTTTTAATGGAAATATCTCAGTATAGCCTGGCTCTTCCTCCTCTTGGAGTCAGCTCTGCTGGATTTTGTGTACTTCCTTAAAGAAGTAAATTAAATATATGGATGGACCAGGCTAATCGTGAGAAAATATGAGATAAACTCTAGTTGAGGGACTTTCTAACTATAGTTGATCAGTATTCTTTCAAAGTATCATGGTCTTGAAACAAAAAGACTGAGAAACTATGTTTAAAGAGGCAATCAAGACATGATGACTAAATGCCACATTTGGACTGGATTCTCAAACAGAAAAAGGCAATTAGTGGGGAAAGTGGTGAAATCTTAATAAAGACTTATGTTCATGTTTAGTTGCTCAGCCATGTCTGACCTTTTGCAATCCCAAGGACTGTAGCCCACCAGGCTCCTCTGTCCATGGGATTTTCCAGGCAATAATATTGGAGTGAGTTGCCATTTCCTCCTCCAGCCAGGGGATCTACCCAACCCAGGGATAGAACATGCATCTCTTATGTCTCCTGCACAGGCAGGTGGATTCTTTACCACTAGCACCACCCAAAAAGCCCCTTTCATAAAGACTAGTTTGGTCAACTGGATTTTAACATTGCTAATTTCTTAGTTCTAATGAAATGCATCATGGTTTTGAAAAATGTTAACATTAGGTGAAGTTGGGTGAAAAACCTAAGGGAACTCTCTGTACTACCTTTGCAGCTTTTTGGTAAATCAAATGTTATTTCCAAATAAAAAGAGCTAAAAAAATATCTGGGTGGAAGATTAGGGCTAATACTTCCCATAAAAGACCGAATCCTTGGATTAGTCTCTATTTCTTCACTCCCAATCCTTTAAGTACAGGCTTCTTCCATAACGGAAGGCTCTCTGCACTGTCTTGAGCTCACATATGTTCTTGCATCCATGCCAGGCCTCCAAAGAAGACATTTCAGAATATAATACCCGCATTTAACCATGTACAACTTCTCAGGCTTTAAATAAGTGTCAAAAATAGAAAATTTATGGTTCAGGGACCATCAGTGTTGCTATCCAGAATTCATTCCAGATAAGTTCTAAGAACACAACATATTTTTATTACTCTAATAAATTAACCAGCAATGACAGTTTTGTGGCAATTAGGTTATATAAACTTGTTACCATAAAGACACATCATTAGGTTATATTTTTAAACTTCCATATGTCACCTCAAGTTAGGCAGAAAGAAACATGCAATGCAATCTTTATGACAGATTTTCTTAAATTCACCAGTTTTCCCATTTCTCCTGACATTTTGTTGAGATTTTAATACTCTACACTTTGGCATCTGACAGGTTTGCTTCAACTAACTTAGTTAAACTGGAGCATATGTTATAAAATGGCAAACCGTGCCCTCTTTTCCTTTGGTGAGAATACTGGGTCAACTTAACAAGACATGTTTTAAAAAATCTGTGATATCAAAGAAGCATTAGCAGGGTAGACTTTTTGCAAAACAATTTTCATTTAGTTTCTTTAATCACTGAGATATTCTCCCGGGGTGGAGTGGTAGGAGTAAGAATAAGTCGAATGTCAAATAGTTTCACAGGGTAGAAAAAGACCTTTCTCTAGATTATTCTGAGTTCTTACATGGCATAGAGAGCTTACCCTTATAGCCAACAATGAATATATAATATTAGAATTAGATATTGTGCCCAGAGAGAAAACTGGGACAACACATCATGAAAAGTCTCTTCCTTTCCTTTTATGTGTGCAGGATCTAAGTAAACATGTTTCCATTATTTCTATCATTAGGAAGATAACAGGTTCTGACCCACTGAACTTGGCTGCAGATATCAATAATATATAATGGAAAACTCTGTTCTTCCAGAATCTAAAAGGCTAAAAACAATAGAGAACAGGCCATCAAACACAGAGAACTTGGCATTCACTGATGATTCATTAGTGGTCTCTAAGAAGGAGTTGAATCACAGGCCATATTCCCACATTAGGAAGCATCTCCAGGCCAAACCTTGGGCTATCAGTGCAGCAGCTGAAGATTACTGCAGAGGGATTAAGGGCAGGACTGGTGAATCATGTGTGGAGTGCACAACTAAAATGAGGGGTCCCTTTCCCACAAATTAAGAATTTCCGGACAGTGATAGCAAAGCGTGAGTCCCCTCTAACCATGGGCCCTGTGTGCCTGTCTGGGTCTCATGCCTTTAATGAAACCTGATAGAGATTTTAACTCCGAAGGCAGTCAGAGTTGCACTCATCTCTAGGTCTGTCACTTACTCAGACAAATAAAACATTCATCTAGGAACTTGACAAAAGGTCCATGTGACAGCATTTATGATTCCCGTTGCCTCTTCATATGGAAATGGTCAGACATCCAAGTAAACAATAATTACATTTTTAACTAAAACAACATCTAGTGACTACCTGGCCTAACTCTTCCGCTCTCTGGAGAACTTAGTTGATTCCTGGCACTAGACAATGGCTCCAAGTTCAGTCTCCTGACCCCAAATACAATGCTGCTTGAGTAAAATTGTGGTGGCAGAGTGGTTGCTAAAGGCTCAGACTTTGGAACCAAACAGCCTGGACCCGAATTCTGACTCCACTACTCCGTAAAACTTGCTTATTGCTTAACTTCTCTGTGCCTCAGTTTTCTCATCTGAAAATAGGCATATAAACAGTACTGTGCAGGCTTATTTCATATAAAAATTCAAAGCACTGATTGTTGTACAGAGTTTTAATAAATATTAGCTCTTACTATTTCAAACTTCACTTCTAGAAACACCTATTTTTTTGGAAACTCTATGGATAATCATACAGATTGGAATATGAAATGAAAGCTAACTCAGAGAGCTAAGTAGATCTAAAGTTAGATCAATAACTTTATGGTACAAGTTGGTACTAATGAGTTGGTGTGAGCATAGCAGAGCTACTCTTGTGCATTATTCATACTTTTTACTAACAGTTTATATAAAACTGTGATATGGTTAATATGGTCATAAAATTTGTTAATGGGACATAACATTTTCAGGAAATGGTCAGTGGGGACCACCATCCTCAGTCATATCTGAGGCCAACATAACTCTATTACCAAATCTTGACAAAGACACTTCCAAAAATGCAAAATTATAGTTCAGTATCCCGATGGAGCAAAAATCGTTAAAAAAATTAGAAAGTCACAATCAATAACATAAAAATGACAATTCATTATGATCAAGTAATACTTATCCCAGGAGTGTAACGTTGGCTTATTGTTCAAATCAATCAATATAATCCACCAAAATACTACAATGAAGGGAAAAAGACATGACCATCCACTGAAGGGCTACTTAGTCTTCATTTTTAGTAAGACTGACGAGGAGAGGAGGAGCCAGCCAATGTTTGAAACTCAATTTCTTTAAGAAATGATATACTTTAAATTCTGAGAGCTTCTAGCTTAATGAAACACATGGACTCTATTTTTCCTTCCTCTTACTTGTTTTCATAATTTGAGAAGGTAGCGATGCACAAAGGTTGAGTGTAAAACTGAACAGATTTCCCTGAATGTAGCAAGTGATAAATATGGTTTGAATTGGCTGTTCCTTATTCATCTAAACATTCATCTATCCACCTACCCATCCATTATTTAACAAATACTTCTTGGTTTTGGAATGCTTTGCGCAGAATGATTTAAAAAAAATAAATAAACATATAGTTCACCTCATAGAGCTTACAGTCAATAAAGAAAGGCAGACACTGATTGTAAAATAATACAAATAGGTACTACAACTGCAACAACTGCTATGAAGAATGAGACAGATGTTTTGAGATGGGGAAACGAGAGAAGGTGACCCTAAAAAATGGAAATCTAACTTTAGATTTGAAAGATGACTAGATATTAGCTAAGCAAAGAATGGATGAAAAGGATTCCAGGCAAAAAGAACAGCAACTAAAAAGTCCTAAGGCTACTGGAAAATGGTACAGATACAATGACTTTTCTCTGGAGCTCAGGTAAAGCTGAAGAGCCCTGACTGCTCACTTCTCCCTAATACTTTTTCCATCCTGCAGTCATCAAGAGGTAATTACCAACTCAATGTGATTTGCAAGAATGCAATAATTACTAACTCATCTTCTTTGAGAAAACGTGTGAAAGTCCAGGAAAGAATTCTTCAAACAGGAGCTTTTATTCTTTGACCTTCTCTTCCTGCATTCCATAGCCAAAACAAAAGAAAAAATATTAATTTCTTTATTTATGTGGATATTTTAGACAATAGCTTTCTATGTAGCATAATGTGCTTTAGAAATTGTTCTCAGATATTTTTGAGTTAGAGTTACAGATGCCCATAATGGTTAACCAAAAAAGAAAAAGAAAAACTTTTGATTTGCTATGTAAGGAAGCAGAGGACCAAACTGAGTCTAAGCCGATCCCATCCACTCTTCTGGCACTGAGGCTGGATCCTGGCCCACTGGCCCACTGAGAGCCAGGTGATTAGAGGGACTGAAGATTTCTCACTGCTCTAGAGTATCATTGATTTCATACTTAGCAAAAGAGAATTGGGTAGATTATCTGTTTTTTTTCCTTTCTTTCGGGAAAACCTGATTAAACATTCTCATGGTCTCATACTTCTCAGAAAAGAGAACTGGTTACAATAAGAATTACAACCCCCTTTTGCTTACGATAAATCCTTTTGATGGCTCTTGAACAAGTCTTTTATTTTTACACAATTTCTTCCAATTCTTTTTATGGTTTTCCAAACCCAATCCTAGTAAGATACCAGTAAGTATGTGTTTAACTGAATATCAGTTACAGTGTGAAGCTGTGTTCATAAACCTGTATTGTTTTTAGTAACTAAACGAATAAGTACCACGACCATGGTTAAATTATCAGACCCTGCAATTAGACTTTAGGGATTAAATGAACTCCAATCTCACCACTTTTGGATGTGTGTTTTAAATTCTTTAGTCCAGTTTCTGAATCTGTAAAATGGGGATAACATTATACATAACCAAAGGGCTGTTGTTAAGATTAAATGAAATTATTAATGTATAAGGCTTAACTATGTTTCCCTGGTGGCTCAGAGGTTAAAATGTCTGCCTCCAATGTGGGAGACCTGGGTTTGATCCTTGGGTCGGGAAGATCCCCTGGACAAGGAAATGGCAACCCACTCCAGTATTCTTGCCTGGAGAATCCCATGGACGGAGGAGCCTGCTAGGCTACAGTCCACGGGGTCGCCAAGAGTCGGACACGACTGAGCAACTTCACCTCACCTCAAGGCTTAACTAAAAGAATCCACTAAAAGAATCAAAATGACATTTCAAGCAGTAGCTGTTAGCATTACATTGCATATATTTCTTCAAATCGTAAAAGGGTATTTTTTCTTTTACACTTTAAGGAACATTTTGCTAATACATCTTCACACTAGAAAATTGCAGCCACTTAGCAGGACCTTTATTTACTTAAAAGTACTAGGAAGAGAAAGGGGAATTGGAAATATATATACAGTAACAACATTTTTGCATATATAAGTAATTTATAATACTCTCTATCTTCTCATATATTAAATGATTCTGATACAATTGCAATTCAAAATAGCCACAATTATTCAACTCAATGCCAGTTCAGTCTCATTTTTCCCATTTCTGTGCACCAACCTTTGTCATTTGGCTGCAAATTTGATTAAGTTTGGACTTGAGCAATACTTCATGTCAGATGCTTATATACAAACAAAATGCTTCAGAACATATATCCATAATAATTATTTTTAAAGGTGTTAAAAAAGCATTTGAAATAAATTAATCTAACAATGAGTGGCTTGCTTTTAGTGAGAAATAAATCTTTTAAAAAATCTTCTGTTTATCAGAAAAAAAGAGAAACAAAGCCACTAGCATTGGTTTAAGAGGTTGTTGATATATTAATACTAAGTTACACTTAACCAATAGGATATAAAACTTCCCTTAACAGGGACTGAATGAGACTAGAACTTCCTATTTTAATATAGTTTAATGTAATGTCCAGTTTCATCACTAGCGATCATTTGACTTCCACATCACCTTTTTATTTTTAAAGCAGATACAGCTTATGCTTATAGAGAATAAGGTCCCTGGGGATGGACTGTCTGAGACTGAATCCTGATTCCATACCTCAGTGTGACCTATGTTTAACCTCTTATTCTCAAAAGGTTGACATAAAAAAATGAGACAATGAATGCAAGGCACTCAGTACTTAGTAAATGGTCAACAAATTTTATGTAACTATCTGTCCATCTATCCCTAGTCGTCAGTTCTGCTGGTAAAAAATCCACCTGCAATGCAGGAGACCCCAGTTTGATTCCTGGGTTGGGAAGATGCCTTGAAGAAGGGATACGCTACCCACACCAATATTCTTGGGCTTCCGTGGTGGCTCAGGTGATAAAGAATTCGACTGAAATGTGGGAGACCTGGGTTTGATCCCTAGGTTGAGAAGATCCCCTGGAGGAGGGCATGGCAACCCACTTCAGTACTCTTGCCTGGAGAATCCCCATGGACAGAGGTGCCTGGTGGATTACAGTCCATGGGTCCGAAACAGTTGGACACGACTGAGCAACTAAGCACACACACACCTATCAAAAATGGCCACAGAACAACTCACATAAAGTCCCTAATACTTTCATTTAAGTAGCCCGAAATGACATGCCAAATGGCTAGGGAGCAAGGAGGGTGATAAACCTCAATAGAGGAGCAGATATATTTGGGAATTCCTACATCCACTATTTTGTATTGGGAGGATCTAAATTTAGAATAAGTTCTGGTGAAATAAATGAATCCAGTTACTGAAAGATTTCTTGACTACCTGTCATTTGCAAAGAAATCTAAGAGATAAAAGACGGCATAAAATGTAACCCCTCCTTCAAGAAGCATAGTAATCAAGGTTCTTAGATGCAAGCGACAGAAACTGACTTGGGTTAAATAGAAAGGCATTTATTAATATTAAACTGATAATTAACAGCTTATAGAAGATCAGAAATGTAGGTGTGGGAGCTATGAAATCAAGAACAATGTCCAAAATCATACAGCATAACCGCTTCAGTTATCAATGCCACCCCCATGGTAGAGGTGGTGCAGTTCTCACATGGACACCATTGACACATGTCCTTGAGATGGGTTTCCAATTCAACGTTATATAATTGGTAGTGTTGTGGTCTTGCACCTACCTTCTAGTTGCAAGGGAAGCTTAGACAATGAGTTTTTGGCATTATTTTGGCTTTTGTTATGGGAGCTGGGCTCTGTCTCAAAATGTAGAGGATTCTTCAAACATAGTATTCAGATATGAGGCAGTCAAAGCAATAACAAATGTCTACTGAAAGCATATAATTTAGTAGGTAGGATTCATTAAGTACAGAATCATTACAAATAAATCATTTATAGGACAAAGAGAAATGTATTAATGTTGCTATGCTTATAAACAAGGAAACATGAATAGTGACTAGAGATATGGGCTCTAAATCAGGCATGCATGCACGTGCTCTCAGTCATGTCTGGCTCTTTGCGACTCTGAGGACTGCAGTCCCCCAGATTCCTCTGTCTATGGAATTTTCTAGTGTAGAATGTTGGAGTGGGTTGCCATTTCATAACTGACCCAGGGATCAAATCCACGTCTCTAGTGTCTCCTGCATTGGCAGGTGGATTCTTTACCACTGAGCCACCTGGGAAGCCCTCAAAATCAGGATGCTGCTGCTAAGTCACTTCAGTTGTGTCCGACTCTGTGCGACCCCATAGATGGCAGCCCATCAGGATCCCCCATCCCTGGGATTCTCCAGGCAAGAACACTGGAGTGGGTTGCCATTTCCTTCTCCAATGCATGAAAGTGAAAAGTGAAAGTGAAGTCACTCAGTTGTGTCCAAACTCAGCGACACCATGGACTGCAGCCCACCAAGCTCCTCCATCCATGGGATTTTCCAGGCAGCAAAATCAGGTATATCTGGGCTCAAATCTCTGCTTAGCCACACTGTTCAATTCGGGATACTAACTTGCTATATTTTCCAGGATGACTTCTGTCTATAGTTCTAAATGTGATCTAGGCTCTGCCAATCAGATACACATGCTAGAGACTTGAATTCAGAAATGCACTTTGTAGAGAGAGGTATGACATGAAATGGCTATCTTAATAGCATAGCCTGAGAGGCAGCGTGATTTTGGTCTAGCAACTACAACAGTGGCCCACTGACTCAGTTCAGTTCAGCCGCTCCGTCATGTTCAACTCTCAACCCCATGAACTGCAGCACACCAGGCCTCCATGTCCATCACCAACTCCTAGACTTTACCCAAATTCATGTCCATTGAGCTGGTGATGCCCTCCAACCATCTTATCCTCTGTCATCCCCTTCTCCTGCCTTCAATCTTTCCAGCATTAGGGTCTTTTCCAATGAGTCAGCACTTCGCATCAGGTGGACAAAGTATTGGAGTTTCAACTTCATCATCAGTCCCTCCAGTGAACACCCAGGACTGATCTCCTTTAGGATGGACTGGTTGGATCTCCTTGCTGTCCAAGGGACTCTCAAGAGTCTTCTCCAACACCACAGTTCAAAAGCATTAATTCTTCAGCACTCAGCTTTCTTTACAGTCCAACTCTTACATCCATACATGACCACTGGAAAAACCATAGCCTTGACTAGACGGACCTTTGTTGGCAAAGTAATGTCTCTGCTTTTTAATATGCTGTCTAGGTTGGTCATAACTTTCCTTCCAAGGAGCAAGCATCTTTTAATTTCATGGCTGCAGTCACCATCTGCAGTAATTTTGGAGCCCCCAAAAATAAAGTCTGCCACTGTTTTCACTGTTTCCCCATCTACTTCCCATGAAGTGATGGGACCGGATACCATGATCTTCATTTTCTGAATGTTGAGTTTTAAGCCAACTTTTTCACTCTCCTCTTTCACTTTTATTAAGAGGCTCTTTAGTTCTTCTTCACTTTCTGCCTAAGGGTGGTATCATCTGCATATCTGAGGTTATTGATATTTCTCCCAGCAATCTTATTCCAGCTTGTGTTTCATTGAGCCCAGCATTTCTCATGATGTACTCTGCATGTAAGTTAAATAAGCAGGGTGACAATATACAGCCTTGACATACTCCTTTTCCTATTTGAAATCAGTCTGTTGTTCCACGTCCAGTTCTAACTGTTGCTTCCTGACCTGCATGTAGGTTTCTCAAGAGGCAGGTTAGGTGGTCTGGTATTCCCATCTCTTTCAGAATTTTCCACAGTTTATTGTGATCCACACGATCAAAGGCTTTGGCATAGTCAATAAAGCAGAAATACATGTTTTTCTGGAACTCTCTTGCTTTTTTGATGATTCAGAGGATGTTGGCAATTTGATCTCTGATTCTTCTGCCTTTTCTAAAACCAGCTTGAACATCTGCAAGTTCATGGTTCACAGATTGCTGAAGCCTGGCTTGGAGAATTTTGAGCATTACTTTACTAGCGTGTGAAATGAGTATAATTGTGCAGTAGTTTGAGCATTCTTTGGCATTGCTTTTCTTTGGGATTGGAATGAAAACTGACCTTTTCGAGTCCTGTGGCCACTGCTGAGTTTTCCAAATTTGCTGGCATGTTGAGTGCAACACTTTCACTGCATCATCTTTTAGGATTTGAAATAGCTCAACTGGAATTCCATCACCTCCACTAGCTTTGTTCATAGTGATGCTTCCTAAGGCCCACTTAGACTTAACATTTAGGATGTCTGGCTCTAGGTGAGTGATCACACCATTGTGATTATCTGGGTCATGAAGACTGACTCAGTAGGAGTCACACTACCCTGGCAGGAGCAGAAGATGCCTTGCCAATGCAGGGCTGAGCTGCGATTTTGGGAACCATAGCCTAGAGTCTGTTTCTTTATTCCTTCCAAGAATTCCGTAAGCAAAATAAATCTCCTACTTAAAGTAGATACATGAAATTTTATATTTTCTTCAATTAGACTTTTACCTGATTATCTGTGTGGCCTTTATAAATTACACAACCTCCCCAAGGCATTATGTCCTCATTTGTAAATAGGAAATAGTACTAGCAGCTGCTACATGAGTTTTGGGGGAGATCATATCTGATGCTGGGAAAGACTGAAGGCAGGAGGAGAAAGGGACAACAGAGGATGAGATGGTTGGAGACATCACCGACTTGATGAATATGAGTTTGAGCAATCTCCAGGAGTTGGTGATGGACAGGGAAGCCTGGTGTGCTGCAGTCCATGGCATCTCAAAGAATCGGACACAACTGAGTGACTGAACTGACTGGATGACTAATGTCTGTATATACACAAAATCATATCTGGCACAAAGTAAGCATTTAGTAAATGGCAGTTACCATTACAGATGATGGTGATGATGAAGACAAAAAATACAATAATCATGGTTCCAGCCACAGTGGAAATGGGCTAAGGGATAGACGATAGGCTCTGGAGGCTTCTGTGAACAGAGAGGCATTCAATTTGCAGTGTTGAAAGCCTACTGAAAGGAACATGTCTTCAACTACTAACATAGGGAGCCAGGTGGAGGATGTGAGAAAAGTCAGTGTGAACTGCAATTCATTGGGCTTCAGCTATCAAACAAACACCACATTGAGTCTTCTGGAAATGCTTCAGGGAAAGTCTGTGGGTGTATTTATGCCTCTGGCTTCTGATGTTCACATCAGGTTTCACAAAGTGCTTTCAAGCCTTCACTAAAAATGCTAAGAAAGTCACCAATGTGGCACTTTCACTTAATTAGGATCAAGTATAAAATGAAACTCAGCCAAGAAGAGAGTTTTTGGAAGATAACAGCCTTGTTGGTACCTCTCCTAAACCTATGGGCTTCCCTAGTAGCTCAGATGGTAAAGCATTTGCCTGCAGTGCAGGAGACCTGGGTTCAATCCCTGGGTTGGGAGGATCCCCTGGAGAAGGAAATGGAAACCCACTCCAGTATCCTTGCCTGGAAAATCCTGTGGACAGAGGAGCCTGGCAGGCTATAATCCATGGGGTCACAAAGAGCAGGACACGACTAACACACAGCTCCTGAGCCTAAAGGAAAACCAAGTTAACAAGTCTGTACCCCCTACTACCTTCCCTCCAGGAGGTTTGCCACAGAAAGATTTATCATATACAGAGTGCTCTGAAACTGCACTTTTTACTCTAATGGATAATTTCAAAGCAAGAAGTAAATCAGCAGTAGAAACATTAAAGAAGGTGGCCTTGACTCTCAGGGAGGTAAATATTATACAATGTTAGTTTCTGAGCAAAGTCTTATCCAACACTCAATGTCCTGAGGGACTCTGGAACTTATTTAGTTTCTAAAGAAATGTTTCACGTTTACCAACCCATAATGAGAATCAATTTGCTTGTAATTGCTCCTTGCTGTTCTCTGAGTTTCAAGCTGAGCCTGGGCCAGCGCATGCCTAAACTCAGAGTTGTGCATGGTCAGAGGTGTGAGCCACTCTTGGGCTCTGGGCTCATTTAATTAGTAAGTCAGGTTAATACAGTGGAGGGATGGAAGCCAGGGAATTCATATATTATTTATACCGATGTCCTTTCAATGTTACAGAGCAAAAATCTAATAAGGCATTGTGTTTACTGCTAAAATGTTTCTCCTTCAATCCTCTGGATCTTAAAACTCTAAATTACAAAGGTACCTGTTGATTCATGTGGCAGTCTTGATCACTGCCTGGGTAATCCAAACAGTCTATCCACACCTTTGGGCCAGCAGGTATAAGTACACATTGTTATTGCTGTTGTTTCATCACTAAGTCATATATGACTCTTCGCAACTCCATTGGATCATAGCCCACCAAGCTCCCCTATCCATGGGATTTTTCAGGCAAAAATATAGGAGTGGGCTGCCATTTCCATATCCCCAGAGGATCATCCCTGCCCACAGATCAAACCCATGTGTCCTATGTTGGCAGGTATTGGCAGGCATATTTTTTTTTTTTTTACTGCTGAGCCACTAGGGAAGCTTACTATGCACACACACACATACTCATAAACTGCTTTACATTGTATGCCATGGAAAAACAATCTAACGGTGTGCTCAGGAAAATGAACCAAGCAGGTAGATTTTCACCAGTGAGACTGACAGATACTAATTTGATAACATTGAATTTTGCTTCTTTTCGGTTTGTCCACTTAGGAATAATAAAATAATGGATTCCTTTGCAATTAGAGGAAGATATTCCTTATACTTCTTCAATTCTAATGTACTTGATGTTCCTTTTATACTTTAGAATTTTTGAAATCAGTATATATATTACCAAGAGGTGAATACATTCAATGTAGAATCTTAGTATTCTTATTAATGTAACAGTGAATCTTACAACTGATTGTATTTAAGAGAAGAAAAATAGTCATTTGCCAGATACTGATATCTTACAAAACAGATATCCTGAATGGTTGTAATATTGGCTCCAGGGCTGACCTATAATCTATACAATACTTCTAATATTCCTTAAGTATTAAGTTCTTTTTGCTTTTAATTCATTCATTTTCCACTAGGAAAAATGCCGTATTACTTGCAAGTTGCACAAGATGACGCCATGAACATAAACCAAGTGTTAAGAAAACTCTCATTCATCAACTGGAAGTTTAAATGTCCATCAGCAGAGGAATGGGTAAAGAAGATACGCCACGTGCACACAATGGAATATTACTCGGCCATAAGGAATTAAATAGTGTCATTATTTAAAAATGTCATTAAATAATGTCCATAGATGGATCTAGAGTCTATAATACTAAAGGAAGTAAGTCAGAAAGAGAAAGACAAACACCACATCATATCATGTATATCTGGAGACTAAAATAGGACACAAATGAACTTATCTGTGAAACAGAAACAGACTCACAGACAGCAAATGGACTCTCAGACAGCGAACGGGCTCACAGACAGCGAAGGCACTTGTGGTTGTCAAGAGGTAGGCAGGTAGGGGAGGGAGGAATTGGGACTCTGAGATAAGCAGAGGCAAAATATTATATACAGAATGGATAAACAGAATCCTACTGTACAACGTGGGAACTCTATTCAATATCCTGTAACAACGCATAATGGAAGAGAATCAGAAAAATAACACACACACACACACACACACACATATGTATTACTGAAGCATTTTGCTATAGAGCAGAAATTAATACAACATTTTAGATCAACTATACCCCACTCCAGTACTCTTGCCTGGAAAATCCCGTGGACGGAGGAGCCTGGTAGGCTTCAGTCCATGGGGTTGCTAAGAGTTGGACATGACTGAGCGACTTCACTTTCACTTCTCATTTTCATGCATTGGAGAAGGAAATGGCAACCTACTCGTGTTCTTGCCTGGAGAATTCCAGGGATGGGGTCGCACAGAGTCGGACACGACTGAAGCGACTCAGCAGCAGCAGCAGCATACTTCAATAAAATAAATTTGAAAAACAGATGCACCCTTAATATCCAAGTCACTACTCTTCTAATGGTGGAAGAATTGGAAGGGCAGAAGCCTTAAAGTCCAGATATACATGAAGGCCATGATAATATCTGCATAATGTGTCAGAGTCTATATACACATCCTGGTACTTTTCTGTGGTCACATGGAACTGATAAGTGTTAGATGAAGTTCACATCTACCAAGGTACCTCCACACCTTAAGGACTGGAAGACAAATCCTACACTTCCCCAGCCTAAGATGAAATTCAAGAAAATATAAAAATAGGACAGTAATTCAAATTAAATTTGTATCCAATGACACCATGGAGGAGCATTTGTAATATTCTTTGCTTTCCTCTTGAAAAAAATTATGACTAAGCCTCACTGGAATGTCACAAGGATATTTTTCTAATGTGAAATAACTTGAAGATCACCTAAAATACTTGTTAGCTTCATTATTTAACACCGCTATCTGCCCAGACACAGATATATGCTCATGTATAGTGTCTTCTGTGTGATGCTTCTTAGAGCATTAATAAGATTGATCAAAAGCCCCAAGGGGGGTTCTAGATTTATTTATAATGATGGAAAATGTGGGGGTCTTAGATTTATTCTTCTCAGACACAACTGTAAAATGTATTCTTGTGAGGAAAATCTAAGAAAAGAAATAACATGGCAACAGACTATCAACAAAACACACACCATTTTACTTAAAATCTTGGCAGGGATGTGATGTTCATCTTTCCTAAACAGCATTGCTCCCAGAGGTATGTGCATATGGGATCTGCATCTTCACACAAACCAGTGATGTCCTAGTTGTCCTTTAACTAAAGTCCTGCATATTTTTGCTGATGACAAGTAAACATCAACCCAGAGTTCTTTTGAAATAATCTAATCCCACCACTTGCCCAATGCAAGAATTCCTTCTTTCCTAGAAAATCGTTTTACAGCACGTGGCAACCTACCAGATTTTTTTAATCAGCTGCAATTGTCATGAGCTTCTTATACACACACACACACACACATATTTCAGTTAAAAAAAAAATGCCTTTTGGCATCTTTTACCATTAGTCTAACTTTGCCCTTAGGGCAGACATAGTTTGCTCTTTTAAGAGGACAGTCTCTGGTGACTGGAAAATAGCTATCTGTGTAAACACTGCTATCCTTTCCCTCCTAGCTTCCCTTCCTCAAGGGAAATAGGCCTCTCCTTTACTTTTTTCTGCTACTGGTTCTTCAAACTCCATGCTTTATGTGTCACTCATAGTTGGTTTTCTGGTTGCTAAATATCCTTCTTAAAATGCTGTGCCTCTAATTGAGCATAATATTCCAGGCATAATTTAATAATGATAATAATGATGTTGTAATGAGAACAGCTGCTACTGATGGAAAAACCAGGACTAAACATTGCACAAAGATCTCCATTTTGATTATTTCATCACAACAAGGTATCAAAATATTATACAGATGAGAAATCACGGCTTAAAAAAGTTAAGTGCCCTGATTAAGAGCTTGAGGAACCATACCAGACGGCACTTAGATTCAACGAATGTCCTCTCATCCACCATCCCCAAGAGCTCAAAACCCTATCTGAGCACCATTTCCTACATGACAGGTATTTTAAACATACTGACATAAGGTGTCACTAATTTTCACTTTAGGAGTGGAGAAACACAATGCTCTCTTTTTTCTCTAAGTTCTTAATTCTATATGTATATCTACTGAAACAGATATAGATATACTGAAATAGACCAGCACACAGCATAACCTGGATCCAAAATATAACCACTTGGAGATGGATTTCTCCTTTTTATTTTACAATTAAGTTTTACTGCCTACATGGTGATAAATATTATTAGGTCCCATTTAGTTCAGCAAATCCAATTAGTTCTACAGAGCTTCTCCATCCCTCTAAATTTAAGAAAAGTTGTAAAGTAAGCACAGACTATCCTGACCTTCTAGATTCCTCAGCACTTTATTTCAGGGCTTGCCTTAATCTTCCTTTAAGATCTTAAAGAACTAAATATTTCATCTTGGTATCACTTTTCACTAAAGCGGTTTTTATATTCACATATGTATTTAAACAATATCTATCTTCCTCATGATAAAGGGGAGCAGAGATACTGTCTTTGTTGTTCACCAGTATGTCTTAAGAGTTTATTACAATAATACCTGGTAAATAATTACTGCTCAAGTAATACTTAATGAATGAAGAAATTATTGAGTGGAAACAAACATGAATGCATTAACAATAAACTAATTTCTAATATTCTCCTACTCCAAGCCTCCCAGAATCAAGTTATATCCTTCTGTCTGGAATGGAGCCAACATATTAATTATTGATAAGGAGACAGGTGATAGTGATTCAGTAATGCAACTATTAGGCTCATTAGCATTTGAGAGAGGAAGGAAGGGAAGTAAGGAGAAGAGGAGAGGGATAGAAAAAGCAGATGAGTATCTAGAGTTTGCTTAACAGAAAGAAATAATAAATAAGGTGAAATGTCAGGCATCAACTTCAAAGTTAGTTGTTTAAGAGATAGGATCCTAAACCTGTTTCAATAAGATTGGTTAACTACCTATTTATAATAACATCTTGTAAATTACTAACACTATGTCTTATTCTCTATACCAAAGATTTGCTACCTGATGAAATATGAATGCACTCCAATTTTTCATAAGGATAGACTGCTCAGTTTTTAAAATAGGGATCTTCCTGTTAATCTAGTTCATACAAAATCTAGTTGCCACATCACTACAGATTAATTGTGCCAATCATTAGGTGCATAAACTAGGGCAAATCACTTTACTTCCTCTAGTCTTTTTCTGTAGTTGTAAAGATAGAAATAGCAATACATACCTTATAGATTTTAAACTAAAATGCTCACAGGTGACAAAGAAGATTATTATATAATGATAAAGGTGTCAATTTATCAAGGAGATATAACAACTGTAAATAAATACGCAACATCACAGCACCTTAATATATAAAGGAAATACAACCAAAACTAAAAGGAGAAATAGACAGGAATACAATCATAGCTGTGGACTTCAATTCCCCACTGTTAACAATGGAGAGATCGTCTGGACTGAGAATCAATAACGAAAGAGCAGTTTTGAACAAAACTATAGAACAAATGGACCTAACAGACATACAGGACAGTCCACCTGACAGCAACAGGATACAGCTTCTTCTCAAGCATGCACAGAACATTTTCCAATATAGATTATATGCTAAGTCACAAAACAAGTCTAACAAATTCAATAAGATAGAAATTATATCAAGTATCTTTTTCGACCACAATGGTATGAAACTAGAAATCAGTACGGGAAACTCACACACACATGAAAATAGAACAACTCCATCCTAAACAACTAATTTATCAAATAACAAGCCAAAAGAGAAATAAAACATTTCTTGAGGTAAATGAAATAGAAACACAACATAACAAACTTATGGAATGCAACAAAAGCAATTCCAAGAGGAAAGTTCACAGCTATAAACACATGTATGAATAAAAAAAAAATAAATTTCTCAAATAAACTACCTTGAAGAACCAGGAAAAGAAGAAAAACACTAGGCTCAAAGTTGGCACTATAGAGAACAGGATACCAATGAAAAGAAAACAATTATAAATGAAAAGACTAGCAAGATTAAGTCAGAGAAGGCAATGGCAACCCACTCCAGTACTCTTGCCTGGAAAATCCCATGGACGGAGGAGCCTGGTAGGCTGCAGTCCATGGGGTTGCTAAGAGTCGGGCATGACTGAGCAACTTCACTTTCACTTTTCACTTTCATGCATTGGAGAAGGAAATAGCAACCCACTCCAGTATGCTTGCCTGGAGAATCCCAGGGACAGAGGAGCCTAGTGGGCTGCTGTCTATGGGGTCGCACAGAGTTGGACACGACTGAAGTGATTTAGCAGCAGCAGCAGCAGCAAGATTAAGAGCTGGGTATTTGAAAAGATTAAAAAATTGACAGTTGTTAACTAGACTAACCCAGAAAAAACGAGAAAGGGCAAAAATAAACGAAATGATTAATGAAAGAGAAGACATTCCAGATAATACCAAAAAATACAAAGGTTGATCAGACTACTATGAACAACTGTATGCCAATAAATTCAACCTTGCCAGTAAGTTAGATAACCTAGAAGAAATGGATACATTACTAGAAACATACAGTTTACTAAGACTGAATCATGAAGAAATAGAAAATAAAAACAAACCAACTATTAGTGAGAAGATCAAATCAGCGTTGAAAAACTTCCCAACAAAAGCCCAGAGGCAAATGCTTTCACTGGTGAATTTTACCAAGCATTTAAAGAATTAATACCAATTATTCTCAAACTCCTCCAACAAATTAAAGAGAAAGGAATGCTCCCAAACTTATTTGACAAAGCTAGCATTATCCTGACACCAATGCTAGATAAGGATACTGCAAGAAAAGAAAACTACAGGCTAATACTCTTTACATTTATAGATGCAAAAATCCTCAACAGAATAATAGTAAACCAAATTCAACAGCCCACTGGAAAAATCATACACCATAAGCAAGTAGGATTCATCTCTGGGATACAAGGATGTTTCAGCATATGCAAATCAAAACGAAACATAAAAATCATATGATTAACTCAACAGATACAGAAAAAGCATTTGAAAAAAAAATTTTTTTCACGATAAAAACCTTTATCAAATTAGGTTAGAAGGGATGTATCTCAACATAATAAAGGCCATTATATAATAAGCTCACTGTTTATATCATACTCAATGATGAAAGGATGAAAGCTTTTCCTCTAAGATCAGAAATGTGGGGTCCACACTCACCACTCCTATTCAACACAATACTAGCAGTCCCAGTCATAGCAATCAAGAAAGAGAAAAAGAAATAAAAGATATCAAAATTAGAAAAAAGAAAAAATGTCTCTATTTGCAGGTAACATGAACTTTCACAAAGAAAACCTTAGAGATTTCCAAAAAGCTGCAAGAAAACAAATTCAATAAAGCTGCAGTACACAAAATTAACATAAAAAATCAGTTGCAATTTTATACACTAACAATGAACTATCAGAAAGTGAAATAAAGAAAATAATCCTATTTGCAATAGCATCAAAAACAACACAATACTTAGAAATATAGAATGTTTAATCAAGGACGTTAAAAATCTGCATAATGAAATCAGTAAGACATTGATGAAAGAAGCTAAAGAAGGTGAAAATAAATGGAAAGATATTCTATGTTCATGAGTCAGAAGAATTGTTATTGTTAAAATGTCTACTACCCAAAGCCATCTATAAGTTCAATGCATCACTTACCAAAATTCCACTGAAGTTTTTACAGAAATGGAACAAACAATCCTAAAATTTGCATGGAAGATCCTGAGTAGCTAAAGCAATCTTGAATAAGAATAATAAAACTGAAGATATCATACTCCTGATTTTAAACTATACTATTAAGCTATAGTAATCAAAACAGAATGGGTCTGTCATAGAAACACACATAGACCAATGGAACAGAACTGAGAGTCCAGAAATAAACCCTCACATTTATAGCCAGCTAATATCTGACAAGGGAGTTAAAAATGATCAATAGAGAAATGTCTCAGTCAAACAATGGTGTTGGGAAAACTGGAAAACCTATGCAAAATAATTTATATCACAGAAACACAAATCAAAACCACAATGAATAACCACCTTACACCTGCCAGAATAATCATCATAAAAAAAGATGAGAGATAAGTGCTAGCTAGGTAGAATGTAAAGAATAGGGAATCTTCTGCACTAACCATGAGAATGTAAATTAGAATAGTCACTATGAAAAACAGCATGGATGTGTCTCAAAAAATTAAAAGCAGACCTACAGTATAATCCAGTAATCCTGCTTCTGGGTACCTAGCCAAAAGAAATTAAAGCACTATTGCTTAGAGGTCCCTGCATGTACAGGTTCATTACAGCATTCTTTACAATAGCCAAGACATGGAGTCAACCTAAATGTCTATTGTTGGGATGAATGGATAAAGACAAGGTGACACACACATACACAATGGAATATTATTCTTCTATAAAAAGGAAATCCTGTCGCTTGTGACAACATGAATGAACCATGAGGACATTAGCTTAAGGGAAATAAGTCAGAGAAAGAAAGACCAATTTTGTATGATCTTACTTACATGTGGAATCTAAAAAGAACTCATAGAAACAGTTAAAAGGTACAAACTTTCAGTTATAAGGTGAATAAGATCAGAGTATCTAATCTACAGAATGGTAACTATAGCTAATAAGGCTGTACTTGTACTTAAAGTCGTTGAGAGTAAATATTAGAAGTTCTTCACACACACACACCCCCCTCATAACTATCTGAAGCAATGAATGTGTTAAATAACTTCACAGTGATGATCATTTTGTAATACATACACATAACAAATCATTACACGGTGCATCTTAAGCTCACATAATGTCATACGTCAATTTTATCAATTGAAAATATGTCAATTATTTCTCAAAAAAGTTGAAAAAAATCTCTATCATTTATCAGGGCAATTGTGAATTGAAATAAGATAGGTAAAAGCCCCTCTATAAAACTTAAACTTTCTAAAAGTCTAAGAAATTATCATGTTAATTTTAAATATTCATGTCAGAACTATACGACATGGAACACTTGGGTGTTGACTGCACTATTTATTAGGCATCATCAGTATTTTTTAAAATAAAAATACCTTGTTTACTTACCTATGAGGGTTGTGAAAGGCTCAAATGAAATAATATCAGTACAAATGCTTTAATCATGTACAATTATGATTATTTAAAATATCAGCCAAATTCTACCACAAAAAATGCTCTTACCACAAAAAATCATTACTAGTACACAGCAACAAATTTTTTTCACATTATCCTTACATCAACTATTTGAAGCAACTAAAGAATCAGAACTTTGAGGAACACTATTCTCTAAACTGTATCATAAGTTATGAAAACACAATGCCATTTGAAAGATATCTACAAAACAAATAATCAAAATCCCAGAGACCAATTTCATTAAATAGCTCCTTGTACCAAAGATCTAATGTGAAAACAATGATGATTTGGAAATACAAGTATGAAATCAGGCTTTCAAAAAGTACATGTAAATTTAATTATCCCTCGAAGTTATTTTTTGAAATGGGCAAAAATACCAGGAATGTGTCATAAATGCTGTATTTCTGCTCAAAGCAGTGATTTAGAGTTGCACAGCTTGCCAAGGCTTGACTTCCTCCGAAAGGCAGAGGGTATAAGGAAAGTAGTCAAGCTGCTCATTATTTAGAATGCTGGATATAAAATCATCAGCTTCCAATTGTTTGATAGGATGAACTATAAAGACACCACAAAAAATTGGCAGAGAAAAAAAGATTCAAAGTCCTACTCCACCTTAAATGGCCTCACTGTGTGACCTCTGAAATGGTAATGGGTCATGAAATCAATGTTTTAGCCTACACAAAAGTGTAGGTAGCTGAATTGTCAAGAAGGATGCTGACTGAAACTGTGGCCTAGAAAAAGCACCAACACTCTAAACAGGTCAGCACAGGAAACAGAATATACACACGCATCAAACTCCTCATCATAGAGCCTTCAGCAAGAATATGAAATACATTTTAGATACTGAAAATAGTTTCTCGAAACAGAAAACAACCTACCGAGCCACAATGTATGAGCACATTAATTAATTCGGAGGCCACTTTTACTCTGCACTTACAGAGATAATGTTTGTAAAAGGCAAAGACAATTAGGGCATCTTGTATCATCCTGCCATCTCCACCTATTTTCTCAAGCCTGTTGCAGCTCTCTGCACCAATTCCATATAATAAATGCCTGCAATAACCATTAGTCTCCATTCAGACTCTTAGCATTTCCCTTTAATTGCTAGATTTCTGCTTCCCTATACTTCTCTCCTGGAATTTAAGGATGAGATGAAGAGGGTGGCAGCATCATTGAAGGAAGACACTGCCAGTGCCTGCCTCCACAAATTTGGCATCCTAGCACAAACCTAGCAGGACTGTGGTCTGAACACGAAAGAGGGTAGGAAATCTATGCCCAAGGAGAACCTTGAACCCAAGTGCAGTCTAGCTGGATTCTCAGAAAAACTTACAGCTTTCAATTTCCAAGGTGCAGTTTTGTTCATCCAATGGGTACCGCCTCAGGTCCATCATGCAGGCAGCTGTGGTTGTGATTCTAGAAAAGAAATATCAGTGATACATGGTGTTAGCTGGTCCATGACTGAGCTGGAAAAATTAAGTCCCAAAGGAGATAGCACTGGGTCTCAAGGAGCCTGATTTAGCCTAATCTCTAACAAAAAGAGTGTTACAACTTTGGATAATCATTTTCCCTGGTGGGTCTCACGATGCTTTGTAAATTAAAGAGTGTACTAAATCAGTATTCTCCCAAGATTTGGTCCATTACCTACCTGGTACCCCAAATCACCTGGAAGCATATATTAAACAGGCAGTTTCTATTCTCCAGAAGCTCTTGTGATGGAATGGGGGCATCCCAGGACTCTATTTTACAAGTATGACAGGTGACTGAGAAAATCAATGTGGCTCTCAGTCTTCCACTCATGTTTGTTTTCTCCTTCTTTTCTCAAGATCTTAAAATCAAATTTCCCAACAATCTCAGCTTTGGTCCATCATTTTTGACATTTCTATACAGAGTGTAGCGCTTTGCAAGTGCATTACTATAATACACAATAGGCTTCCCTGGTAGCTTGGACGGTAAAGCGTCTGCCTACAAGGCAGGAGACCCGGGTTCTATCCCTGGGTCGGGAAGATCCCCTGGAGAAGGAAATGGCAACCCACTCCAGTATTCATGCCTGGAAAATCCCATGGACTGAGGAGCCTGGTGGGCTACAGTCCATGGGGTCACAAAGAGTCGGACACGACTGAGCGACTTCTCTTCTTCATCTGTCACCTAATTTGGTCTGTCCTAAAGAATCTTTCTCATAGCCCTTTAGAGAGTTTCCTCCTATTGGCTGGAAGGATTATTTATCTAAAACAGACAGCACCTTTATAATTTATCAGGGAGAGATGTATATGTCTCCAGTGTCTTTATATTTCTCTGCCATCATTTTTCACTAACCTCTCTTTTCACTAATAGAAGACCTACTAGAAAGAGCCAAAAAACATACAGTCCTAAATGATTATCAGTATGCTTTCTGATCAATAAGGCAGCATAATGTTATGAAAATTCACACTTTAAAACACAACAGACAAAGGTATGAATCCTAATTCTGCCTCGTTACATGTCAAGATGGTCAATATCTCCTAACCAACCTTAGTTTCTTTGTCTGTAAAAAGGGGGCATTTTAATAACAGTAATAATTACCTAACAGTTTCTGGATGAAGTAATATAATAATTTATGTAAAGAATATAAAAGAGTACCTACCTATTACAGGCCCCTTACCTCTGATAAACAAAACCAAGTGGGAAAACTGGTGTTAAAGTTGATGAACTTTGGCATAGTCTACTCTGAGAGGCACTATACTTGTGTGCTGGAAACAGAGAAATAAATGCAATCCCTAGCTTGAGAGAAAAAACCCATAGCTAGACCTTTTTCCTTAAAAGCTCTCGGGCACTGGACTTCCCTGATGACCCAGTGGTTACGAATCTGCCTTCCTGTGCAGAGGGTACAGAATCGAACCTCTCCTGGGGAGCTAGGATCCCACATGCCTCATGGCAAAAAAAAAAAAAAAGAGAGAGAGAGAGAAGAAAAGAAAAGGTTTTGAGCACAACTTAGACAAGTAGTCCAGGTAGACTGAATCTATGAAATTCCTTGGTCAGGTTTAAGCGTCTTACCCCTTTGTTGTAGGATGAAACACCTAAGTTATTGTAAGTAGTTCCTGCCTCTTTGGTTTGATTACTGCTTCATTAAGGTTTGTGCTTTGCTAATTTTTGCTTTCTTATTTGGTCATAAGCGAGCATCCTATGACTGTTGTTCATCTTGGACTCCTTACTCTCCTTTACCAGGAGGATTCTCTGCCTCAACTCCTCAGCCATCTGCCTTCTTCAGCATCCATGGCCCCATTGCCCCACTTCCATGTTACTACAGTATCTTGGTCTCTCAGTCTCTCCATCTGCCTCCCTACTATTATTCATACAATGGTAAGACATTTTAAAGACACAGATAGGATTCTACCACTCCTCTTCAAACTTTTTAGAGGCTCTTCCAAAAAATTCCCAATCTTGGCTACGACCTACTGTTACCTGAAATAATCTAACCTTTTCTTCCCAATCTGATCTCATACCAAGTCGTCACTCACTATTTCCAGTCTTCACATCTGTTCTCTCTGCCTAGAATGTGAATTTCCCCACTCCCAGTACTCACAAAGCCCTATATTTTCCTTATCCTTCATCTCAAAATCACCTCTTCTGAAAGGGATTTCTTAAGCAGTCCACCCAAAGTAGCTGCCTTAACTCAAGCTCCATCTTAGCTATTTATTTTCTTCAAGGAATTATTACAATCTAAATTATCTTGCTTATTTTTATTTTGTAAGAATGATTTTTTTCAGTAAACTTTAAGCTATTTAAAAGCTGAATTTTTTCTATTTATTGTAAGGGAATCAAAAGGGATCTGTTGAAAGGATAAAGACATGAATTATAGAATCAAGCACTTGGTTTTGCTGTGCATAAATCTTTTTTGGGGGGGAGTATTTTATTGCATAATTTCTCTTTTTTAAAACTTACAATATGTCTTATGTTTTAGAGATTCATTTTATATTTTTAACAGTAAGTAAAACTTAATATACTTATTAAATTAACACAATGGAGTATTACTCAGCCATTAAAAAGAATACATTTGAATCAGTTCTAAGGAGATGGATGAACTGGAGCCGATTATACAGAGTGAAGTAAGCCAGAAAGAAAAACACCAATACAGTATACTAACGCATATATATGGAATTTAGAAAGATGGGGATGATGACCCTG
>SJYQ01001241.1:245100-286497 GCA_006410935.1 Redunca redunca
TTCTTTGGAAGGAATGATGCTAAAGCTGAAACTTCAGTACTTTGGCCACCTCATGGGAAGAGTTGACTCATTGGAAAAGACTGTGATGCTGGGAGGGATTGAGGGCAGGAGGAGAAGGGGACGACAGAGGATGAATTGGCTGGATGGCATCACTGACTCGATGGTCGTGAGTCTGAGTGAACTCCGGGAGTTGGTGATGGACAGGGAGGCCTGGAGTGCTGCGATTCATGGGGTCACAAAGAGTCGGACACGACTGAGCGACTGAACTGAACTGGACTGAAGATACAGTCTTTGACCTTAAGAACCTTAAAATCAAAGACAACACACCAGATAAACTGATATAGAAAGGTATTATTTGGGATCCCTGATAGCTCAGACAGTAAAGAATCTGCCTGCAATGCAGGAGACATGGGTTTGATCCCAGGTTTGGAAGGTAACCTGGAGAAGGGAATGGCTACCCACTCCAGTATTCTTGCCTGGAGAATTTCATGGGCAGGGGAGCCTGTGAAGATATTTACTTTGTCAACCTGGAACACAACTCCAGCAAGTAAAGGAAAGGCAAAATCTCTTTGAGCCTTAATACTATTAGTAGCATAACAACAATATGAGCAACTACCACTTAGAATGGATATAAGGACTTAAACAATATATAAAAATTGTTAAAATATATAAAAATATCATGGACTAAGCATTCTTAAAACCTTTAGCTCTAAATAAGCACATAGTTTTTTTTTTAATATTTATTATTATTAGTCATATGTGTTAAGCATGAATAATTTGTGTTATAAGATCTCTGATAAGGAAGATAACTGGAAGCTGAAGTAGTCATTGTGGAGGAATGAGTTACCAGCTGGGTGATGAAGGATGGGCAAGACTTTGCTAGACTGAATGTAGGGAGGGTTTTCCATTTAGCAGAGAACAACATAAGCACATGCCCAGAGCCAGGACATAAGGGTCAATTGGCCAGAGCAACTTGAGTGGTAGGAAATCTTAAGATTTATACAGGGTGAAGGCTGGATAAATGCAAACAGCAGCTGACCTTAAATTTCAGGCCAACTAATTTATATTTTATCTATTGAGAACTGCAGAGTACGATATGACATTATGAAACAAAGTGCTAATATTATAATTTACTTAAATCTGGTTGATAAGCCACAAACTCAGATCCCCAGAGTGTCAGGTTTATGGCGTCTGTACTAAGAGGAGTAGGTTCTACATAAGACAACAGGAAATGGTGAGAATCGGTGTCAAATAAAAAAAAGAGAACACCCTGTCCACACAAGGTATCAAAGTCTTAACTTCGGCTGATCATCGCCATGTGGGAAATAAGGCTCAGCTCAGGTTTCTGACATTTAGAAATAGAAATACACATTTTAAAAGGAAATGTTCTTAATTTTTAAAAGTACTGCTGGTGCTGCTACTGCTAAGTCGCTTCAGTCGTGTCCGACTCTGTGTGACCCCAGAGATGGCAGCCCATGAGGTTCCCCCATCCCTGGGATTCTCCAGGCAAGAACACTGGAGTGGGTTGCCATTTCCTTCTCCAATGTTTAAAAGTACAATGCTAGTCAAATAAAATGCTTGTCTGAATTGGTATGTCCTGAGGGTAAATGGAAGGCAGCCCTTGATGTTATGTGATTTTATAAATGAGGAAAGCAAGTTTCTGAGACATGTAGTGATTTACTGTAATTGACACAGTGAGTTATAGGTAGTTTTCGGGTCTTAACCAATGGAAACTTTATCCAAGATTAAAGCAGGACTCACTGGAGGTTAAGGCTTAATTCTACTTGGTATGAAATAGGATGAGCACATGCTCAGAGACAGGACAACTGTGAGGTTTCAGTGCAACCCTCATTACACTAATAGAGCATTTTTCATTACAACCCCAAATGAAACAGACTAACAGATGAACATGCAGGCTTCCCTGATAGCTCAGTCGGTAAAGAATCCACCTGCAATGCAGGAGACCCCGCTCAGATTCCTGGGTTGGGAAGATCCCCTGGAGAAGGGTAAGGCTACCCACTCCAATATTCTGGCCTAGAGAATTCCATGGACTGTATAGTCCATGGGATCACAAAGAGTTGGATACAACTGAGTGATTTTCACTTTCACTTTCAGCAGATGAACACAAGTCAAAATAAAATAAACAAGTATGAGCGTGCATTCTCTTTTCTTGATATCCGTGCAGTAGAGAGGAAAGAATATGTTCTGGGGAGTTACTCAGCTATTCAGACCTTGGTGCACTCTCCAGTGTTCACCGTTTCCTAGTTATGCCACTTGAAGAGGTCAGTTTGCTTGCCTTTAAAATGCAAATAATGATATCTAGCATACAGTTGTTGGATGATAATACAGAACTGCGTAACTTGATGACATGCTATCACACTCAAGCAAGAGGGATGTCTTGAAACTTGATTTTCAACACTATTTAAGAGAGTCAGGAAAAATGATTTAATGATTAGAAACACATGTGCTGATATGAGCATTTATGGTCAACTTCCCTGGGAAGTATAAGTTAAAACTTTAGTAACAGCCAAATAAATTGCTAACAAACTAGTCTACCATTCACATAATATAGGTCAGCAAAAATTTCAGACCATGGTAAAGAAGAAATAAGAAAGGACAAGTTAGACATGGTATTAAGATTAATTGCATTCATGATGCATTAGAGGATAGAAGAATTGTGAGTTAAAATCATTTTTCACAGTTTGAGGAAATGAGTTAATGAAAATTTTCAAGAAAGTTAATGAGTTGGAGAAATAAGTAAGATTTGTAACAGAACAGGAGAGTTCTCTTGGATTTACAACTGTGACACCAAAGGACACAAATTTAACATTCTTGGAAAAGAAGTGCGATAATACATGGACCAGTTTTAGATTCACATTTGAACCTGGTATTTCAGTTCTGGGACCCTGTGGATGTTATTAATTCTTTTCTCAGTTTCCTTTTCTGTAACATCTGGATAAAAAGGTGTGTTTTATAGCTGTACTGATGAAAAATAAAACAAAACGATGTACCGTCCATGAGGAATTTAGTGCAATCACTTGCAAATCCTGAGTGTTCAGTATATGGTACCTGCTCTTACCATCACTATTACAATCTATTGTAGTATATGATGCCTGCTTTTACTGACACTACCACAATCTGTTGTAAGACTCTGAATCAGATCAACAGGAAAACATTGAAATATTTTTTAGTGACATAAAAGGAAAACTTAGAGTGATTAAAAATACTACTGCAAAAATACTGCAAAAATACTGCAATCAGTTTTTTGTACACATGGATGGTATGATGACTTTTTATATCAAAAGTAATATAATTTTTGCCATCTAGAACAGCAAATTCATATTTATACTTTCCTTTTGCACAAGACTCTTGAGAGTCCCTGGGACTGCAAGGAAGCAAAACAGTCAATTCTAAAGAAAATCAACCATGAATCTTCATTGGAAGAACTGATGCTGCAGCTGAAGTTCTAATACTCTGGCTACGTGATGGGAATAGCCAACTCACTGGCAAAGACCCTGATGTTGGGAAAAGACTGAAAGCAAAAGAAGGGGGTGGCAGAGAATGAAAGATGGTTGGTTAGGTAGCATTACCGACTCAATGGGCATGATTTGAACAGATTCTGGGAGAAAGCAGATGACAAAGGAGCTTGGTGGGCTGCAATTCATGGGGTCAAAAAGAGTCAGACATGACTTAGGGACCAAATAGCAACAACAAGAACAACAAAAACTACTATGTATAACACAGATTACTAACGAGAACCTACCGTACACCACAGAGAACTTTACTCAATGCCCTGCGGTGACCTAAATGGGAAGGAAATCTAAAAAAAGAGGGGATATAGGTATACCTATAACTAATTCAATTTGCTGTGCATTAGGAACTACACAACAGTGTAAAGAAACTATACTTCAATAAAAACTTTTAAAAATTCAAAAGGAATATTACAGTGTACTCTGTGTTGCATCTGGCTTTTTGAGCTCAACATTAGTCTGAGATTTACGTTTACACTTTAGGGGGATGAGAGAAGCAGAATCATCTGACATGATGTGCCAAGGGCTCTACGATGATGTGCTCCCAGGGACTCAGGGAACACTTCTCTGTGCATGTGGGGTAATTAGAAAGCGAAAGGCACACAAGAAGCTGGAAAATAAGAAACATATATTAAGTAGGTATTATGTGTTAAGTTCTTTAGGGAAAAAATATCAAGTGTTTCTTCATCCATGGGTATATATTAAGAAAAGAGTGAGATATAACACCCAAGGGGTTGAAGGAAAAATTAATTTTACTAATTTGCATGGAATTTCAAGTAATTCATTGACAAAATTTCACCTTTGGTCACAAAGAAACAACAAGAATTAGGCTCACTATTATTTTTCCTAATTGTCCTCATCAAACCAATTTATGATTATTTACCAACTAAATATTTTTTGACTGCATTGAAATTGATCCTAGAAATATTCATTGGTATATTTATAGATTATGTCCTATCAGAAGAACCATGTAGCGTTTCTCTGCCAATATTTAAATACTGAAAAAGTATAAAGTAATAATTTATCTTCCTATAGCTTAAATAAAAGTATCAGCGTTATGTCAGTCCTTTATGAAAAAGGTTATATTTCTTAGAAAAGGTTATAGATTTCTTTATAACATATGTCAAATCTCTCTTCAAACACTTGACATTTATTTATTTTGATGAAAATATTACTGAACTGCCTCAACCATCTTGTCCTGTATATTTAAGTAGGCATGTGATATTTCATAAGAAAGAGACCCAATGCAATAGTTTACTAAATATTAGGGAAAGCATTGTAAATCTAGGCAGGACGTATACCCAGATTTCCTTTGGAACTGAGAAAAATTTAGTATTATACAGTAAGAATGATATATATTGACATATTATTTTATCAACTGATACTCTATAACAAATATTTCAGAAGATTTTTCAATGCAATGATAAATGCTCTTTGTAGTCAAGTTCTAAAAATTCAAATATTTTAAATTATTTTCTGAGTCATAAAATGGATGAGTAAATGCACATTTGATATTGCACTCCCCTGATTAAAATTCTTAATGGCGTCTTTTTCTCTATAGATAAAATGCAAACTCCTGAATATTACCAACAAGGACCCTTCCTTCCTCTCCAACTCATATCTCACCTGTCATAGCTCACTTTCTCACAATTCATGCTCCAGCCATTCTGAAATTATTTAATTGACGTTTCTTCCTTTACTTTTTCCTCTACTTGTCGTTCCCTCTACCTGTCATCCCCACCCCTCTGTTCTCCATAATCGTCACCTAATTAACTGTTAGTGTTGCTTCAGATCTCATTTTACCTATTACTGCCCTCATCTGCTTCACTCCTAACACACACACACACACACACACACACACACAAACCAATTACTCAAATAATTTTGTTTTTACACTTCATCATCTGATAGAAACTAAGTGCCTTAGGCAGCTATGTATTTAGGTAGATGAGATATCATAACCACGTTACCACTGAGCCTGGAAGCCAATGGTGGCCCAGTGAAACCAGATGAGTAAATGCACAGGAAGGAATTAGAAGTCAGGTTATTAGCTCTTCAAGTTCAAAGCCGTGCAGGGTCCTCTCCATACTGCCTCTCTGGTCTGACCAACAAAAATGTCCCATTATCTAACTAGATCACAGAACAGTTTACTATTATTATAACAGTGCATAGTTACAGAGATGCTGTACATTAAGAGCCTTAAAATGTTCATACACTTTATAGCAAGCCCAGTTAGTGGTTCAGTGGTAAACAATCTGCCTGCCAACATAGGAGATGCAAGAGACAAGGGTCCGATCCCTGGATCTGAGGAGCTAAAAAGCCTCTAGATGAAAGTGAAAGAGGAAAGCGAAAAAGTTGGCTTAAAGCTCAACATTCAGAAAACAAAGATCATGGCATCCGGTCCCATCACTTCATGGGAAATAGATGGGGAAATGGTAGAAACAGTGTCAGACTTTATTTTTGGGGGGCTCCAAAATCACTGCAGATGGTGACTGCAGCCATGAAATTAAAAGACGCTTACTCCTTGGAAGAAAAGTTATGACCAACCTAGATAGTCTATTCAAAAGCAGAGACATTACTCTGCCGACTAAGGTCCATCTAGTCAAGGCTATGGTTTTTCCAGTAGTCATGTATGGATGTGAGAGTTGGACTGTGAAGAAGGCTGAGCGCTGAAGAATTGATGCTTTTGAACTGTGATGTTGGAGAAGACTCTTGAGAGTCCCTTGGACTGCAAGGAGATCCAACCAGTCCATTCTAAAGGAGATCAGCCCTGGGATTTCTTTGGAAGGAATGATGCTGAAGCTGAAACTCCAGTACTTTGGCCACCTCATGAGAAGAGTTGACTCACTGGAAAAGACTCATGCTGGAAGGGATTGGGGGCAGGAGGAGAAGGGGACGACAGAGGATGAGATGGCTGGATGGCATCACCGACTCGATGGACATGAGTCTGAGTGAACTCCGGGAGATGGTGATGGACAGGGAGGCCTGGCGTGCTGCGATTCATGGGGTCGCAAAGAGTCGGACACAACTGAGCAACTGAACTGACTGACTGATGAAGTCATAATGTTGAAAAATGAAGGAATATTTGGTGTATAATATTAAGTGACCTGGAGAAGGGAATGGCAATCCACTCTAGTATTGTTGCCTGGAAAATCCCATGACAGAAGAGCCTGGTGGGCTACAGTCCCTGCAGTCGCAAAGAGTTGAACATTATTTAGAGATTAAATACCATTAAGTAAATGAAGCAAATTACAAAATGGACATATATCATAACCACAATTTTCTGTGAAAAAACATTCAAAGAATACAGAAGGACACTTTGCCTAGCCTATTAATGATGTGTATCTTTGAAGGAATTTTCTTTTTAAATATTTGACATTTTAATTCTTCATTTTCCAAATTTTCTGTGACTAAGTATTATTTAAATATTCAGAAAACAAACTTTTACTCTTACTAAAAAAAAGGAAGGGATGAAAGTAGAGGAGGGAGAGAGAAATGATATATTCTGAATAATCCATAGATGATGGTGGGTAGAGAGCTCAATTTTTTAAACTTCTAGTGCCTCATTATACAGATACATGACTTCACAATATTACCAACAATTATTCTGCAAATTGGATCAGTCTCAATGGCCTCTAAATATAGCTGATATGGAACAGTGATATTCTAAACAGAGTAATCTATGAGCAAAATTTCTTATCTATAAGATATGTGGCTTAAATGGAAATTTCTGTGGGTTTTTTTTTTTCTATAATATAAGGGCTATAGCTAAGGAAACAAATCAGTCATACTTATGTAGGTTCAAAATGAAGATTAATTTTTTTGGTCAGTGATAATGTCATGTTTTTATAGAAAGGGAAAATAAACACAGAGTAATTTCAAGAGTCAAAATAGCCTTGGCTCAACATTCAGCTCCACAGGTACCAGATCTTTGATTATTTAACCTTTCTGAGCTCCACTTTCCTCTTGTGTAAAAACATCTACCTCTTGGAGTGGAGTAAGTCAGAAAGAAAAACACTAATACAGTGTATGAACACATATATATGGAATTTAGAAAGATGGTAATGATGACCCTATATGCAAGACAGCAAAAGAGACACAGATATAAAGAACAGACTTTAGGACTCTGTGGGAGAAGGTGAGAGTGGGATGATTTGAGAGAAGAGCATTGAAACATGTATATTACCATATGTGAAATAGATGACCAGTCCAAGTTTGCTGCATGAAACAGGGCACTCAAAGCCGGTGCCCTGGGACAACCCAGAGGGATGGCATGGGGAGGGAGGTGGGATGGGGGTTTGGGATGGGGGAATCACATGTACACTCGTGACTGATTCATGTCAATGTATGGCAAAACCACCACAACATTGTAAAGCTTCCAGTTAAAATAAACTAATTAATTAAAAAACAAAACAAAATATGTAAGGTATTTAGTATAGTATACCTGGCACAAAATAATAACAACTTGCTGCTGCTATTGCTAAGTCACTTCAGTCGTGTCCGACTCTGCGACCCCAAAGATGGCAGCTCACCAGGCTCTGCCGCCCCTGGGATTCTCCAGGCAAGAACACTGGAGTGGGGTGCCATTGCCTTCTCTGCATAACAACTTAATAAGTGTAGATTAAAATAAATTATTCAGTAAGCAAATGAGTGAACAGAAAAACTAAACATAAAAATAAATAAAATATTATGAGCAAAACCAGATGATTTGTATTTACAATGCTTCATCCAATCTTGTGCAGAATTTTCTACCACAAAAACGCTGAGACAGCCCTTTTGGTGGCTTGTGGCCAAAAGGAAAGCTTAATGGAAACTAAATGCTGCTATTTGGCATGGAGAATTTTAACCAACAATATCAGAGATCTCCTCCCATCAGAACAGGCAGAGAGAAGTTGTATGCCTATTTGCAATGCTGAGCACGCTGCCTGCAGAACACAGAGTGTACCACTGCTGTGGGCAGCTTTGGATTCCAAGGGTGGCTCTCATTCAGTGACACCATCAGAGTCTTATCATAAAGAATTCCCAGTCACTGACACTCACCTTTTACCTTGCCATTGCATTCCCTATCTGTCTGTCTCTCTTTCTCTCTTTTTTTAATTTTTTTGATCTTGGAGTCCCCCTCTAGCCCTGTGACATGTTTTGCCATCTGTTCACGCAGATGGTGCCATCCAGAGAAGTCAAAAAGTTTGGCGTCCCCAAATCCCTCTTGATTCACTTGGTTCTCTTTATCACAGAGCAGTAGGGAAAACAAATGAGAAACTGGAAAACACATGTCAAAGCACGAAACAGTCACGGCTCATATAAGGAACATACTGATGCTCCCTATCTGTTTGAAGTGAATGCTGTCTACATACGTCAGCCCTTACCCTCACGTTCTCCAGAACAAAATTATGTCTACAACAGCTGATCACACCTAGAATACAGAATCAAACATTCCTGACCTCCCCACTATCCATCAGGTCAGCAACTATAGTAAACAATCTATTTTAAACGTGTCTCTGTGTATAACTTACACTCTCTTTTATCCATGCTTACAGAAACTGAAAACTGTTTACAAGAACAAAATAGCTTTTTTGACATTAAGGAAGGCTGTCACTGAACAACCATAGATTGGCTTTGCTGTTGTGTAGTTGCTCAGTCGTGTCTGACTCTTTCTGACCCTATGGACTGTAGCCCACCAGGCTCCCCTCTCCATGAAATGTCCTCAGCAAGAATACTAGAGCGTGTTACCATTTTCTTCTCCAGGGGATCTTCCTGATCCAGGGATCGAACCCACATCTCCTGCATGGGCAGGTGAATTCTTTACCACTGAGCCACCAGGGAAGCCAATTTGATTTCATATAATTTAAAAAAATACTACACAAGATGAAACTGAGCTAAACATTCCACTTATGATGGGGGAGAAACAAACCCAGAAGCCTGAGGGTCAACAGAAAAGAGCAAAATCACAAAGAAAAGTAACAGAGGAATAGAGCCTCTTTGTCTTAAGATGCCAATGACTTTTGCAATAAAATAAACTAAAACTAAAACCTATCTACTGACACAAATTTAGTCTCCGAAGTGATTTCAGAATCGAGTTTCCCTAAATTGGAATGTTTGATAATCCATATTATTTGAAATTTTATCTCTCAGTCGGAAACTGTTTATATTATACCGAGGATTTGGAAGTTTATTTTTGCTGTGTTGATTTCTCCCTCTATTCTTTCAATGCATAACCCTGCCCAGACCCAGTCACCCATGCAGTGAATACATATTTTTTCCTCCTTGAGAGTAACTCCAAGTACAATCAAACAAAGACTAGACCCATGGTTTCTCTTATTCCTTTATCAGGAGCTGATGATGTACTGTGCAGAGATGGAGTAACTTAACAAGGCTCCACGAATTAACCCCTAGTGAATAACATTAGTATAGCAATGAAATGGGCTTCCCAGGTGGTGCTGCTGCTGCTGCTGCTAAGTCACTTCAGTCGTGTCTGACTCTGTGTGACCCCACAGATGGCAGCCCACCAGGCTCCCCCGTCCCTGGGATTCTCCAGGCAAGAACACTGGAGTGGGTCCAGGTGGTGCTAGGGGTAAGGAATCTGCCTGCTAAGGAGGAGATACAAGAGATGTGGTTCGATCCCTGGGTTGGGAAGATCCCCTGGAGGAGGGCATGGCAATCCACTCCAATATTCTTGCCTGGAAAATCCCATGGACAGAGGAGTCTGTCAGGCTACAGTCCAAAGGGTTGCAGAGTCAGACATGACTGAAGCAACTTGGCACAGGAATAAAATACACAATTCATTCAAAACTAAAAAAGCTAAGAAGAATCTTTTGGAGTGAGGATAGTGTTTCTCATCATCAAAGCTTTTACATGGGCATAAGGGTGATGGTTTCATCTCTTGTATCTTACTTCCCAAAAGGAAAATCAACCCATGACTCCAGAAAAATAGGCTAAAATATTTAGGGTTTGGGGAAATATTGTTTTGAACAAACCTAAGTGCTTTGATTCCCTACAGAGTAAACAACCTTCATCCCCCCTCCTGCCTGCCTGCCTGCTATCACAGAAACACAGAAAATACATGTGTGTGCCCATGTGCATGCACACAGGCATAAGTGTGCACAGACTCACACACAAATATACATATTCTTAAGTTCAGACAAGATAGTACAAGTAACATAGATATGGTATACATCAAGCAAAGAATCTTATATCTCTGCTTTACAGTGAGAATCCATACACATTTTTATTCATAAAATATTGGATTACCATGAATAGACTTTCCCCCTTGAACTCAGTGGTAATGAATTTTCTGAGATGTGTGCCTAAAAGGAGCTATCTCTCATTAGAAGTGCTTTTCTCATTGATCCATTCTGTGGTAGAAGGTTAATGTGGGTCACCTAAATTCCACTTTAATACAATTCTCTCCACCTTCACCTCTCTGTATACCTTCCAAAATATCACACTGATTGCAAATGACACAGTAATTTAATGAAACATCAGGTGCCAATGGAAATTTCTACACAGTCAACTCATAGTTGTATTTAAGTCATGATTTTGGAAGCTGAATTCATGACAATTGCTGATTCTGTTTTGTTTTCAAAATGCCTTCTTATCAGCTGTTGAACTGGCATCACCTCAAGCTCCATCTTACTGCTAACACAATTCTTTTTACTAAGAGAAAAGAACATGGTATCTACTAGGTAGGGCAGTCAGATTTTTTTTACCTCATCAAAACATAATGATCTTTGATAATTAGGTATCAAATGCTAAAGGTTTCATTTTATGCTTCTCCTTCTACACCTAACTTCACTCAGTATGCAAATCCATTGTTTAATTACATCAGACATGATTTTGCATGAAGGCCTGTATAGAGACAGAATAATAAATCAATTTGAGATAAACACTGAAGATAAACACAGATCCCATTCAACTGATAAACTGAGTCAGGTAGTTGGACTGATAACATAGGAAATACTGTGAAGAAATTGCAATAACTAATTCATTTACATACACAAATATATATATATATGTATATATATAAACAACAAATTTTTTCAGTGACTTCTGAGACAGGCACTGATCAAGATGCTGGGATAGAGTCAGGAATAAAACAGAGGTCCCTGTTCTCATGGAGTTTATATATTCACGGAGTGAAGCCAACAAAAATAGTAAATAAATAAATAATGCATTTAGTTATAAAGAATATAAAATGCAGTAATGTAAGAGAGGAAACAAAGTTCAAAGTACTGAGTTCTTTAGTAGTGTTACTAAAACTTTCTTCCTGGGAGCACACGAATTTGTTCAGCACCTTAAGACCAATTTGTTCCATCCTTTGCAAAAGCAACTTGAATTTCCCAGATCACTACTGTCAGTCTTCATAAATAACATCTCAGCTGAGGTGTCACCTTCTAAAGAAGAACTCCCTATCTCTTTTTTACTTTTTATCAGATCGTTCATTCTGTTTAGTTTTCTTCATAACAACTTGCTATCATAACAACTTCTTTATCACAACTTGCTATCTTCATATTTATCACTAATATATTTTTTAACGGTGAATTGTGTTTTCTTCCCTAAGTACAAGCTTCTAGAGGTAGAGTCTATGTTTGGCTTATTCACTCCTGCACCTCCAGCCCCCACCTAATGCAACAAGGGATGTTCATTCAGTAGTTGACTGGACAGATAGATGGGTAAATGAATTAATTTCAGCAATTCACTTCACTACAATGGCTTTGTTTCATTAAATATAAATTAGAACTGCTAGTATTTTCTCAAGCTTCCTTTTGGAACACTACACATTCTAATAGTAGGTAGTCAAAATGAATAACTGCATTCAATTATTAGCCTTATGAAATTCTGAGTCCGTTATATCTTCTCCACTACCTCCCAGCCATGCACTGGGTCATTTTTCTGCATTAAACCTGTTAAAGCACTAAAGGCATGGGCTTTGAAGTCAAATATGCTTGAATTCTACTCCTAGCTTTGATGCTTATATAGTTGTACTGCTTTGAACAAGTTACTAAATTTGTCTAAGGCTCAGTTTCCTCTTCTTAAAAATGGTAAAATATCAGTATCTACCTTTTGATGAATGTAAAAGAGGAGAGTGAAAAAAATGGATGAAAATTCAACATTCAGAAAACTAAGATCATGGCATCTGGTCCCATCACTTCAAGGCAAATAGATAGTGAAACAGTAACAGCTTTTATTTTCTTGGGCTCCAAAATCACTGCAGATGGTGACTGCAGCCATGCAATTAAAAGATGCTTGCTCCTTGTAAGAAAAGCTATGACAAACTTAGATAGCATATTAAAAAGCAGAGACATTACTTTGCCTACAAAGGTCTGTCTAGTCAAAGCTATGATTTTTCCAGGAGTCATGTATGGATGTGAGAAAAGTTAGTGAAATTTGCTCAGTTGTATCCGATTCTTTGCAACCCCACAGACTATACAGTCCATGGAATTCTCCAGGCCAGAATACTGGAATGGGTAGCCTTTCCCTTCTCTTCCCTTGCTGGACCATAGCAAGACTGAATGCCGAAGAACGGATGCTCCTGAACTGTGGTGTTGGAGAAGACTCTTGAGAGTCCCTTGGACTGCAAGGAGATCCAACCAGTCCATCCCAAAGGAAATCAGTCCTGAATATTCAATGGAAAGATTGATGCTGAAGCTCTAATACTTTGGCCACCTGATGCGAAGAGCTGACTCATTAGAAAAAACCCTGATTCTGGGAAAAATTGAAGGCAGGAGGAGAAGGGGACGACAGAGGATGAGATGGTTGAATGGCATCATCGACTCAGTGGACCTGAGTTTGGGTAAGCTCTGGGAGTTGGTGATGGACAGGGAGGCCTGGCTTGCTACAGTTTGTTGGGGTCGCAAAGAGCCGCAAGGGTCAGACATGACTGAGGGACTGAACAGCAACAACCAGACTGAATTATTTGAGGATTCGAAGATACAATGTATGCACAATGCATGATATACAGGATGTTCCCACTTAATTTTGACTACTATGATTATCTTGGTAACTCTAATAAAGTGCAACAAATATTGGATATCTATTGTGTGCCAGCTACTTTATATAAGTGATATTATTTAATTTTGCCCATATTTCTATAAGTTAAATGATATAATAGTTTTCAGTTTAAAGTTGTTACGTAACTTTTTAAAAAGCCACAAAACCTGTAAAAACAATCTCCAGGACTTGGCTCGGACCTACCATTCTATTCTACCTCTTCCATCTCTCAATTATATTTTTCTACAAAGATCCACACTTTGAGTCTCAATTTGTGAATGTCTCATTTGTCTCTATGTATCCCCAGCACCTAGTACATTATTGTTATATAATAAGCATTTACCACCACCATTCCCTCTTGCCAAATATCATCCTACACAAATCAGGATAGGAAAGAGCAGAAGAAGTGAAATTTAGATACACATAGCAAATTTAATAACAGCAACTAATCTTTACAATTTAATATGTGCCAAGCACTTGATGAAATTCTTTACAAGTATTTGTCCAGATAATCCTGTCACTAATTCTACAAGGTAGTTACTATAAATGTGCCTCAGCAGTAAAGAATCTGCCTGCCACAGCAGGAGACCTGGGTTCAATTCCTGGGTTGGGAAGATCCCGACAAATGAAATGGCAATCCACTCCAGTATCCTTCCTGGGAAATCCCATAGACAGAGGCGCCTGGCAGGCTATAGTCCATGGGGTTGCAAAGAGTCGGACACAACTTCGCAACTAAACAGCGGCAGCAGCAGCAGCAAGGACTATAAAGCCCTGTATTCTTCATGAGGGAGCTGAAGCTCAGAAAGATGGAGCACAGTTCGTTAGTGATAGAAGAAAGCCTTGTAACAAGGCTGTCAGATTCCAAACCCATGCTCCAAACATGCCAGATGAAGCTAGATATGGTCTTTACCATGGTCTTTTCAGTAACTTCCCTTCGTTGTCAGTGTGCTACAGCTGCTAAAATATAAAGTCCTAATTATTTTCTCTATTATTTCTACTGAGAGCAATACAACATAGAATTCGAATTTTCCTCCAAGGATTTATGACCATTTAGCATTTTCTTACTTTTTATTCTGTCCATAAGAGTGAAGATAATGAGCTACTTCTCAGAAGTAAAATAGCTTGAGCATTTCATAGTATGGTGACTGTGATTTGAGTCATTAACCTATTACAGTGATTTGGCTTGCTTTATTTGTGACCTCAAGAATAAAGAGATAGAAATGTGCTAGAAATCCTCCCTTACCACCCATATGGCAAATCAAGTAAACTTTTGTCAAAAGTCCTTTAACCTAAGAAACTTGCCAAAAGTCCTTTAACCTGAGATGATTTCTAGAGGCTAGATTATGTTTTATCTCCTTCAGTTTTTTATACCTGTGGAGAATAAGGCTGACATAAATCTGTGAAATAAATCATTTTACTTGTTCCAGAAAATAAATATAGATTTTCTTCCATGTACTCTGGGGTCTTTTGTGATAGTTTGGTAGACAACACTTGTCCAGTTGTTGGAAATTTAGTGATGTGGTTAACGGCTCATTGCTCTTTCTGCTTTTCCTTCCAGAATGAGAGTATTGATGCTGGAGTGAAGAATCTCAGCAAGAGAGTATTTTTTTTTTTTTTNACAGTTCACTCTATAGATCTGAGTCTCTTTTGTTGTCTCGCATACAGGGTCATCATCCCTATCTTTCTATATTCCATATATATGCGTTAGTATACTGTATTGGTGTTTTTCTTTGATTATCAGAGAGTATTTTAAATAATGGACATGAAAGTGTGCATGTTACTTGGGTAATTCCTTCCTGGATTATCAAGTAAGAATGACCTTCTTCAGTCCAGCCAAAAAGCATGTGGACTCACAGGCAGTCTTCAGGGTCTCTGGAAACCACAGCAGTGATGTGGCCTTGGTCTCCTCACTTCTCTAAGGTTTTACATTTCTCTCTAACTAAATGGAGATTTAATCAAATTTTATAGTGGTTGCTTTTCCCTGGTCTATAACTCTCTTGATACTTCACAATATGGATGTGCAATTCTAAAATAGAAGAGAATTTCAAAATCCCTCTACACCAACTCACAGACTGAAATGCATTACTGTTTATCCTTGAATTGGAGTGTTCAGAAAAGCAAAACAAAAATAACTTCTGCACTTAAAAGTTGCAAAGTAGAAATCCATTTAAGAATAAAGGATGAAAGGAAAGAGTGATATTAAATTATACCTGAGGAACATACTCTATGTCAAGTTGTAGGGGGACAGCTATACCAAAAACCATGCACGGGTCTTTACTGTGGCATCCTATTAGAGACAGAGAGATATACTCCTCTATTTGGAATGATGCCAATGAAATTCTCTCTAGAGGGGAAACAGATGACTCTTAGAAGTTCCTTTCAGGAGCTCTGGAAATGTAGACTCTCCGTTCTTCTTCAATGTTTTCAATACTGGCTTCTCCCAGAGTCTTTTGCATCCATCTTCTTGGAATAGAGTCTGTGGGAAGACTCTCTGGGAAGGTGCATGAGATCATGGGCTTTGAGTTCAGTACGGAGACTGGAAATTCATTAGAAAGTTACCTCCTTTCCCAAAGCCCGAGTGTCCTTCAACTATAAAATAGGAATGATGGGAGCATGCTTCACAGGATTAATATAAAAAAATTCAGGGCCTGACATACAGAAAATATTCAACAGAAAAGGGAACCCTCCTACACGGTTGATAGGAATGTAAATTGGTGCAGCCACTATGGAAAACACTATAGACAGACATTTCTCAAAAAGGTAAAAATAGGGTTGTTTTATGATCCAGTAACCCGACTCCTGGGCATATATCCAAACAAAACCATAATTCAAAAAAATACATGCACCCCTATGTTCATAGCAGCACTATATATAATAACCAAGACAAGGAAACAACCTAAATGTCCATCAACAGATGAATGGATACAGAAGATCTGAAACACACACATACACACACACATGTACACACACAATAATGGAATACTATTCAGCCATAAAAGAGAATGAAATAATGCCATTTGAAGGAGCAACAAAGATGGACCCAGACTTTATCATGCTAAGGGAAGAAAAAAGAAAAATAAATATTATATGATATCACTTATATATGTAAAATATGATACAAATGAACTTATTTATGAAACAGAAACAGACTCACAGACAAAGAGAACAAACCTGTGGTTGACATGGGGGAAGGGAAGGACTGGGAGTTTGGGATTAGCAGATGCAAACTATTATATATAGAATGGATAAAGGACAAGTCCTACTGTATAGTACAAGCAACTATATTCAATATCCAGTAATAAACCACCATGGAAAGGAAAGAATGTATATATACACACACATAAATAACTGAATAATTTTGCTGTACAGCAGAAAATAAGACAAAATTGTAAAGCAATTGTACTTCAATAAAATAAATTTTGAAAAATGAATAAATTTGTATGATGAACAATAAAAGAAAGCACGCACTAAACTTTACTACTGCTATCACTACTACCACTACTTCTCGAGGAGATATTCCCAACTTGAGATCAAACCCAGGTCTCCCATTGTGCAGGCAGATTCTTTACCAGCTGAGCCACTAGTGGAGCCCAAGAATACTGGAGTGGGTAGGCTATCCCTTCTCCAGCATTTCCATTTGCTTTATATGAGAAATGAAGAAAGCAGAAATGACTCCATTAAATCAAACTTGAACCAATGCTGACTGTTCTCACAATTAAAGATAAAGTTTTCTTTAATCACATTTGTTGTATCTTTTGTATTACCCTAATTTCATAAAATATATATATGTATATATATATAGACACACATATATATCTGTGTGTGTGTGTGTGTGTGTATAAATATCGTTACTCCATCATAGTGTAAGTAAGTGTTAGTCGCTCAGTCATACCTGACTCTTTGTGACCCCATGGACTGCTCCTGTGTCCATGAGATTTTCCAAGCAAGAATACTGGAGTGGGTTGCCATTCCTTCCTCCAGGGGATCTTCCCTGACCCAGGGATTGGACCCAGGGATCGAACCTGGGTCTCCTGCACTGCAGGCAGATTCCTAATAAATTGAGCTACAAGGGAAGCCCCCATCATAGTGTGGCCCCAGGTAAATAGCAGGGAGGGAACACAGCTCTACCCATCAACAGAAAATTGGATTAAAGATTTACTGAGCATGGCCCCGCCCATCAGAACAAGACCCAGATTCCCCCTCAATCTTTCACACCAGGAAACTTCCATAAGCCTCTTATCCTTCTCCATCAGAGGGCAGACAGACTGAAACCACAGTCACAGAAGAGTAACCAATCTGATCACAAGGACCACAGCCTTGTCTAACTCAATGAAATTATCAGCCACGCTGTGCAGGGCCACCCAAGATGGATGGATCATGGTGGAGAGTTCTCACAGAATGTGGTCCATTGGAGAAGGAAGGGAATGGCAAACCACTTCAGTGGTTTGAGAACCCCAGGGGCAGTATGAAAAGGCAAAAAGACAGGACCCTGAAAGATGAACTCCCCAGGTCAGTAGGTGCCCAATATGCTACTGGAGATCAGTGAAGAAATAACTCCAGAAAGAATGAAGGGATGGACCCAAAGCAAAAACAACACCCAGTTGTGGATGAGACTGGTGTTGGAGGCAAGGTCCGATGCTGTAAAGAAATACTGCATAGGAACCTGGAATGTTAGGTCCATGAATCAAGGCAAATTGGAAGTGGTCAAATAGGAGATGGGACAAGTGAACAACAATATTTTAGGAATCAGCGAGCTAAAATGGACTGGAATGGATGAATTTAACTCAGATGACCGTTATAACTACTACTGTGAGCAAGAATCCCTTAGAAGAAATGGTGTAGCCATCATAGTCAACAAAAGAGTCTGAATGTAGTACTTGGATGCAATCACAAAAATGACAAAATGATATCTGTTCGTTTCTAAGGCAAACCATTCAATAACACAGTAACCCAAGTCTATGCCCTGACCAGTAACGTCGGAGAAGCTGAAGTTGAATGGTTCTATGAAGACCTACAAGACCTTCTAGAACTAACACCCAAAAAAGATGTCCTTTTCATTATAGGGGATGCAAAAGTAGGAAGTTAAGAAACATCTGGAGTAATGGGCAAATTTGGCCTTGGAGTACAGAATGAAGCAGACATGGCTAATAGAGTTTTGCTAAGAGAACACACTGGACATAGCAAACACCCTCTTCCAACTACACAATAGAAGACTCTAATCATGGACATGACCAGATGGTCAATACCAAAATAAGATTGATTATATTCTTTGCAAACAAAGATGGAGAAACGCTATGCAGTCAGCAAAACCAAGACTAGGGGCTGATGGTGGTTCAGATCATGAACTTCTTTTTTTTTTTTAATTTTTTTTCTTTTCTTATTTATTTATTTATTTTTACATGTTTCAATGCCATTCTCCCATCTCATCCCACCCTCTCCCTCTCTCTCTCCCCCAGAGTCCAAAAGTTCACTCTATAGATCTGAGTCTCTTTTGTTTTCTCGCATACAGGGTCATCATCCCCATCTTTCTAAATTCCATATATATGCGTTAGTATACTGTATTGGTGTTTTTCTTTCTGGCTTGCTTCACTCTGTATAATCAGATCATGAACTTCTTATTGTCAAATTCAGGCTTAAATTGAAGAAAGTAGGGAAAACCACTAGGTCATTCATGTATGACCTAAATCAAATCCTTTACGATTATACAGAGGAAGTGAGAAATAGATTTAAGGGACTAGACCTGATAGATGGAGTGCCTGACGGACTATGGATTTAGGTTCGTGACATTGTACAGGAGACAGGGAGCAAGACCATCCCCAAGAAAAAGGAATGCAAAAATACAAAATGGCTGTCTGAGGAGGCCTTACAAATAGCTGTGAAAAGAAGAGAAGTGAAAAGCAAAGGAGAAAAGGAAAGATATACACATCTGAATGCAGAGTTCCAAACAATAGCCAGGAGAGATAAGAAAGCCTTCCTCACGGATCAATGCAAAGAAATAGAGGAAAATGACAGAATGGGAAAGACTAGAGATCTCTTCATGAAAATTAGAGGGAACAGTTTATGCAAAGATGGGCTCAATAAAGGACAGAAATGATATGGACCTAACAAAAGCAGAAGATGTTAAGAAGAGGTGGCAAGAATACACAGAAGAACTGTACAAAAAAGATCTTCACAACCCAGATAATCACGATGGTGTGATTACTCATCTAGAGCCAGACATCCTGAAATGTGAAGTCAAGTGGGCCTTAGGAAGCATCACTATGAACAAAGCTAGTGGAGGTGATGGAATTCCAGTGGAGCTATTTCAAATCCTAAAAGACGATGCTGTGAAAATGCTGCACTCAATAAGCCAGCAAATTTGGAAAACTCAGCAGTGGCCACATGACTGGAAAAGGTCAGTGTTCATTCCAATCCCAAAGAAACACAATGCCAAAAAATGATCAAACTACTGCACAACTGCACTCATCTCACACGCTAGTAAAGTAATCCTCAAAATTCTTAACCTAAGCTTCAGCAATACATGAACATTGAACTTCCAGATGTTCAAGCTGGTTTTAGAAAAGACAGAGGAACCAGAGATCAAATTGCCAACATCCACTGGATCATGGAAAAAGCAAGAGAATTCCAGAAAAACATTTGCTTCTGCTTTATTGACTATGCAAAAGCCTTTGACTGTGTGAATCACTATAAACTGTGGAAAATTCTGAAAGAGATGGGAATACCTCACCACCTGACCTGCATCTTGAGAAATGTGTATGCAGATCAGGAAGCAACAGTTAGAACTGGACATGGAACAACAACAGACTGGTTCCAAATAGGAAAAGGAGTATGTCAAATGTGTATACTGTCACCCTGCTTATTTAACTTATATGCAGAGTACATCATGAGAAATGCTGGGCTGGATGAAGCACAAGCTGGAATCAAGATTGCCAGGAGAAATATCAATAACCTCAGATATGCAGGTGATACCACCCTTATGGCAGAAACTGAAGAACTAAAAAGCCTCTTGATAAAAGTGAAAGAAGAGAGTGAAAAAGTTGGCTTAAAGCTCAACAGTCAGAAAACGAAGATCATGGCATCTGGTCCCACCATTTCATGGCAAATAAATGGGCAAACAGCAGAAACAGTGTCAGACATAATTTTTGGGAGCTCCATAATCATTGCAGATGGTGACTGTAGCCATGAAATTTAAAAGACGCTTATTCCTTGGAAGAAAAGTTATGACCAACCAAGACAGCATATTAAAAAGCAGAGACATTACTTTGCCAACAAAGGTCCGTCTAGTCAAGGCTATGGTTTTTCCAGTAGTCATGTATGGATGGGAGAGTTGGACCATAAAGAAGGCTGAGCATTGAAGAATTAATGCTTTTGAACTGTGGTATTGGAATAGATTTTTTTTTTTTAGATTTTTTTTAAATTGGAGGTTAATTACTTTACAATATTGTATTGGTTTTACCATACATCAACATGAATCCGCCACAGGTATACACATGTTCCCCATCCTGAACACCTCCTACCTCCTCCCTCCCCGTACCATCCCTCTGGGTCATCTTAGTGCACCAGCCCCAAGCATCCTGTATTATGCATTGAACCTGGACTGGTGATTCATTTCACATATGATATTATACATGTTCCAATGTCATTCTCCCAAATCATCCCACCCTCGTCCTCTCCCACAGAGTCCAAAAGACTGTTCTATACATCTGTGTCTCTTTTGTTGTCTCGCATACAGCGTTATCATTACCATCTTTCTAAATTCCATATATATGCATTAGTATACTGTATTGGTGTTTTTCTTTCTGGCTTGCTTCACTCTGTATAATCGGCTCCAGTTTCATCCACCTCATTAGAACTGGTTCAAATGTATTCTTTTTAATGGCTGAGATTAGACTCTTTAGAGTCTCTTGGACTGCAATGAAATCCAACCAGTCCATCCTATAGGAAATCAGTCCTGATTATTCATTGGAAGGACTGATTTTGAAGCTGAAACTCCAATAATTTGGCTACCTGATGTGAAGAACTGACTCATTTGAAAAGACCCTGATGCTGGGAAAGATTGAAGGCAGGAAGAGAAGGGGAGAACAGAGGATGAGATGGTTGGATGGCATCACCGACTCAATGGACATGAGTTCAAGTAAACTCCGGGAGTTGGTGATGGACAGGGAGACCTGGTGAGCTATAGTCCATGGGGTTGCAAAGAGTCAGACACAACTTAGCAACTGAACTGAACTGATAAATGGGTGGAAGTGAAACTCGCTCAGTCGTGTCCAACTCTTTGAGACCCCATGAATTCTATAGTCCAAGGAATTCTCCTAGGCCAGAATACTGGAGTGGGTAGCTTTTCCCTTCTTTCCATTCTCCAGGGGATCTTCCCAACCCAGGGATGGCACCCAGGTCTCCCGCATTGCAGGCAGATTCTTTACCAGCTAAGCTACAAGGTAAGCTCAAGAATACTGGAGTGGGTAGCCTATCTCTTCTCCAGTGGATCTTTCTGACCCAGGAACTGAACCAGGGTCTCCTGCATTGCAGGCAGACTCTACCAACTGAGCTAATACGGCCATATGCATATACCCACACAAGCATATATATTATACAACAGCAACAATTTTAATCATCCACTAGGAAATACTTTTCTTAAACTAAGAGAAAACAAAATAAAGGTTTGGTTTCTTTCCATATGCCTCTAATATTTCTGTGACCCAGAAGGTTCACTCCTAGTCACATCAGGATCATGCTAGTTCTATGTACAGCCATGCTATATACAAGTGCATTCACAAGCCAATGAATGGAGTGTCCTCACGGGTTTCTCGGCTTCTCTGCAAACAAAGCCCATTAACATCCAGTCCCCATTTTTGGGGCATCTGAAACAAGATACATATCTTTATTGGGAGCACAGCTGGTGTCTTCCCTGCTTTGCATCCCCTGGAGTCTCTGAACACACATTTCCACCACAGTCCTTTATATCTTCAGTTTTAGTTCTGTCACATTCAGCTCTCATTAGACTGAAATCAATGAATATGAGGACAACAATGCACACATTTCAGTTCAGTTCAGTTCAACTGCTCAGTCATGTCCTTCTCTTTGTGACCCCATGGACTGCAGGACATCAGGCCTCCCTGTCCATCACCACCTCCCGGAGTTTACTCAAACTCATGTCCATTGAGTCGGTGATGCCATCCAACCATCTCATTCTCTGTTGTCCCCTTCTCTTTCTGCCTTCAATCTTTCCCAGCATCAGGGCTTTTTTCCAATGAGTCAATTCCTCACATCAGGTGGCCGAATTATTGGAGTTTCAGCTTCAACATCAGTCCTTCCAATGAACATCCAGGATTGATTTCCTTTAAGATGAACTGGTTGGATCTCCTTGCCATCCAAGGAACTCTCAAGAGTCTTCTCCAACACCACAGTTCAAAACCATCAATTCTTCTGCGCTCAGGTTTCTTTATAGTCCAACTCCCACATCCATACATGACCACTGGAAAAACCATAGTCTTGAATAGATGGACTTTTGTTGGCAAAGTAATGTCTCTGCTTTCTAATATGCTGTCTAGGTTGGTCATAACTTTTCTTCCAAGGAGAAAGCATCTTTTAATTTCATGGCTGCAGTCACCATCTGCAGTGATTTTGGTGCCCCCCAAAATAAAGTCTGCAACTGTTTACATTGTTTCTCCATCTATTTGCCATGAAGTGATGGGACCAGATGCCATGATCTTCATTTTCTGAATGTTGAGACTTAGACCCACCTTTTCACTCTCCTCTTTCTTTCATCAAGGGATTCTTTAGTTTTTCTTCACTTTCTGCCATAAGGGTGGTGTCCTCTGCATATCTGAGGTTATTGGTATTTCTCCCAGAAATCTTGATTCCAGCTTGTGCTTCCTCCAGCCCATCGTTTCCCATTATGTACTCTGTATATAAGTTAAATATACAGGGTGACAATCAATATACGGCTTTGACATACTCCTTTTCTTATTTGGAACCAGTGTGTTTTTCCATGTCCAGTTCTAGCTGTTGCTTCCTGACCTACATATAGATTTCTCAAGAGGCAGGTCAGGTGGTCCACTGGAGAACGGAATGGCAAACCACTTCAGTATTCCTGCCTTGAGAACCCCATGAACAGTATGAAAAAGCAAAAAGATAGGACACTGAAAGATTAACTCCCTAGGTTGACCAATATGCTACTGGAGACTAGAGGAGAAATAACTCCAAAAAGAATGAAGAGATGGAGCCAAAGCAAAAACAACATCCAGCTGTGGATGTGACTGTTGATAAAACCAAGTTCCAATGCTGTAAAGAGCAACATTGCACAGGAACCGGGAATGTTAGGTTCATGAATCAACATAAATTGGAAGTGATCAAACAGGAGATGGAAAGAGTGAACATGGACGTTTTAGGAATCAGCAAACTAAAATGGACTGGAATAGGTGAATTTAACTCAGATGACCATTATATCTACTCCTGTGGGCAAGAATCCCTTTGAAGAAATGGATTAGCCATCATTGTCATCAAGAGAGTCTGAAATGCAGTACTTGGATGTAGTCCAAATAAGACAGAATGATCCCTGTTTGTTTTCAAGGCAAACCATTCAATATCACAGTAATTTTAGTCCATGCCCCGACATTTAATGCTGAAGAAGGTGAAACTGAACAGTTCTATGAAGACCTCTAAGGCCTTCTAGAATTAACACCCAAAAAAGATGGCCTTTTCATTATAGGGGACTGGAATGCAAAAAGTAGGAAGTCCCATCTAACTGTTAGCAAATGAGACTTGCTGATTACAGGAATGTGATGAGTCAGTAATATTTGAGAAAAAGTTGGGCAGATTTTCTTTTCATCTTTAAATGTTATCTAAAAATCAGCAAAATACAGCAGCAAAAAAAAAAAATCCTGGATGATTTCCCAGGACTGCTAAATACACACTGCCTTAAGTATGTATTTCTAAGGTCTAAAGAATGGTGTAATTCTGATTCTGTTATTTTTGGTTTGGATTTTACTTATTAATATTTGCTGACATCAGTCAGACTAAGATGACTGCAAATCACCAAATGACTCCAGCAACAGCAGGAACAATAACATGTGCTGGATTAGGAGTCAGGGAATTGAGATCCGCTTCATGCTTTGCCATCAATTTTCTGTGTGACATTTGGCCCCATCACCTCCCTCTCTGAGCCTCGCTCTTCTTAGAAGGTGAACTTGAAGATGAGAGAAATTACTTCTAAAAAAATCACTTTTAATATAAATAATCTTATTTATACTGAAAATGATGGTCAAGAAATTTTTAAAAAAATTACAGGGTCTTCCCTAGTGGTCCAGTGGTTAAGACTGTGTGCATGCAATGCAAGGGGCACAAGTTCATTTCCTGGTCAGGAAAACTAAGTTCCCACATCCCATAAGCTCCAAAATCACTGCAGATGGTGACTGCAACCATGGAATTAAAAGACACTTGCTCCTTGGAAGAAAAGCTATGACAAAACTAGACAGTATATTAAAAAGCTGAGGCATCACAAAGATCCATCTAGTCAAAACTGGTTTTTCCAGTAGTCATGTACAGATGTGAAAGCTGGACAATAAAGAAAGTAAAGCACCAAATAATTGATATTTTTGAACTATGGTACTGGAAAAGACCTTTGAGAGTATCACGGACAGCAAGGAGATCATACCAGTCAATACTAAAGGAAACCAACCATGAATAATCATTGGAAAAACATGTTGAAGCTGAAGCTCCAATACTTTGGCCACCTGATGCAAAGAGCTGACTTACTGGAAAAGACCCTACTGATGGGAAAAGACTGAGGATGAGAAGAATGAGGCAACAGAGGATAAGACGGTTGGATGGCATCACTGACTAAATGGACATGAGTTTGGGCAAGCTCCAGTAGTTGGTGATGGACAGGGAAGCCTGGTGTGCTACAGTTATGGGGTCTCAAAGAGTCAGATACAACTTAGCATATGAACAACACAAACAACAAACAATTGACATGCAATGACATGCTCAGTCACCTCCAACTCCCCACAACCCCATGAACTGCAGCCCACCAGGCTCCTCTGTGGAATTTTCCAGGCAAGAATATTGGAGTGGGTTGCCATTCCTAGGTTGGGTCGCCTAGTGGGTTGCATCTTCTTGACCAAGGGGTCGGATCTGCATCTCTTGTGTTTCTTGCACTGGCAGGCAGATTCTTTACCACTGAGCCAACTGGGAAGCCCAACATGCCATATGCATGGCCCAAAAAAAAAAAAAAAAGGCTTTAACTTTTTAAAATTAAATTCAGCTCTTAGGGGGGATGTATGCTTTTCTTCCCATAGAGAAGAGGTAGATTAAGGTGATTTTTTTTCTTACTTAGAAGACTGATAAANTTTAACTTTTTAAAATTAAATTCAGCTCTTAGGGGGGATGTATGCTTTTCTTCCCATAGAGAAGAGGTAGATTAAGGTGATTTTTTTTCTTACTTAGAAGACTGATAAATGCATTTTGTCAAGAAGAATAACAGAGGTTTTTAGTAAGAATATTGGTTCTTTTGGCCAGGGTGTGAGACCCTGTAGTAGTTGTAGTTGGGGTTGCAAGGAGTCGGACATGACTAAGCAACTACAACTACAAAAACTACAGGGTCTCACATCTTGGCCAAAAGAACCAATATTCTTAATAAAAATCTCTGTTATTCTTCTTGACAAAATGTATTCACTCAGTATATCTATGAAAATGAATTAAACCAATTAGGAAATCAAGTAAAAAATTGATATATTAATGTTTAGTATACTATATTTCAGTATGAGATGGCTATTCAGCTATTCACTTGCCTAATATCTTGTGGTAAAGCTTTAGGAGTAGAGGGAGAAGATAAAATTAATAAACCCTGCCTGTCTAAATCCATTATAGGCTAACATTATCCTTTGCCATTTTCCCAATGACAGAACATACATAGCAGGAGGTAGTTGAATTACCTTCTGCTTCCTGCTGAATCTTTCTTTAAGAATGTGAACCTTTAATCAGAAGTGACATGTTTCTGACCTAATGTTACATATGGGAGGTGTATAGACATATGAAATCAAAGGCTCCTCCCTCATTCCAAAAGACAAACAGCTATTCTTAGATGGGTCAGAAGAGTAAGAAAGTCAGTCCTTCCATAAGAACTGTCCTAATATGTATCAGTACATCTCCTGAGCCATTCATTTAAACAATGACACCACAAGATACAACAGCACCAGTTCGAGATTATAAATTATGTTGGAAAAAGCTTTGCTTGTCATTAAAATAGTGAGTAAATTTGAAACAGTAGTCCTTCATTTTATAGCAATAACCACATATGTCACCTTATATCAAAACCACAAACAATATCATATATTGGATAAAGAAATATATCCCAAATGTGTCTTATAATGGTTAAATAATGATAGTCAGCAGAGCTTTATTGACATGATAATCATTGCTATAGAAAAATTATTCATTGTTAAAGAAAAAAATAAGATCACAAAATCGTATGTATAATATGAATCTTGTTTTATGATAAGCTACCTATATGCTTTTTATGAGAAAAATATCTGGAAGAGTATGAAGCAAGGTACAGGTATGGTTAACTCTGGGTGGTAGAACTAAGGGTTTGAAATTTGTTTAACAATAATTATGTAACATCGTATAATGGGAAATGGGTTTTGTTTTGTTTTTCTTGAACAGTTTTAACAAAGTGCTAAAATGCTTAAGAGATAATGTTAATGACTTAGCATAAATAATATGCAGTCCAATTGGGATTCAGATTTCAAATTTTAATAAATATATACATTCTTACATTTACAAAAAAATGCCATTTGTGGATAATTCAGGTTTTCTTGTATACCCGAATGCAATGATTTTGTTTTTGCTTTCTTAATGAATCAGGAGATTTTTCTTCAAGATGATAACTATGATTGCTAAAGCACATCAGTATCACTTTAAATATTACTTTACATAAAATAACATGGAAGTCTTAAAGTATATATGTTACAGATTACAAGATCACATGTATTAAGACTTGAGCTAAAATAAAATTTAGAAATAATTCATAGAGAAGAGCTAACACCTATCCTACTCAAAATCTTCCAGAAAATTGCAGAGGAAGGTAAATTTCCAAACTCATTCTATGAGGCCACCATCACCCTAATACCAAAACCTGACAAAGATGCCACAAAAAAAGAAAACTACAGGCCAATATCACTGATGAACATAGATAAAAAATTCTCAACAACATTCTAGCAATCAGAATCCAACAACACATTAAAAACATCATACACCATGACCAAGTGGGATTTATCCCAAGGATGCAAGGATTCTTCAATACCCGCAAATCAATCAATGTAATTCACCACATTAACAAATTGAAAAATAAAAGCCATATGATTATCTCAATAGATGCAGAGAAGGCCTTTGACAAAATTCAACATCCATTTATGATAAAAACTCTCCAGAAAGCAGGAATAGAAGGAACATACCTCAACATAATAAAAGCTATATATGACAAACCNACACCAGTCAGAATGGCAGCGATCCAAAAGTCTACAAGCAATAAATGCTGGAGAGGGTGTGGAGAAAAGGGAACCTTCTTACACTGTTGGTGGGAATGCAAACTAGTACAGCCACGATGGAGAACAGTGTGGGGGTTCCTTAAAAAATTGGAAATAGAATTGCCTTGTGACCCAGCAATCCCACTGCTGGGCATACACACCGAGGAAACCAGAAGTGAAAGAGACACATGTACCCCAATGTCCATCGCAGCACTGTTTATAATAGCCAGGACATGGAAGCGACCTAGATGTCCATCAGCAGATGAATGGATAAGAAAGCTGTGCTACATATACACAATGGAGTATTAGTCGACCATTAAAAAGAATACATTTGAATCAGTTCCAATGAGGTGGATGAAACTGGAGCCGATTATACAGAGTGAAGTAAGCCAGAAAGAAAAACACCAATACAGTATACTAACACATATATATGGAATTTAGAAAGATGGTAATGGTAACCCTCTATGCGAGACAGCAAAAGAGACAGAGATGTACAGAATGGACTTTTAGACTCTGTGGGAGAGGGAGAGGGTGGGATGATTTGGCAGAATGGCACTGAAACATGTATACTATCAGGTAAGAAATGAATCGCCAGTCTATGTTTGATGCAGGATACAGGATGCTTGGGGCTGGTGCACAGGGATGATCCAGAGAAATGATATGGGGTGGAAGTGGGAGGGGGGTTCAGGATTGGGAACTCATGTACACCCGTGGCTGATTCATGTTAATGTGTGGCAAAACCAATACAGTATTGTAAAGCAAAATAAAGTAAAAACAAAAATTAAAAAAAAATTTAAGGGGATTAAACAGTTCAGTTTAAAGCAACAAAATAAAAGTAGCAAAATCCTCATTAAAAAAAGAAATAATTTAAAGGAATAATTATAAGAACCACTAAATAAGCCTGGCATGCTGCAGTCTATAGTGGTGGCAAAGAGTTGGACACGACTGAGCAACTGAACTAAAACATAAGATTAGAATGCAGATCTCCTGATTCTCTGATCAGAGTAATTATTCATTAGATTTCTGAAATCTAGTAAATGACTTCTATTTTAAATAAATATTAAGTTTGTGCAAAAGTAATATCAATTTTGCATTGTTGAACTTTGCCATTTCATACTAGAATACATTATTAAATAAATGTGGTTATGTTATACATCATTTTAATGTACATTTCATGCCTTATGTTTTTTTGGTAGTAAATTATTATTTGCTATCTACAAGCATTTTAGACTATGGAAATGATGCTAGATGAAAAGCAAATTTGAGATATTTTTTTACCCAGGTTCATAATGGGTCATAAGGCAATGGAGACAACTCTCAGTATCAACCAGCATTTGGCCCAGGAACTGCTAATGAACACACAGTGCAGTCAAGAACTTTGCAAAGGAGACTAGAACATTGAAGATGAGGAGCACAATGACTGGCCATCGGAAGTTGACAATGACCAACTGAGAGTATCTTCGATGCTGATTCTCTTACAACTACACAAGAAGTTGCCCAAGAACTCAACATTAACCATTCTAGAGTTATTAGACATTTGAAGCAACCTGGAAAGGTAAAAATGCTTGATAAGAGGGTACCTCATGAGCTGATCTCAAGTCAAAATTTGTTATTTTGAAGTGTCATCTTCTCTTATTTTATGCAACAACAGTGAGCCACTTCTCAATCTGATTATGATGTGCAATGAAAAGGAGATTTTATATGACAACCAGCAATGACCAGCTTAGTGGTTGGACCACGAAGAAGCTCCAAAGCATTTCCCACAGCCAAAATAGCACGAAAAAAGGATCATGGACACTGTTTGGTGGTCTGCTGCCCGTCTGATCCACTATAGCTTTCTGAATTCCTGTGAAAGCATTACATCTGAGAAGTATGCTCAGCACATCACTGAGATGCACCAAAAGCTGCAACACCTGCTGCCAGTATCAGTCAACAGAAAGGGTCCTATTCCTTTCCACAACAATGCCTAACCGCATGTCATTCAAAAGTTGAACAAGCTGGGTTACAAAGTTTTGCCTCATCTGCCATATTCGCCTAACTTCTAGCCAACTGACTACCACTTCTTCAGGCATCTTAACAATATTTTGCAGGGAAAATACTTCCATATCCAACAGGAGGCATAAAGTGCTTTCCAACAGTTCAACAAATCCTGAAACATGGATTTTTATGTTATAGGAATAAACAAACTTATTTCGCATCAGCAAAAAAGTGTTGATTGTAATGGTTCCTATTTTGATTAATAAAGATGTATTTAAGCCTAGTTATAATGACTTAAAATTCAGGGTCCAGAATCATAATTACTTTTGCATCAACCTGGTAACAATCTGCTGCTGCTGCTGCTAAGTCACTTCAGTCGTGTCCGACTCTGTGTGACCCCATAGACGGCAGCCCACCAGGCTCCCCCGTCCCTGGGATTCTTCAGGCGAGAACACTGGAGTGGGTTGCCATTTCCTTCTCCAATGCATGAAAGTGAAAAGTAAAAGTGAAGTCGCTCAGTCGTGTCCGACTCTAAGCGACCCCATGGACTGCAGCCTACCAGGCTCCTCCACCCATGGGATTTTCCAGGCAAGACTACTGGAGTGGGGTGCCATTGCCTTCTCTGTAACAGTCTAAATTACACCTATGTAACATTATGAAGTAATGTCAACACCAGATTAATCTGATTTTCACTTGCTTTAGTTGCACTCATCAGCAGAAATTCTGTATTTTCTATGCCATTTTTCCTTGAAGTGTTCTGAAAATAATTTGATTGGACAAATTTTATCTTGGAATTAAATATAATTAATCTATTTGAAATATTTGCTTTATAAATTGCTAGGAATTCTTCCTAGACAGTGAAAAGTCTGTTGTCACCACTTCTACAGCTGGGCTAATCCCAAGAAAATATTTTTACCTCCAGCCATATCTCTTAGAGAAATATATAAATAGTATCATAAAAGAAAGGAGGTATTTTATCTTATGATCACACTGGCATAACTGAGTTATCAACTAGCAAAGAGTGAAGGTAGGAATCTTTATTTAAGGATATTGTTACTCTTTAGTCATAAACTATAAACTCAGATTTGAAAAATAACATTACTCATCACTTTTCTTAATTATTCCTGTAGATCTTTCAATAAGGTTTAAAAAGCAGATGCTTGATAAGACATGATGAGAATAAAAAGAAAGGCCTGGTTTAAGAGAAAATATAAAGTGCTTGATCACATGAAAATTAGAGTGCATGCCACAAACGAGACAGTGGGTCTGTGGCTACAGGACACTTTTTAAAAGCTGTCATGGCAACTTCGGTCTCAAACCAGGCACCCAGCCTCCTTTTTCTTCATCTCAGGCTCCCAAAGCAATGGCCGGAGATAATTGGCTCCACTGGAGTTTTGTGATCTCAAAATGGTTTGACAATCCTCTTAGTATTTTAGTAGTTCCCTTTTTCATATTAGACATGTCTGACCTGGACCTTTCCCATTCTCTTCAACTGACTTCCTCATTTCTGCTCCTCTTATTCTTTTTGTTCAAGACAAAGGAGTGTCTTCAAAGAATCATAGAAAGATGCCTGGGGTAAAATTCTACAATATAAAACTACTACCTTGATAGCTAAAGCTTTCTCTGTTCTAGCCTTCTGTTTATTTATCAAACATCCCCAGCATTCATTTCTTTATCAAATATTAAGTAACATGGCATACTTATTATCTACAAATTACTATGCTACTCCACATATTTAATTTCACTTTCCAGACTGATATCAGAATATCAATTTTTTTATATTTATTAATCTCATTTGATTCAGAAGATGACTGGGTTATTAAAATGACATTATTGATCCCCCCACCTTTTTTATTTATGAGGAAATTAAAACGTGAAGAAGATGCATAAGGCTAAATAAGAGGTCAAAGACAAAAGCCCAAGCTGAAACACAAGTTCTATTGCCATAATACTTGGTTAAGGAAATTGGCTGCACTGAGCAATTGTGTCTCTGCACAGCATCAGAACTCTGTGCTTTTAAAATGATAATCAACCTGAAGAGTAACGGAATGACAGAGTAAGCTGCTCATCCATTCTTTTGGCAATGGGGAAACAAAAATCCAATTAGAATAAAAACATGTTAATACTCAACCTACAACAAGAGCAATAACAACAACAATCAGGGCTTTCTCAGGGAATCAGACAGTAAAGAATCTGCCTGCAGTGTAGAAGAGCTGGGTTTGATCCCTGGATCAGGAAGATCACAGCCTGGTTGTCTGGAATCAAGGACCCTACACACTGAGTACACATCCTCTACAGTGAGATGACCTTGTTTTCACACACAGCTACTAAAAGTACACGTCACATATAGGTAATTCTCTACCTCTAAGAGATGAGAAATACCATTCTCTGGCTACAGACTTCTAAATCTTGAGTGCTATTTCCTAGATAATAGAACCAGAGATGCCAAGGCCATTTTTCTTTCCCAAATTTTATCACGAAAAATTTCAAACCTGAAGACAAGTTGAAAGAACAGCATGACAAACACCTGTATGAAAGTGAAAGTTGCTCAGTCATGTCTGACTCTCTGCGACCATATGGACAATACAGTCCATCGAATTCTCCAGACCAGAATACTAGAGTGGGTAGCCTTTCCCTTCTTCAGGGGATCTTCCCAACCCAGGAATTGAACCCAGGTCTCCCACCTTGCAGGTGGATTCTTTACCAGCTGAACCACCAGGGAAGCCCAAACACCTGTACACCCACCATGAAATTAAACAAACATTAATATTCTTCATCCTATATTATCTTAAATATGTTTTAACACCTAAAAATTTCACTAAGGAAACTTTACAAGCTACTTTACATACTCAGATCCTCTGAATGACTTCAATGACTTCCCCTCTAGCCCCCTCACCCCTGCCAATCTTTGTACAGCTCAACAGAAGAAACACTTAAATCCTTGAAGGATTTTGCCTTGAACATGCATGACATTCAGCCCAGAGGATTTGTTCTACCCAATTTCTTCATCACTGCCTTGATATTTAAAGCCTTCCTTGTACCAGTTTTCTATACCTAGGTCTTCATGGTTGCCTTTCAGCTCTCCTTATTCTCACTGATGAACCTTGCCTTTATCTGTTTCTTTGCAATGATCTTTTCTGTGCCCCATCATTATACACACCAAAAATCATACCTTTGTAAACCGGGATTGGTGTGAATCTCAGAACCTAAAAGTGAACCTTCCACAGATGACTCAGGACTATAGTTCTTTAGGGGCTTATTCTATCAATCAGAGCAAAGTCTGAATCTGTGGATCAATGCAAGCTATTCCCATCTCACTATTCTTTACCTTCCTTCTTTTCCTTTGCATGCTCTCAGGTGATTTCTACTATTCTTTACTTCCACTTTCAAGTACCTAATGAGTAGGACAGAATGATAATAAAGAGCAACATCTTTGTATTCAAACAATTATGCTTTCCTGGGCAATAGCTGTGTAAGTCGGTATACAAGTTCCAGAGCTTCTTCATGTAAGAAGGAAAAACGAATCAACCAACAAACCAACAGTACCCACTTTGTAGGAATTAAAAGTTAATATTAAATGAAATTATATAAGGAATGTTCTGGCACAGTGCCAAGTACAGACTAAATCCTTTAATGAGTACTAACTACTAATATTAACATTATTACTATTCTAAATGCTGTTGGAAGTCAGTCACTACTGAACATAGATACAAGTTAAATTTTTTAGCAAACTAAGAACTGAGGTCAGGGTGTAGAATGACTGAGGTCAGGGGGTAGGTAAGTAGCAGGAGGAATTAAGCAGATCTTAATCAACCCAGCAGTAGTGATTTTAATTGAGTTCCTTTCACTTATTTATTGAAAAAATGAAACTTCTGCTGTTAAAAAGGGTTATCAAGCCTGCATCAAATTTCAGCCATGAAATAAATTGTTCTATCAGCTAAAAACTGGAAAGAGATATATACAAATTTCCTGAAAAACCTCTTACCAATTTCATATTCAGAACTAACTATACAATTGATAGAACAATCACAATCCATGAGCCTTCTTCAAGTAGAAATGTTAATTTTATGGACATCAGATGTGTTCAGGAACTTGCATATGTTGACAGTCCTTGTTGGAAGCAGGGCTGAGAGAGTGATGATTTACAGCAATGGTATCCAGTTGGTTTTGATAAGAATGAACAGCCACCACATTTTTTGTCTGATTACTGGCTTAATGCCTTAAAGAAGCCATACTTATCACCTGTGCTGGCCCCCTCTTTTCCCTCTCAATTGTACAGACATTCTGATTGCTGATTTTTCCCACCCATTAAACTTTGAATATGTGCGTTCAGAATTCACTGACAATCTTCATTTAGTTTATTTATAGTATAGGTGTTCTGCCAATGCTGGGTATAACAGAGAACATAACTGGTTCTCTGTTCTAAATGTGGGTATCATCAGGAAAAACGAAGAGGGCAAGATTATTTCTACATGATTGCTGTGAAGATCTGCTGGGCAAATGCATCCAGCACTGGGTCAGATGCTTTGCTAAAACTTGCCACTCCCTGTGGAATTAGTAACTTATTTCTGTGCCTCTCTCTGCCTTCTTCAGGATTCTGACTTCTCTCTGTATGTAACTCTTAAAACATGTGAATTACAGCCTCCACTGCCCATGTGGTAACCATTTTATCAAGGTCTTTGTGATGCCTTATGTTTTGTAATGGATTCCACAATATATATGCTAAGACAATTATTTCCATAAATCCCATTCAAATGCCACCACTTTGGTGGAGTCTGAAGACACTGCCAGTTAACTTGTTTTATTTTTCCTCTGTTTCCCTTTTTCCATAAGGTTTGTATGTGAGCAGTGCCTGTATCCAATCCATCTCTTTACTTTCAATGGCTGATGGAGTACAAACATGTTCTCTCTTTGCTTCACTCTCTCCTTCCCTTGATAAACAAATACTATTCTCTCTACAAACAGGATAAACAAAGAAGCTGGCTTATAGGGATCTAAGACAATGAACCAATCAGGACACTGAATACAGCAGATAATGAAAATGAGATGTAACAGATAGGAACAATGCCAGAGTGAGAGGCATCCTAGGCTAACAGTTATGAGCTCTGGCTCTGAACTTAGAACAGGACTGGAATCCCATTTTCACTGTTTACTTCTCTGTGATATTAGACAAGCTATACCAGCCTTAATTTGAAATAAAGACTGTAACAGTTTTATGAGATTGTTGCATGTCATCATAACTGTAATACACATGGAGTGTACTAACTAATGTCTGACCCCTGACAAGTTTGTTCAATAAATGAATAACAATTTTGTTATTATCATCACCATTATGTTATTATCATCACCATTATGATAAAGTCATCAAGTGTTCATGTAAAACAGAATATATCAGACACATTGAACATTACAAAATGTCGTTTTTTCCCCCAATAATGCAGAGGAATTCTTTACCCTGAGATGTTTCAGAGTAAGACAGATAATCTTTTTTCTTCATCATTTTCCAGGAAAATAAACTTTTTATAGACAAAACTCATATTTCACAACTTATCCACCAAAAAGAGCAGAGTATCACAATCCTTTTCTGCTATAAAAGTACATTTAATAGTGTCAATTCACTATTAATAAACATGAGATGATGGCTTTATTTATTTGCAAGTCTGATTACTCCTTGGAGGTGAGAGGACACAGAAAGCCTTCGTGTCCTTGGAAGGCCAGACTCAGTTCACAGAGCTCAGGAACAATTCAGGAAACAGAGCATCTGCCACATTCAAACAAGTATTGGGCATTCATTACTTTTTTCCACTTTAAAGAAACCCCATGTGTAAGCTATTTTAATATTGCTTATCCCTACCTCTTAAAGAAAGCAGCTTTAGGATCAGCAGCTGATATTGGAAGATAATTCAGAAAAAAACTTAGGCTTAGCTGGGGATAAGTCCCTTTGTAAACATGCTACCCTAAGCTCTCAGATGTCTATTGAATAGGAGGTTTAACTGCTTATCAGCAGAATTAAAGGAGGACTCAGGAAAATAGCACAATATTTCCCTTCAATAAAGAGCAGAAAGTATTGTGCTCAGGGAAAGTTCAATTTTGAAACGGTCACTACAGACCTGAGGCCGTAAAGGACTGTCCCATCTGGATGCAGGCGGATCATACGGTTCTTGACGGTCACTCCGTGCACAAATGACTTCTTATCGTTCAGGAAGTAGGTATCAGGCACCCAGAGTTGGTCTGCCACTCTATTGTCCAGAGTCAAGTTTAAAGGTATTACGTTATAGGACAGCCTCTTATCTCTCCAAGCTTGCTGAAAGTACATTGTCAAGGTATAATCCTGTGAAATTGAGAAGATAAAAAAAAATAAATAAATTGGTTATTTTGTACCTAAATGGAATTGGGAGATAAGGAAACACTTGAGTATTCACAAGAAAATATATCCAACTAAATACTATAAACATATACTATTTACAAATTCAGTTTAGTTCAGTCACTCAGTCATGTCTGAATCTGCGACCTCATGGACTGCAGCACGCCATGCATCCCTGCCCATCATCAACTCACGGAGCTTGCTCAAACTCATGTCAAATTCACATATTGGCAAATATTAATTTACTAAATTCATTCCAACTCAGTCCATACTATGCGACGGGCACCACAGTAAGTACAAAAGTGAAGAGAGCATATCCTTTTGAAATTTGCTATATATTACTCAGGAAGAGAGCTTCCCTTTTGGCTTAGCTGGTAAAGGATCTGCCTGCAATGAGGGAGACCTGGGTTTGATCCCTGGGTTGGGGAGATCCTCTAGAGAAAGAAAAGGCTCCCCACTCCAGTATTCTGGTCTGGAGAATTCTATACTGTCCATGGGGTTGCAAAGAGTCAGACATGACCGAGTGACTTTCACTCACTCAGGAAGAAAGATGGTAAAGAATAATTATTTAGTAAGTAATTTGTCTTTCTAAAAGAGGGTACTCAGGATTGCTTTTGGTGGGAAATAAATACAATTGCAAAAAATGGTCAATTAATTACAGTAGTAATTATAAGAGTTTATATGAAAATCTGTATCTGTCTAATCAAGGTGTGCTTCCTACTGGAGGTGTCATTTATATTGAGACATCGCATATAGCTTCCTACCTATCTAAACAATATAAGTTCAGTTAGCATTTCATTAGAATTTTAGCAATTCTGGATCATCAGACAAGTCTCCTTACTTTGGCTAAACAGTGGTTGTTATAAATTGAGCACTGGTCTTAGAGTCCCAGTCTCCAGCATTTCCTAACTATTTCTAGGATGTAAATTTACATAACTTCTTTTTACTTCAGTTCCATTAACTATAAATGGGGCTTTTAATACATCCTTGATCTATCAAAAGATTATTATGACAATTAAATGTGCAACTCAAATGTAATCTGTGAACTACAGAAAGCTATATATTATGAATAAAGCACTTACATACATCTTGTGACATGTTTTCTCCCTTAGAGGCCCATGGCTACAATGTAATTGCTCTCTCACCCTCATTTGAATGACTAAATGAAGGACTAAGTATTCTTTTGAAAAGGATAATTACCATTCTATTTTAAAATCAGTTCACAATGCCCTACTTGAGGGCTTAAAAAAAACAAAACTAGAATCAAGTATTAATCATCTCTGCAACCTCAAAGCCAGCACAATCCTAGGGCACAAATGATAAATGAATGAATGTTCAATAAACTAAGTCTATTGGATTTCTGCACATACCTGATTCCTCTTATAGATAAAATATACACTTCAGTCTCTGTGAAGCCCTGAGTTTCTACAATCTTTGCTGAGATTTCTACATGTTAATATGACTATGGAATTTTAAAATATGACTTATAAGATATTACCTGATAAAAGCATTAAACAATTTCTTAGGAAAAGTATAACCTTCTGGCAAAAAATTTAAATATTTTTCCTAGTTTCACAAACATACAAATTTTTATCTCATTTAGGAGTCAGTGTGGAGCTGACTTCTGAATGAGAAGTATAGAATCAAATAAATATTCTAACAGAAGAATATTAATATCATAAAGGGAGTCGGGCAAGACTGAATGACTAACACCCCTACACAAAAGATATGCCACCAACTCAATGGACATGAATTTGAGCAAACTCTGGGAGATAGTGAGGGACAGAGAAGCCTGGCTTGCTGCAGTCCATGGTATCACAGAGTCAGACACGACCTAGCGACTGAACAATAACAAAAGTATATTAAATAACTGTAGGTGAAATATTCTTGAGCGTGTTACTTTAGTCAGTGCTTTGAACTGTTTCATCACACTCTAATTCTTAATAGAGAATTAGTCTGAGGATCTCTAGCATAGCATCTTAATTTATAATAAAAGCAAAGTTGAACATATGAATTATATAACTAGAGAACAGAAAATGGATCAGACACATTTTTATACATCTCTGTGTAACAAATGGCCTAAAAACTTGGCCACAAATAAAACAATTTATAGTGTGCTCGAGAGAACACACTTATTGATTTCTAATTCTTAGACATAAAATGGAAAATTCGATTATTATCTCTATTACAAGATAAAGCTACATAAGCCCTCTAAAGATTTAGGGGAGATAACACAGTTTGGAAGGTGCTGGGGTTTATCAGTCAGCTGAGATGTGTTAGGACACAGGAAATTGTATTTTCTTTGGGGCTAAGTAAATGGTGATATTGTGAGATCTTGAGTCATATGCTAACTCCTGTTATTTGTTAGCAAGGCAGTACCTGCTAAGAAACGCTCCCAGACAGACTCTGGTGATTCTGCTAACTGTCACATCAATTTTCATTTCTTTTAGTTTTGAATGACACATCAAGACACTGTCAAGAAAAGAAGTTCCTGAATCAAAATAAATGCTATTGGACATAGAAGGAAGGAAAGATTCTACGTTCTACCCTTTCTCTCCCGGGTCCTCATGCCCCCAGAATGAATGCTCTGAGCTTTTATGTAGAAAACATATTTTTTATACCCATCCAACAAGCCTACTTTCAGGAAGTTGTTTCAGAGTTGGTTTATTCAAAATGAAAAAAAAAAAAGTAAATCACTTCTGGGTGTTCCACAGTCCATGGCATCACCATGCAAGAAGGACTCAGATAATCATAATCAAAACTAAAACCAATGAACTTTCAATGCCGAACAAAATGGAGTATGCCTACTACAGGCTCTCTTTCCCACTAATCACAACTAATCATCCTGGAAAGAATTAAAAAGCTACTACCTAAGGACGGTGCAAAGTAAAATCTAGTAGGCAGACTGGCAGAGAATCAAAATGTGAAAAAAACCTATTACAATGGTGAGTTTCTTATTTGTTTTGGTTTTTATTCCTTTTATCTTCTTAAAGTAATACACACTTACACAAACATAGCCAAAGTATAAATAAATGGAGAGATACACCAAGTTCCTCGATTTAAAGAAATGAGCATTGTTAAGTTGTCAGTTCTTCTCAAATTGCTCTATAGATAAAATTTAATCTCAACTAATATTTGAGTAGGATTTCTGTAGATATGCTGATTCTAAAATTTATATGGCAAGCACAGGAATGAGAATAAACAAAACAATTTCAAAGGAAAAGAATAAAATTGGAGGATTCACACGGATTTCTAGACTTACTAGGAAACTACATTAAGACAGTATGACAGTGGAGTAATGATAGAAACACAGATCAATAAAACAGTAGAATCTACAAATAAACCCACATTAATATACTCAAAGATTTCTGAAAAAGGTAAAATGGTAGTAGATTTGAGAAAGCATAAAATTTTCAGCAAATAATATGAATCAACTGGAGCATGCAAATGTAAATAAATAATTAAATAAGCAAATAAATAAGAAAACAAGTAAGCAAGGGCTTCCCTGGTGGCTCAGACCAAAAAGCATCTGCTTGCAATGCGGGAGACACGGGTTGGATTCCTGGGTCAGGAAGATCCCCTGGAGAAGGAAATGGCAATCCACTCCAGCACTCTTGCCTGGAAAATCCCATGGACGGCGGAGCCTGATAGGCTACAGTCCATGCGGTCGCAAAGAGTTGGATACAACTGAGCGACTTCACTTCACTTCAAGCAAGATAGCTAAGATCTCACTTCTGAGTATGAGACCCACAAATTCACTGTCGCATATGTGAAATTTGTAAACGTGATATTCCCACATCCCAAAGGTAGGTGGTCTCCAAACTTTAAAACTAAGTAATTATGTTAAACAAGGCTCTCAAAATAAAACAAAACAAAAGCACAACTGACTATTTCAATTGCTGATGATGACTCAGAGCAACTAAAACTGCAGTGGCAGGTGGAAAACAAATAGCCAACCACCTGGAAAACAACTGGACAATTTCTTATACCATTAACAGACATTTGTCATACAAGGCAGCAAACCCACTCCTGAGCACATGTTGAAAGCAGCTCCTGATACAGGCAACATCACCACTGGTTTTCAAAGAAGGTTAAGTAAAAGAAGCAAGATTTAAAAAAAAATACATGATATGTGATTCCATTTATATGACATTTTGGAAAAACTTAGGGACCAAGGATAGATGAGAGCTTATCTGGGATTTGAGATGGAGGAGAGCGTGACCACAATGGGACAGAATGAAGGAATGGTCTGGGGTAGCAGAACTGCTCTGCATCTTAACTGCAGTGGTGGTTGCACACCTAGATGAGTTAACTCATAGAATGATACACCAAAATGAGTGCATCTTCTGTATGTAAATTCAAAAAATAAAATTTAAAACTGCTTGAGTAATAACAAGCCCATGCTCTCTAAGATAAGACCCGCTCAGGTTCTTACTCAGGTATTCTCATGTCGCTCTGTTGTAGCCCTGGTTGAGGTGAAGGAGTCTCTGTTTCCAACTCAAAAGAAGAAAGTCAAGCTAATTAACTTAGAAATTGGGGTATAAAAGAGCTGCTCTGACATCTGGAGGCAAGAGAGCCATGCTACAAAATAAGTCACCTAACGCATACCAGGTAACATGACACATCATCAGCCTTCCACTAAGCGGTTACAGATTCAGTTCCCCATGTGTACAATAAGACAACTGAACTAGGTAATTTTCAAGTCCATCTCTAGCAATAATATAATTCCCTTCTAAGATATGCTTTGTCACACTTGTATTCAAATGCTTTTGCCTTTCAAAATCTCCTAAATATCTAAAATATTTTTATAATTAATTCTTGCTATTTTTGTAATCCACTTCTAATACCAAGATTCAAAACCCTTTTATTTATTTGGTGTAGGGTTCTATAAAATATATGGCATGAAATAATTTGTGTATGTGTTTACTATCTTTTCTAAATTTATCCTTTTGTGAATTGCCTATTCATGTTCTACAAACATTTTTCTGCTACATGTTTGCTTCCTATTATT
>SJYQ01001241.1:291211-331304 GCA_006410935.1 Redunca redunca
TGGAAACAGTGTCAGACTTTATTTTTTTGGACTCCAAAATCACTGCAGATGGTGACTGCAGCCATGAAATTAAAAGGTACTTACTCCTTGGAAGAAAAGTTATGACCAACCTAGACAGCATATTCAAAAGCAGAGACATTACTCTGCTGACTAAGGTCTGTCTAGTCAAGGCTATTGTTTTTCCAGTGGTCATGTATGTATGTGAGAGTTGGACTGTGAAGAAGGCTGAGCACTGAAGAATTGATGTTTTTTTACTGTAGTGTTGGTGAAGACTCTTGAGAGTCCCCTGGACTGCAAGGAGATCCAACCAGTCCATTCTGAAGATCAGCCCTGGGATTTCTTTGGAAGGAATGATGCTGAAGCTGAAACTTCAGTACTTTGGCCACCTCATGCGAAGAGTTGACTCATTGGAAAAGACTCTGATGCTGGGAGGGATTGGAGGCAGGAGGAGAAGGGGACAACAGAGGATGAGATGGCTGGATGGCATCACTGACTCGATGGGACATGAGTCTGAGTGAACTCTGGGAGTTGGTGATGGACAGGGAGGCCTGGCGTGCTGCAATTCATGGGGTGGGAAAGTTGGACACAACTGAGTGACTGAACTCAACTGAACTTACTAGACCACAGACCTTATTAGAATATCATCCATTTATATACCAATGTTCTTCTTTTCCAGGGTCCAGTCCAAGATCCCACCATGAATTTAGTTGTTCTGCTCTTTAGCATTCTTCAATCTATTAGAGTTCCTCAGCCTTTCCTTGTCTTTGATGATGATAATGCTTTCAGAATATTGGTCAGTAGATTTTGTAGTAAGTCTGTCAGTTTGAGTGTGCTCATGATTAGATTTAGCTTACATAGTTTTGGCCAGAATATCACCAAAGAACACTGTATCCATCATATAAGGGGTACATGATGACAATATGAACTGCAAGGAGTATCAGCTGCAAGGAGATCCCACCAATCCATCCTAAAGGAAATCAGTGTTAAGTATTCATTGGAAGGACTGAGGCTGAAGCTGAAACTCCAAGATGTTGGCCATCTGATGCAAAGTACTGACTCATTGGAAAAGACCTTTATGGTGGGGAAAATTGAAGGCAAAAGGAGAAGGGGATGACAGAGGATGAGATGGTTGCATGGCATCGCAACTCGATAGACATGAATTTGAGCAAACTCCAGGAGTTGGTGATGGATAGGGAAGCCTGGTGTGCTGCAGTCGATGAGGTCACAAAGAGTCAGACACGACTGAGCAACTGAACAGAACTGATGTTGATATGTCTTATTACTGATGAGGATATTAATCTTAAATGGTTGGTTAACAGTGTATCTGCCAGGTTTTTCCACTGGGACATTAATATTCCTTTAAAACTAATAGATATCTTGAGGTAGGTACTTGAGAACTATGAAAACAATAAGGTTATTAGGCTGACTTCTATAATCACTGTGTTTTGGGGTTTTGCATATTTTACAAATTTCTATTTCTCTTCTTTCACCTAAACCTGAATCAACATATTCAGTCAGCTGACTATGCTTAACTAATAAGACAAACCAAAAGTAGTAAATACTGATATAAGCCATTTAAGATGTTTTATCGTTAAATAATGAGAAATACCTTCTTGAGACTCATTCTTTCTGCCTATTCCTTTCATAGACTAGTGGCATCGTTCTGGCCACAGAGGGTTCCTATTTTCAGTACAGACTTCCCCTCTGGACGGCAGCATCTTATCCTGGTCTCAAGCCTGGAAGTTGCACTTGGGTGGCATGTAATCCCACCTGGGCTTGTTTCAGCATTCTCCCTACCTTCATTAATGTCTATCGTTCTTAATATGCATTTTCTTCTCTGGAGCTCTCACCATTCCCAATCTATGTAGCTTTCCTCTTTTTCTGCAATGCATGTTTATATATATGGAAACTATTGTAAATGTAAATATGGCATTTTCCCCATCGTTGTGGGTTTTTTTTTCCTATTTCTCTATTTGGGGAGAAGATGGTGTTGGAGGGAACTGAGTTCACACATGTTTGTTCTGCCATCTGAGTAGACAAGGACACCCAACAATTACTTTTGTAATGATCAGGGTTTAAGGCTTATTTTCACCACTGATAACGCGTGGTTTATTTAATTTACTTTACCTATTGCAACTAAGGTTTGGAAACTGCTGCTGCTGTGCTAGATAGAATCTTGAGCTTTGGTGATTAATCTTGCTTCTTGGTCTTATATGTAACAATCTTGTCTTCAAAATTTGATAACTTCAGAGAAATCTCTACCTGCTCAGGATTTATAATTTTCAAGGATAGTATTTTTTAGCTTCATCTTAATTACCCCTTGCTGAAATAATAACTGAGTGTAATATACTATCATGTGTTATTTTACTCTAACTTAGCTAGTCAATCCTAAAGGAACTCAACTCTGAATATTCACTGGGAGGACTGATACAGAAGCTGAAGCTCCAATACTTTGGCCACCTGATGTGAAGAGCCTACTCATTGGAAGAGACCCTGATGCTGGGAAAAATTGAGGGCATGAGGAGAAGGGGGTGACGGAGGATAAGATGGTTGGATGACATCACCGAATCAATGGACATGAGTTTAAGCAAACTCCAGGAGATGGTGAAGGACAGGAGAGCTTGCTGTGCTGCAGTCCAAGGGGTCACAAAGAGTTGGACACGACTGAGCAACTGAACTACAACAAGAACAACTGAACTGGATAAAAACTGAGGTTCTGAGCTAAGAATACGAGCTTCTGGCTTTTGTAAGAAAGGGCTAAGGAAGCAAAAGCTGTGATACAGAAACTCTGAATGCAAATTTAACTTTATTTAAACATAATGCAAGTTTCCTGTGAATAAAACTCCATGATAGTTTGTTAAAACAGCACATTTATAACTTTCACTATCATTTTCTGCATAGTCTTTTAATTTGGGGAACGTTTAGAGAAGTCTTTGTTTTTGTTTGGCTTTTCCACTATTCAAAAAGGTAACACAAGAGGACTGAATTCCAAAGATTAGGATGGAAGATTATTTCCTTTAATAAAAACTTCTGTTTTTACTCCCTTGTGGGAGTAAACATTACTTCTGATGTAGAAATTATCACCTAAAAAACACCATAGTAAGCAGAGTGAGCACATTCATAGTAATTACATGGTAAGTACATTCTCAGCATCATAAGCTGTTATCCTCTTGGGAGCAAAGATTGTTCCTTATGCCTGTGTATACAGTACTCTGCATAGTAAATAAATGGGAGAAACTACCACTACCTGTTAAATGGTACACATTTCCTTGAGAACACTTGGAAACTTGTGCAGAGGTCTCTCTGTGCATACCTTTTGTTCTGATATTTGCATCCCAAGGATATTTGTAGAAAATAATTAAGCAGTACATGTTGACAGTTTATCTCCAAATAAACTGTCAACTCTCTTACTGTTCTGTTTCCAGCACTAATAACCTAGCCTCAGACACCATTGTGTGTGATTATGATGCCACTGGTATTGTTTCCTTGCTTCTGACTCTTTCCCTCGCAAAGCAATGGAAACAAAAAGCAGATCACATTTCCACCTTCGTTAACTATCAAAGGCTTTTCAATGCCTTCAGAGTAAAACACAAACTTACGACTTTGGCCTTAAAGGTCCTATATGACTTGAACTCTGCACACTTCTTTGATCTCACATCCTATTATCTCTGCTAGTCCCTCACCTCAACTCACTAAGACCATCCACGCTAGCTTTTCTTCTCTTTTACAAATATCACAAGCTCTTTCAGCCTTAGAAACCTTGCTCTAACTAATGACTAATTGGAAAAATTACATCCCCAAATACGATTGGTTCTCCCCATCTTGGGACTCAGAGCTCAACTAAAAGGTAAAATCTGTTCAGTAAGACTTTCTTTGAGACTAACTCCCAATCCCTTCAAACATTAACACAGTCCCTACTGTTTTTATGTTTATAGCACTGATCACTTTTTCAACGTGGCTCAGACGGTAAAGCGTCTGCTTACAATGCGGGAGACCCGGGTTCAATCCCTGGGTCAGGAAGATCCTCTGGAGAAGGCAATGGCAACATCCAACATCCAACATCCATTGGATCCAGTACTCTTGCCTGGAAAATCCCATGGATGGAGGAGCGTGGTAGGCTAGAGTTCATGGGATCGCAAAGAGTCGGACATGACTAAGCGACTTCACTTTCACTTTTCAATCATTTATTGGTACTTTTTAATTGTTCATTTCTCTCAACTAGAAGGTAAGTTCCATGAAAATATAAAATGTTCCTAAATTTGTTCATCACTGTATCTCAATGCTTAAAAGAGGGCTTAGAAAAGTAGCGATAAAAGTCTATGTATTGAAAGATGTGAAAGAATAAATGAAAGACAATGTACATTTATCCCCTCCAAAATATGCACTACTCTATTAGGAATAAAAGAGAAGACCTAAGTGTTCATCAGCATGAAACTGAGTAAATAAAATAAAGAAAAGTTAGAGAAGACCTAGGAGTTCATCACCATGAAACTGAGTAAATACAACAAAGCATCAATATATAATGGAATATGAAATGGACAGAAGTGGTATGGATACAACAGAAGCAGAGGATATTAATTAAGAAGAGGTGGCAAGAATACACAGAAGAACTACACATAAAAAGATCTTCACAACCCAGATAATTACAATAGTATAATCACTTGCCTAGAGCCAGACATCCTGGAATGTGAAGTCAAGTGGACCTTAGGAAGCATCACTACGAACAAAGCTGGTGGAAGTGATGGAATTCCAGTTGACCTATTTTAAATCCTAAAAGATGATGCTGTGAAAGTGCTGCACTCAATATGCCAGCAAACTTGGAAAACTCAGCAGTGGCCACAGAACTGGAAAGGTTGATTTTCATTCCAATCTCAAAGAAAGTCAATGCCAAAGAATGTTCAAACTACCGTACAATTGTATTCATCTCACAGGCTAGCAAAGTAATGCTCAAAATTCTCCAAGACAGGTTTCAACAGTATGTGAACTGTGAACTTCCAGATGTTCAAACTGGATTTAGAAAAGGCAGAGGAACCAGAGATCAAATTGCCAACATCCATTGGATCACTGAAAAAGCAAGAGAGTTCCAGAAAACATCTACTTCTGCTTTATTGACTATGCCAAAACCTTTGACTGTGTGAATCACAACAAACTGTGGAAAGTTCTGAAAGAGATGGGAATACCAGACCACCTTACCTGTCTCTTAAGAAATCTGTATGCAGGTTAGGAAGCAAAAGTTACAACTGGACATGGAGCAACAGACTGGTTCCAAATAGGGAAAGGAGTGCATCAAGGTTGTATATTGTCATCCTGCTTATTTAACTTATATGCAGAGTATATCATGTGAAATGCCAGGCTGGATGCAGCACAAGCTGGAATTAAGATTACCAGAAGAAATATCAGTAATCTCAGATAAGCAAATGACACCACCCTTATGGCAGAAAGCAAAGAGGAACTAAAGAGCCTCCTGATAAAAGTGAAAGAGGAGAGTGGAAAAGCTTGCTTAAAACTCAACACTGGAAAAACTAAGATCATAGAATCCAGTCCCATCACTTCACGGTAAATAGATGGGAAAACAATGGAAACAGTGAGAGACTATTTTGGAGGGCTCAAAATCACAGTAGATGGTGATTGCAGCCACGAAATTAAAAGGCACCTGTTCCTTGAAAGAAAAGTTATGACAAACCTAGACAGCATATTAAAAAGCAGAGACATTACTTTGCCAACAAAGGTCTGTCTAGTCAAAGCTATGGTTTTTCCAATAGTAATGTATGTATGTGAGAGTTGGACTATAAAGAAGGCTGAGTGCAGAAGAATTGATGCTTTTGAACTGTAGTGTTGGAAAAGACTCTTAAGAGTTGTTTGGACTGCAAGGAGAGCCAACCAGTCCATCCTAAAGGAAATCAGTCCTGAATATTCATTGGAAGGACTGATGCTAAAGTTGAAACTCCATTATTTGGCCACCTGACTCGAAGAACTGATCATTGGAAAAGACCCTGATGCTGGGAAAGATTGAAGGTGGGAGGAGAAGGGGATGACAGAGGATGAGATGGTTGGATGGCATCACTGACTCAATGGACATGAGTTTGGGTAAATTCCAGGAGTTGGTGATGGGCAGGGAGGCCTGGTGTGCTGCAGTCCATGTGGTCTCAAAGAGTTTGACACGACTGAGCAACTGATCTGAACTGATAGAGTAATCAAATAACATTGTCAAAATATTAACAGGTCTTCTCAACATACTATTATTACTGTGTTATTATTATTTTATGAAGAATACTGGAAAACAATATGCACAATGTGATTCCACTTTGGAAACACAGATATATATTTGGGGAAAAGTATCTAAAACAAATATAAGTATTAACAATGGTATATCTGTGTGGAAAGATGACAAGTGATAGCAGTGCTTTTTGGTTTTGCTTTATTTTTTTCTAATATAAACTATTTTTGAAACAAAAGTATATAATCAATTCCTTGTTGAATTAAAATTTTAAAAGAAACTAGCATTACAAATATGTCTTTATTCTCCACATAATTTAGAGCTCAGTGTGAAGAAAAAGCAAATATGCTATGTTCCATCAGTCATGTTCTCCTCTGTGTAACTCCATGGACGGCAGCCTGCCAGGCTCCTTTGTCCATGGGATTTCCCAGGAAAGAATACTGGAGTGGGTTCCCATTTCCTACTCCAGGGGATTTTCCCAACCCAGGGATCACACCCATCTCTGTTATGTCAAACCTGCATTGCCAGGTGGGTTCTTTACCCTTAGTGCCACCTGGGAAGCCCATAAATATAGTCACAAATACATGAGAAAGTAACAGCCTTTCAGCTTGTTATTAACAAAGTATACATCTCCTTTGCATTGACCAAAAGCTTTGATCTAGAATCACATAAGAAGTAAGAGCTTTAAGTGATCGTTCACTCTTCCTCATGAAAGTTTACACTTAAGCCATCACTGAGAAGTAAATATCCATCCTTATTTTTCCACGTAAATACCAAAAAGGGAGGTCCTGGGATCTTCCTCTGGCACTAACTTCAGTCTTCTTCACTCTGTTAGGAAATTTCATTTTATTTCTAATGTAAAGCTTTCATATGTATTTCTCGTTTAATACTCAGAGGGATGAATACACATACACACATGCCTGTTAATTCCAGTTTTGGCTTTAACAGCCTCCTCTATACTGCACTGCAGAATCAAGTTCATAGATTCTTCTACAAAGGTATTCAAAGAGATTCCATTCTTTGTATTAGTCCCAACTCCTTGCAAGGCTTTTCCTCATCTGTTCTAGTCACGTCACCTCTCTGCCCCTCTATCTTCATCCAAAGTGAACAAACTGAGACATAGTGAGGATCCTTGGCTGAGATGTTCTAGGATTCTAGTCACTCTATTTATCTTCAACCAAGCATCTTCCTGAAACTTTTGCTTGAACTAAACTTTTCTGCATTCCTTCAGACACATCTTTTACTTTCCATTCTGCTTTTCTTTTTCCCCATACACCTCCTTCGTTGCACACCCCAACCTTACCTATCCTCCAAGCACTCACAAGAACCCTCTACTACTCCCCATTACGGTTCATGCACCTTCACGAGTCCTTTAATGCGGTGTTCTGCAGCATTCTAAGAACTGGTACCTCTTGTAATGTTATTTAGATGAGGGAAGAAATCTCCTAACTAAACCACACGGTGTTCTTTGAAGTCAGAAACAATGCCAATACTTTTTTTTAGAAAATGATCCAAGCATCTTGTCTTTAACACAATTGATCCTCCACGAATATTTACTCATTGGCATACTAAAGCTGGTTCTTACCTTTTCACTCTTCCTGCATGGATTTCTAATTTTGAGTCCTTAAACCTCTTTACTAATCAACTATTCCTGAATTCCCCTAGAGATTTATTCTCTCCACACCCTGGCATTTGAGAATGAATTTTCATTCCATCCTTTTTCCATATGTTTCAAACACCTTCAGAGCCACTGTTCTTTCAGTTTTTCATAGCTCCTCCAGTTCTACTTCTAGCAAAGTCCCTAAGGCTGGGGATGAGGATTTATGAAGGACACAGTTTATCTGTCCAAAGCCAAAAGAATTCAGAAGTGTGAAAATTCCCAGAAAGCCTGGCTCTTTAAAATGTTTTCCATCTTCCACACCTGAGCCCACAAATTGTTCATTCAATTATAGGTCATGGTAACACTTCCACAATCTCAGCCTCCTAAACTAGAGTGTAAGGGAGTAAAACTCACCTCCCCTGAAGCCATCACTCCAGATGTTCAATTGCAACATTTTCGGAAGAAGCACATGGTAACAGCTCTGACTAATTGCTGGAGACATATTTGGGACATGAGAGATGAACCTGAGATCACCCACAAGGGGAATCCAAGTTCAGAAGTGCTATTTTCTTATATGTGAATCTAAAATGCACCTGGTCAATGAGTTAGGCTTTCCCACTATTTTTGCTTACTTAGTTCATTCTGTATTTTATTACTGATCCACCTTCTCGGCTATAATGGGACTCAATCTAAGGATGGCTAAAAAAAATCAAACAAGTATAACTGGTTAAATATGTCTCTTAATACAGAATACCCTCAGCAGGGGACTCAGGTCACTCCGAGATAATCAACGTTAAAAACACTCTTTATATGTAAGATTTGTTCCCTCTCATTTTGTGCTTTTTAATTACTCTGTAACTTTATCTCAAATTGCTTTAGAGTAGTTTGCATTCTAATTTGTCTATCCCTTATATATACTCAACACTGGCTCTAAGCTAACCCTTTTCACATGCATTATTTCATTCATCATCACAACAGTTACTGACTAGATCTACCTATAAGTTACTGACTAGATCTACCAGGGACTAACTGCTGCTAGACTAACCTCCCCGAGACATCCTGTTCTGTAATGCAAATAATGTAATGTAATAATGGAAATAATACTTTCTAGTAGCAAGTAAATTTAACCAAATAAAATGATGAGTAGAATGTCTGGCCCAGATTAAATGCTCAACAAACACTGGCTGTTATCATGGTCAACATCCTCATCATTTCCAGTTTCCAGGTGACACATCTGAAACACTGAGAGGTGAGTGACTTTCCTGGTGTCACTCAGTCAACAATGTTCTCAGACCTGGCTCGGCCAAGGTCCCTCTGGTGATGGAGCCCATGTTCTCTGCAGTGCACGAGCTGCCTCTGGAGCCCTCACCTCCGTGCCAGTTTTGGTTCTGACGTATCATTTCCCAATGTCGTATTTTTCACCTTGACACCCCACCCCAAAAAAAGCTGAGGGGGAAATACACCTTTACCTATGTATCTATCTACTCAGCCACATATACAGCAACAAAAAACTAGAACAATAAATTATATGTTTACTGGCAAGATAAGGGCATGAATATTTAATCTGAGAACTCTCTCAGATTTGAATACTGAAGTTGTGGATACAGGCACGTGCACATGTTCCAGAATACACATACAGAGGCACAATTTTACACAAAAGGAGATTACATGAACTTAATTTGATCTTGCAGAATGATGAAAATATCTGGTTTTTTGTGTGTTTTTGCAGAATATATGCCTTACTCCAGAGAAGCCCAAAGTAACCAGAAGGACTGTAGAGTAGCATGTGTAGGGATGCTCTTACTCAGAAACAATTTAATTGGAAAAATATTTCTAGCAAGCTAAAACAAGCTTACTCTAACCATTTCAGGAAGTTTTTTCAAGAGAATGGTGGAAATGATTCCTTAAGTCTTAGACTGAGCCACAAGAGATTGACATTTTTTTGTGAGTTAGAAAATGTTTCAATGTTGACAATTTTATATGGCTCAACACATAGTACCTACTATAAGAGTAAAGTTAATAAATTTATTTTCTAAAATTAGCAATTTTAGGTTCTAAATAATCTGTAACATGAATACATACTAATTTTGAAAAAAGCTTATTAAACTGCATTTTTAATGGTTCTTAAATTTGTGTTCAGGATAAAACTCAGACATAAACCATTAAAAATGCAACTATAAAAATAATAACCTTTTTGTGTTTCAAAATATGGATGTAAACATTCCTTTTTTGTATTTTTCTTACCTCAGAAGTATGTAGTGATTCCTCAAAAAAGCTACATCTTTAGGAAAATTTAAACTGTAAGAAAATTACATTACAATGTAACAGACACTACCCTAAGAGTCCATCTCTTTCCCTTTCTACACTCACACAAATTAATTTTTCAAATATGTTAATAACTACATGATGCAATCAATTATACATCCCAAGATCCTTTATATTATGAGTTAATTTCTTGGTCTCCAAAATCACTGAGATGGTAACTGCAGACGGTAACTGCAGACATGAAATTAACAGACGCTTGCTCCTTGGAAGAAAAGCTATGACAAACCCAGACAGCATATGAAAAAGCAGAGACATTACTTTGCCAACAAAGGTCTATCTAGCCAAAGCTATGATTTTTCCAGTAGCCATGTACAGATGTGAGAGTTGGACCATAAAGAAAGCTGAGCGCTTGAAGAATTGATGCTTTTGAACTGTAATGTTGGAGAAGACTCTTGAGAGTTCCTTGGACTGCAAGGAGAGCCAACCAGTCCATCCTAAAGGAAATCAGTCCTGAATATTCATTGGAAGGACTGATGCTGAAGCTAAAACTTCAATACATTGGCCACCTGATGCAAAGAACTAATTCATTTGAAAAGATCCTGAGGCTGGGAAAGATTGAAAGTGGGAGGAGAAGGGGAAAACATAGGATGAGATGGGTGGATGGCATCACCAACTCGATAGACATGAGTTTGAGTAAGCTCCGGGAGTTGGTGATGGACAGGGCAGCCTGGCGTGCTGTAGTCCATGGGGTCACAAACATTCAGACATGACTGAGCGACTGAACTGAACTGAACTTTATATACACAGGCCCACCATTATAAGAATGATCCTCCTACAATGCATCTAGCTTTAACATCTCTGAGATCTGGGTTCAATGAACTAAAAGTTAGCTAGTGAAATTCATGATGTTTTCTGCTATGCACTCAGAGAAGCCAAAGTGTCAAGGCACCAGTGGACAGGGTCAGAGGAGACAAAGGGAAGAACACTGTGGGGAAAGTAGATCTGACTGAGGTCTTCCTCCATTACTTATTTTCTGATGATCTCAGAGAAGTAGCTTACCTCTCTACATTTCAGTTTTCACTTCTTAAACTTCAAATGAAATATGAACACTAATAACTGTACCTGAGAAGCATGTCCCTTGTAACTTTACCCAAAGACACATGTCAAACATTACATGTGAAATCTCTCATTAATGTCTATATGTGGGAAGCAGAATAGCCTAGTGTTTGAGCACAAGGATTCTGGATTGCAGAGGGTTGGTTGAAATTCCAGCTCTACCACTTATTTCATGTATAATCCTAGATACATATTTTAATATTCCAAAGCTTGGGTTTCCTCATCTGTAAAATAATAACTACTTCTCTGACTGCTGGCAGAAATAAATAAAATAATATAAATTCAAACCCTGATTATTATAGCACTCAAAAGGAGGTAGTGTATACCATTAAAGCATTAATTTAAGAATACTGATTTTTATTAATTGTTCATAAAAAAGTTAAAGAAAAAGCCAAGAGGAAAAATGACTGCTGTTGCTAACTTTGCTTACAAAGATAAAAATTTGCTATTATTTCCCAGTTTACAACTGAAACAAAATGACACAAAACTATATTGGGGCCCTCGCAATAAGTAAAGTATAGGACTTGATGGCTTCATTGGTGAATTCTAGCAAACATTTAAAGAAGAATTAGTGCTAATTTACCCCAAAATCTTCCAAATAACTGAAGAAGAAGGAACCTGATACCTACTACCAAGAACAGACAAAGACACTACATGAAAAGATATCTATGGACTGTAGCCCACTAAGCCCCTCCATCCATGGGAGGTTCCAGGCAAGAATACTGGAGTCGGTTGTCATTTCCTTCTCCAGGGAACCTTTTGGACCTGGGGAACTGGAACTGGAACTGGAACTCAGCTCTACCTGAACTGCAGGCAGACTCCTTACTGTCTGAGCCACCAGGGAAACCTAGAAAGATACCTACCAACCAATATCTGTGAGGAATAGTGATGCAAAATTCTCAACAAAATACCAACAAACGGAATTCTATAAGAAATGAAAAGAACAATACACCATGACCAAGTGGGATTTATTCCTAAAATGCATTCCTAAAAACCATTCCTAGAATGGTTCAACATATGAAAACCAATCAATATAACATAAGACATTACCAAATGAAGGGGAAAGGCCATGTGACTATTTCAATTGATGCAAAAGAGCAGTATATAAAACTCAACACATTTTCTTGATAAAAACACACAAAAAAACCAGGAATAGAAGGAAATTACCTCAATATAATAAAGGCCATAAATGACAAGCCCACAGCTAACATTGCATTTAATGGTCAAAGTCTGATAACTTTTTCTCTAAGATCAGGGACAAGAATGTCTACTTTTAGCACTCTACTCAACACTCTATTCAGTACTGAAAGTCCTAGCCAGAAGAATTAAGAAATAAAAAGAAATAAGAAACACCCAAATTGGAAAGAAAGAAGTAAAATTATCTCTGTTCACAAATAACATGATGTTATAGGTAGAAAAATCCTAAAGATGCCAAACAGAAGCACACACAAATACAATAACTGTTAGAATATACGAATTCAGCAACACTGCAAAATATAAAATCAATGCACAAAAATCAGTTGGGTTTCTTTGTGCTAACAATGGACAATCCAAAAAAGAAACTTAAAAAAAAAAAAAAACACTCTGTTTACAATATCATCAAAAAGAATAAAACATTTGGGATAAACACAACAAAGGAGGTAAAAGACTTGTACTCTGAAAACTACAAAATGTTGCTGAAAGAAATTAAGGAAGCCACAAATAACTGGGAAGACACCCTATATTCAGGGTTTGGAAGGTTTAATATTTTTAAAATACTTACAGTATTAGTGCAATAGCAATCTTTTGTAGAAATAAAAATACTCATCCTAAAATTTAAAAGGCATCTCAACAGATCCTGAATAGCCACCTAATGATTTAAAAATTTCTTACAAAGCTTCAGTAATCTGAACAGTGTAGTACTGGCATAAAGACAGATACACAGATCAACAGAGTCGGACAGAAAGTCAAGTAACAAACCTTTGTATATAGGGAAAATATTTTCAACAAGAACCTAAATGTCCATTGGCAGACAAATGGATAAAAAAGCTGTGGTACATATATACAATGGAATATTACTCAGTGATTAAAAAGAATGCATTCAAATCAGTTCTAATAAGGTGGGTGAAACTGGAGCCTATTATACGGAGTGAAGTAAGCCAGAAAGAAAAACACCAAAAAGTATATTAACGCATATATATGGAACTTAGAAAGATGGCAATGATGACCCTATAAACAAGACAGCAAGACAGACACAGATGTAAAGAACAGACTTTTGGACTCTGTGGGAGAAGGCAAGGGTGGGATGATTTGAGAGAATAGCATTGAAACATGTATATTACCACATGTGAAATGAATTGCCAGTCCAGGTTCAATGCATGAGATAGGGTGTTCAGGGCCAGCGCACTGGGATGACCCTGAGGGATGGGATGGGGAGGGAGGTGGGAAAGGGGTTCATGATGGGGAACACACGTACAACCATGGCTGATTCATGTCAGTCAGTCAGTTAGTTCAGTCGCTCAGTTGTGTCCGACTCTTTGAGACCCCATGAACTGCAGCACACGAGGCCTCCCTGTCCATCACCAACTCCTGGAGTTCACTCAGACTCATGTCCATCGAGTCAGTGATGCCATCCAGCCATCTCATCCTCTGTCGTCCCCTCCTCCTCCTTCCTCCAATCCCTCCCAGCATCAGAGTCTTTTCCAGTGAGTCAACTCTTCACATGAGGTGGCCAAAGTACTGAAGTTTCAGCTTCAGCATCACTCCTTCCAAAGAACACCCAGGACTAATCTCCTTTAGAATGGACTGGTTGGATCTCCTTGCAGTCCAAGGGACTCTCAAGAGTCTTCTCCAACAACACAGTTCAAAAGCATCAAGTCTTTGGCACTCAGCTTTCTTCACAGTCCAACTTTCACATCCATACATGACCACAGGAAAAACCACAGCCTTGACTAGATGGACCTTTTTTGGCAAAGTAATGTCTCTGCTTTTGAATATGCTATCTAGGTTGGTCATAATTTTCCTTCCAAGGAGTAAGCATCTTTTAATATCATGGATGTAAGCACCATCTGCAGTGATTTTGGAGCCCAAAAAATAAAGTCTGACACTGTTTCCACTGTTTCCCCATCTATTTCCCATGAAAGGATGGGACCAGATGCCATGATCTTCGTTTTCTGAATGTTGAGCTTTAAGCCAACTTTTTCACTCTCCTCTTTCACTTTCATCAAGAGGCTTTTTAGCTCCTCTTCACTTTCTGCCATAAGGGTGGTGTCATCTGCATATCTGAGGTTATTGATATTTCTCCCTGCTATCTTGATTCCAGCTTGTGCTTCTTCCAGCCCAGTGTTTCTCATGATGTGCTCTGCATATAAGTTAAATAAGCAGGGTGACAATATACAGCCTTGACGTCCTCCTTTTCCTATTTGGAACCAGTCTGTTGTTCCATGTCCAGTTCTAACTGTTGCTTCCTGACCTGTATATAGGTTTCTCAAGAGGCAGGTCAGGTGGTCTGGTATTCCCATCTCTTTCAGAATTTTCCAATTTATTGTGATCCACACAGTCAAAGCCTTTGGCATAGTCAATAAAGCATAAATAAATGTTTTTCTGGAACTCTCTTCCTTTTTCCATGATCCAGAGGATGTTGGCAATTTGATCTCTGGTTGATTCATGTCAATGTATGGGAAAAACCACTACAATATTGTAAAGTCATTAGCTTCCAATTAAATGAATTAATTTAAAAAAAAAAAGAATTCCAAGACCACCCAATGAGAAAGCAACAGCAGTCTCTTCAATAAGTTGTGTCAGAAAAAGTGGAGATCCACATGCAAAAGAATGAAGCTGGACACTTATCTTACCCATGTACCAAAAGTAACTCGAAATGTATTCTTAAAGACCTAGATATAAGATCTAAAACTGAAGAAAATATAGGGGAAAAGCTTCATGATATGGATTTGCTAATGATTTCTTAGACATGATATTAAAAGCATTGGCAACAGAACCAAAAGATACAAATGGGAATACAGCAAATCTATATAGGACACAGTCAGCAGAGTGAAAAGCAACCTATGGTATTGGAGAAAATATTTGTAAATATGACAAGGAGTTAATATCCAGAATATATAAAGAATGCCTACAATTCAGCAGTAAATCAGTCAATAACAAGTCTGAAAAACAGGCAAAAGACTTAAATAGATATTTCTCCAAAAATGAAATACAAATGGTCAGTTAGCATATAAGAAAATTCTAAACATCACTAATCATTAAAGAATGCTAATCAAAACTACAATGAATATCAGCTCATATCTATTAGAATGGCCATAAAAGAAAGAGAGTGAGAGGAAGAAAAAAAGAAAGGAAGAAAGTCACAAGTGTTGAGGAAGATGGCAGCTGCTCAAAATGTTAAAAATAGAATTACTACATGATCCAACAAACCCATTGCACAGTACATATCAAAGGAATGAAACAGGACGTCAAAGAGATGTTTGTACACTCATGTTCACAGTGGTTAAGCAGTGGGAACAACCCAGACGTTCAATAGCAGGGGAGTGTCTGAACAAAATGTGGCATATATGATGGATTCGTTTCCAGCTTTAAGAATGAAGAAAATTCAGGCACATGCTACAACATGGATGACTCTTGAAGACCTTATGTTAAGCAAACTCATCTAATCACAAACAGATTCTGCTCATATTATGTATATAAAACAGTCAATTCCATAGAAACAGAAAACGAAATGATATTTTCTAGGGGCTGGGAGAAGTATATGTGGAGTTGTTTAATGAGTAGAGTTTCAGTTTTGCCAGAGGAAAAGTGTCCTAGAGATTAGGGGCACAATAATATGAATGTACTTATTGCTGCTGAACTGTACACTTCAAAATGTATATTAGGGACACTTAATTAGCTAAGATATTATGTGTGGAAAATGAATCATTTTGCAAAGAAACAATCATTTGCTTAATAATTTTGGATTTCTACACAGTTATTTAGTAAACCTTTTATTTTAGATTTTAAAAAACAAAGCCATTAATTTTTAGTATGTTAGAAAAATATTAAAACACTAGAAGTATTCTCTCTCTTCTTTCACACAAATGCGCTAAGAACAGACATGGAAGAACAACAGTATGCTAGACTAGATAAAGCACAAGCTGGAATCAAGAATGCAGGGGGAAATACCAATAACCACAGATATGCAAATGACACCACCCTATGGCAGAAAGTGAGGAACTAAAGAGAGCCTCTTGATAAAAGTGAAAGAGAATGAAAAAGCTGGCTTAAAACTCAACATTCAAAAAACTAACATCATGGCATCTGCTCCAATCACTTCATGGCAAATAGATGGTGAAACAAAGGAAAGAGTGACAGACTTCATTTTCTTGGGCTCCAAAATCATTGCAGATGGTGACCACAGCCATGAAATTAAAAGATGCTTACTCATTAGAAGAAAAGCTCTGACAAACCTAGACAGTATCTTAAAAAGCAGAGACAAACAAAGGTCCTTATAGTCAAAGCTATGGTTTTTCCAGTAGTCATATATAGATGTGAGTTGGACCACAAGGAAAGCAAAGAAAGCTGAGCACTGAAAAATTGATGCTTTTGAACTATGGCATTGGAGAAGACTCCGAGAGTCCCTTGGACTGCAAGGAGATCAAAGCAGTCAATCCTGAAGGAAATCAGTCCCAAATATTCATTGGAAGGACTGGTGCTGAAGCTGAAACTCCAGTACTTTGGCCACCTGACACGAAGAACTGATCATTGGAAAAGACCCTGATGCTGGGAAAGATTGAAAGCAAGAGGAGAAGGCGACAACAGAAGATGAGATGGTTTGATGGCATCACCAACTCGATGGACATGACTTTGAGCAAACTCCAGGAGTTGGTGATGGACAGGGAGGCCTGGTGTGCTGCAGTCCATGGGGTCACAAAGAGTTGGACATGACTGAGTGACTGAACTGAACTAAGAAAATCAAAAAGTCACTGTTGCCACAGTGTACAGAGAGACAGTTTTTTTTTAAGTTAATCAGGAAAATCTCACATATGTTTATAATCTCCATGGAAAATTACATATATGACTGACATAACACCATTTTTATTTTTAAAAACTTACCTTGATTAATGTTACTTGCACACCACCATTCTATTTTCAAACCAAATTAATAAAGTCATCACTGATATAAAAGTTGACTTTTTTTAAGATGTGGTATATCTGGTCCTGGTCTTGGAACTGGTCGTTCAAGATCTGTGCCATTAAATTTTAAGAATCCATTTTCTGTCTATGGCACCCCAGCCAGCAGGGAACAGTATTATTAAGTAAATCAAAATGAAATTATTTACCAGATGCTTCTTGTGTTTTTGATCCCCCATGAAGTCTGCAACAATGGTTCATTAATCTGCTACTCACAAAAGAACAACTTTGCAACAGATACTAAGGAACAGGAAATAGACAAACACCTCACCTAGATTTCCTTAAGCATTTCTTGTGGATTACAATCCATCTTATATCACATTATGCATTCTTCTTTCAACCAAATTTGTCTTATTTATGCATACCTGAAAGGAGTAGAGTCCATCCTATCTTATTTGATTATTTTTTTCCTTCAATCTGAGAAGTGATTTTTAAAGCAAAAGTGAAATATATAAGGAAATGGACAGAGAGACAGGAAGTGCTAAGTAGACCCTTTTCTGTATTTTAGACACTTATTTTTGTTCTGCTCAGCATGGGATAGGTTCATTCTTTCTGAGGCAACAGCCTCTGAAGAGATCTGACAGTATTAACAAAAAAAGGACATTTTAAAATAAGCACACATCACTGCTTTCATACTTCTGACAAGCTTGCAGAGGCTGAGTAGAAGGCCAATTTGCAGACCCAGGCTGGAGCAAAGAGAATATGCTTGGTCAAGGCTTCCAAGAGAATACCTGATGTGCTGAGATGAAACAGAAATGCATATGACCACTTTTGGAGGCAAAGCAATTTTTTTTTTTTTAATTTGAGATGAAAGTGACATTGGGTACAGAGCTTTATCACTGTTTCTGTCTGCATCAGATATTCTTAAAATCCACTGAATGCATCAACAGTCCAGCGTTTTTCTGGTGCTGGACTGTTTTCCCTTTCCTTTGTGAGTATAACCACCCACTGCATTGCTACCTTCTGTGAGTGTATATTCAGCACTTGACAAGTCTTCTTAAATTGTAGGTCCTGACACCCCACACTACATGAAGTAGAAGCATCCCTCTCAGGAACCTTGAGGTCTGGACACCCCACACTACATGAAGTAGAAGCATCCCTCTCAGGAACCTTGAAAAATTGTGCTTATTGGTTTTTATTATTTTAAAGCTGATGATAGAAAATTTGGATACTATGTAAAGATATGACAAAGAAAATTTAAATAGCTCAGAATATCGCTATTCAGAAGAACCATGAACACATTAGACCTTTCTTTTAGGCAATTTTTCAGTGCATGCTCTTATATTAGAAAGTTAGGATCACATGGTACATGAGTATACACATGTGCACAGACACACAGACAGACACACACACACACACACTTTATAGTCCTTGTATTTTATAAAGCCAAGCCTGGGACTATACTTCCCAGCCCTCCCCACCCCCTCTTTTTTCATCTTTTTGAGGCCATCAAATACAAGCCTGTACAACATGTCACTCTAAGACCATGGTGGCCTTCTCTCTTTTTCATGACCCTGGGGATGAGAGGGAACCAAAATGGAAAGCAACAAGAGTCTCTGAGTCACACCATAAAGGAAAGCTACCTGCTAAAAAGGAAACAACTTCCCTGGCCCAGTCAATGAGCAAGAAATAAACCTCTACTACTGTATTTAGATACTGAAATGTGGAAGTTGATTATAGAAGGAGGTATAGTAATGCTGCAGAAATTAATAAATTTACCAGATGTTTACCTATCAAACACATAGATCATGACAGAATGGGTGCTTCAGTGACTGGATTACTAACTGCCTGTGCAGCCTCCAACAAAAGGAGGGCTGTAGTCTCCTCTGAAAATTGGAGAGAATGATGTCTACCTTGCAAGACTGTTTTAAGAAAGAAAGAGCACAGCACATGTGTCTATGTCTGGTACAGAGCAAGTGCTCAGTGTTGATGGTTATTATTTAAACAAGTATATAAAACAGATGATAAGTTCAGTTCAGTTCAGTTGCTCAGTTGTGTCAGACTATTTACAACCCCAGGACACCAGGCCTCCCAGTCCATCAGCAACTCCCACAGTTTACTCAAACTCATATCCATTGAGTCGGTGATGCCATCCAATCATCTCATCCTCTGTCGTCCCCTGCTCCTCCAGGCTCCAATCTTTCCCAGAATCAGGGTCTTTTCCAATGAGTCAGTTCTTCACATCAGGTGGACAAAGTACTGGAGTTTCAGCTTCAGCAAGAATCCTTCCAATGAATATTTGGGACTGATTTCCTTTAGGATGGATTGGTTGGATCTCCAGGCAGTCCAGGGGACTCTCAAGAGTCTTTTCCAACACCACAGTTCAAAAGGAACAATTCTTCGGTGCTCAGCCTTCTTTACAGTTCAACTCTCACATCCATACATGACTACTGGAAAAACCATAGCTGGGACTAGACGGACCTTTGTTGGCAAAGTAATGTCTCGGCTTTTTAATATGCTGTCTAGGATGGTCATAACTTTTCTTCCAAGGAGCAAGCATCTTTTAATTTCATGGCTGCAGTAACCATCTGCAGTGATTTGGGGCCCCCAAAATAAAGTCTGTAACTGTTTCCACTGTTTCCCCATCTATTTCCCATGAAGTGATTGGATCAGATGTTATGATCTTAGTTTCCTGAATGTCGAGCTTTAAGCCAAGTTTTTCACTTTCCTCTTTCACTATCATCAAGAAGCTCTTTATTTCATCTTCGCTTTCTGCCATAAGGGTGGTGTCATCTGCATATCTGAGGTTATTGGTATTTCTCCCGGCAATCTTGATTCCAGCTTGTGCTTCTTCCAGCCCAGTGTTTCTCATGATGTACTCTGCATAGAAGTTAAATAAGCAGGGTGACAATATACAGTTTTGACATACTCCTTTTCCTATTTGGAACCAGTCTGTTGTTCCATGTCCAGTTCTAACTGTTGCTTCCTGACCTGCATACAGATTTCTTAGGAAACAAGTAAGGTGGACTGGTATACCCATCTCTCTCAGAATTTTCCACAGTTTATTGTGATCCACACAGTCAAAGGTTTTGGCATAGTCAATAAAGAAGAAATAGATGTTTTCTGGAACTCTTGCTTTTTTGATGATCCAGCGAATGTAGGCAATTTGATCTCTGATTCTTCTGCCTTTTCTAAAACCAGCTTGAACATCAGGAAGTTCACAGTTCACATACTGTTGAAGCCTGGCTTGGAGAATTTTGAGCATTACATTGCTAGCATGTGAGATGAGTGCAACTGTGTGGTAGTTTGCGCATTCTTTGGCATTGCCTTTCTTTGAGATTGGAATGAAAACTGACCTTTTACAGTCTGGTGGCCACTGCTGAGTTTTCCAAATTTGCTGGCATATTGAGTGCAGCACTTTCACAGCATCATCTTTTAGGGTTTGAAATAGGTCAACTGGAATTCCATCACCTCCACTAGCTTTGTTCATAGTGATTCTTGCTAAGGCCCACTTGACTTCACATTCCAGGATGTCTGGCTCTAGGTGAGTGATCACAACATCGTGATTATCTGGGTTATGAAGATCTTTGTTGAAGTAAAAAAGATCTGGAGAAGAGAATGGCAAACCACTTCAGTATTCTCGCCTTGAGAACCCCATGATTAGTATGAAAAGGCAAAAAGATAGGACACTGAAGGATGAACTCCCCAGGTAAGTAGGTACCTAATATGCTACTGGAGATCAGTGGAGGGATAACTTCAGAAAGAATGAACAGACGGAGTCAAAGCAACAACACCCAGTTGTGGATATGACCGGTGATAGAAGCAAGGTTCAATGCTGTAAAGAGCAATACTGCAAAAGAACCTGTAATGTTAGGTCCATGAATCAAGGCAAATTGGAAGTGGTCAAACAAGAGATGGCAAGAGTGAATGTCGATATTTTAGGAATCAGCGAACTAAAATGGACTGGAATGGGTGAATTTTACTCAGATGACCGTTATATCTCCTACTGTGGGCAAGAATCCCTTAGAAGAAATGGATAAGCCATCATAGTCAACAAAAGAGTCCAAAATGCAGTGCTTGGATGCAGTCTCAAAAATGACAGAATGATCTCTGTTCGTTTCCAAGGCAAACCATTCAACCACGGTAATCCAAGTCTATGTCCCAACCAGTAATGCTGAAGAAGCTGAAGTTGAATTGTTCTATGAAGACCTACAAGACCTTTTAGAACTAACACCCAAAAAAGATGTCCATTTCATTATAGGGGATTGGAATGCAAAAGCATGAAGTCAAGAAATACCTGGAGTAATAGGCAAATATGGCCTTGGAATACAGAATGAAGCAGGGCAAAGGCTAATAGAGTTTTGCCAAAAGAATGCACTGGTCACAGGAAACACTCTCTTCCAACAACACAATAGAAGACTATACATGGACATCACCAGGTAGTCAATACCAAAATCTGATTGATTATATTCTTTGCATCCAAAATTGAGGAACCTCTATACAGTCAGCAAAAACAAGACCAGGAGCTGACCGTGGCTCAGATCACGAGCTCCTTATTGCCAAATTCAGACTTAAATTGAAAAAAGTAGGGAAAACCACTAGACCATTCAGATATGACCAAAATTAAATCCCTTACAATTATACAGTGGAAGTGACAAATAGATTCACGTGATTAGGTCTGATAGACAAGAGTGCCTGAAGAACTATGGACAGAGGTTCGTGACATTTTACAGGAGACAGGGATCATGACCATCCCCAAGAAAAAGAAATGCAAAAAGGCAAAATGGTTGTCTGAGGAGACTTACAAACAGCTATGAAAAGAAGAGCAGCAAAGGCAAAGGAGAAAAGGAAAGATATACCCATTTGAATGCAGAGTTCCAAAGAATAGCAAGGAGAGATAAGAAAGCCTTCCTCAGTGATCAATGCAAAAAATAGACAAAAACAACAGAATGGGAAAAACTAGAGATCTCTTCAATAAAATCAGAGCTACCAAGGGAACATTTCATACAAAGATGGGCACAATAAAGGACAGAAATGGTATGAATCTAACAGAGCAGAAGATATGAAGACAAGGTCCCAAGAATACACAGAAGAACTATACAAAACAGATGATAACTATTCTCAAAAGGAGAGGTACTGCTTTTCCTGCATCAAACTAAAAAATATATTTTCTTATTGCTTAGTAAATCATGCTGCACCTACCTCTTAAGACGATTTAACAGAGTAAAAACCACATTTTCCAGGAACCATAGTTGAAACAAATTATAAATACCAGAAGCATTAAACTTGGTCAACTTTGGGCCATTAGTATGCTTCCTAAAATTTATAAAGTGCTACTTGTATTCATTAAGAAATGCAGAAAAGCTTACAGTTTAATGGTGAATGTAATATTGCTTCTCATTTTAGTATATCTAAAATGATGGGGAAACATTCTCACTGTCACTAAGCTAAAGGGCTATCAACTTGGGTTTTTCAATCAATTATAAATTTCTGCTTCCAGGCTTGCCTAACAGGAGATGAATGATGGATGAAAAACAAATATAAACTATCATATACATATATAACACAGATACCCATCGGTTTATACAACAAATGCATTTTACCAAGTATCTGGTTATCTATAACATACTAAATGCTATGCCAAGTATAATATACAGGCCCAGTTTCAAGTATAGTGTTTCATGTACTAAAACTAGTTCATGTACTAAAACACCAACAAAGGCAATGAGGAAAATGGAACTACAGATTAACAATGGCCATATGAGTAAAGAGGCCTACTGGCAGAGTCACAGTGAAGATGAGAGGCAATGGGTAACAAAGGGCTATGGCAAAGAATAGGAGTGAGTTTCCTTCTAAGAGGGCTTCCCCAGTGGTTCAGTGGCAAAATATCTGCCTGCAATGCAGGAGATGCTGGAAATGCAGGTTCGATCCCTGGCTCAGGAAGAATCCCTGGAGGAGGGCATGGCAACCCACTCCAGTATTCTTGCCTGGAGAATTCCATGAACAGAGGAGGCTGGTGACGTACAGTCCATGAGGTCACAAAGAGTCGGACACGAATGAAGTGACTGAGCATGCATGCTTCTTCTTAGAACTACAGTGAATTATTTCTGAAAGTAAAGGAAATTGCCAGATATATCTAGGTCCTACGGTAAACTGAGTTGTTCTACAGCAAAATAAAAGTCTGATTTCACCAACATGAATATATAAATGGCAATTTAAAACATTATGCGCTTTTATCCATGGCACAGATATCACTTACAATAGGCCTGTTTTCTGAATCTTTTTTTCCCCTGTGAAAAGAAATATAACTTACGTTACTGAAAGCAAAAGCATGCTACAAATGTACAATTAATTATATCTCCAGACCTGGTATAGACCATGGTTAGCTTTAATCCATTCAAGGAACTTTAATAATAAAAATGTGGTAAGAAGCTTATATGCACATTTGACCCCATGCATTTTGAGGGCAGAGCTGTCCATATATTTTCAATGCCTAAAGCTCATGTTCAGTTGTCAGTCATGTCTGACTCTTTGCATCCCCATGGACTGTATGTAGCCCATCAGACTCCTCTGTCCATGGGATTTCCCAGGCAAGAATACTGGAGTGGGTTGCCATTTTCTTTTCCAGGCCATCTTCCTGATCCAAGGATCGAATGAACCCACATCTCCGGTGTCTCCTACATTGGCAAGCAGATTCTTTTACCAGTGAATCACTTGGGAAGACCTCAATACTTAATGCTGAACTAAAAATCCATAGGCTGAAACTATAATGACTTTCGTATTCTTCTTTCCCAGACTCCAGGTTAAAGGACCCAGAAGGCAACACCAGTTTTGAATCTCCCAATCATTACAAGGAGGCCAATTCTTGGATCTGGGATACTCTTTCAAGTCCAGTCTTCTGAATTTATGAAAGGAAACCTGAAATCCTGAGACTTGTAATTGTGCCCACAACCATGTAACCACTTACGGGCTGGGTGGAGATAGATCCCAAGGTGCCACACCATGCTATTTTGTACTCTCTCCCCATTCCCAGCCTCATCATCAACAGTAAGCTTTGCTGCTTTCAAATCTTCTCATTCGACATTAAAATACCTTCTCAGAATGCAGACAGGCAGGTGGAAAAGGAAACCCATTCTTCACACTGTGTACATTTGTGCCTGGGTTTCAGAGATTTAGGAAATGAAACTACTCTCTCTACAAGGAGACCTGTCAAAATGATTCTGCTACATCAGTCTACGTACTGTTCCTGGCTTCTTTTGGTTCCATGTAGTAGGGTTGGCTCCTGATTGAAAGACAGAATTTTAGATGACTTCATAGCAAGACAGTTACTGTGACAGGTTTCAAAGTACAACAACATTTCTTCTCATTTAAGTTCTTCTTTCACAAAGGTGTCTCTGGCTGTCTGATAGAAAGTGCATCTTTAATATATATTAATACTGAAACTGCTTTTCCTATACAAGATATGTCTGTCTTTGGGCCCCAGAAAAATCTCTCTAGATCATAGTAACTATCCCCTCAATAGTGCTGAACCCAACACCCTATTCTTAAAAATAAGTGGTGCCCCAGAGGCATAGGCATGATCATATTACTTCTTTTAAAGCACATACTTTATAGATCTGTATGTGATAAATATTCAAAGATATTTCCTTTGGCATACAAGTCTTTTGATGAAATATGCCCCATTGAACACAGAAGTTTGAGAAGATTATTTTAAGTTGGGTACTTTGTTCCATGTTTAATTGCCACTTACAAAGGCTGTAAAGTAGACAGCATCCATTCTGTCTGATCTTAGCATCTCTAGACTTTTGTAGAATATTTTCCACTTGACTGTACTAGGAACTTTCACATATATTATTAGCCTAGCCAAAATGCATTCTACACAACAATGGTTCCACTAAGATGCTTCTCAAGAAAAGTGTGCCACGGTCAAACACATTAGAAAAACTCAATACACATTGAATGTTTTTTTCTTAGATATCTACCATGTATTATTAACAGTTTATTAATAGTTCCGAGAAGTCTTATAGTAAAGAAACTTATTAACCTTGTTTAAACCAGAGTTTCTCAAATTCACTACCCATATAACAAATAGAAACTAGGAGAATTCTGCAAACTTACTAAGGGATGATCACACATTACAGCAAGCACAATTTGCAATTCTTTCCCAATTTATGTGTAATGTTTTATGTTATTTAGAAAAGACCTCTTGGCTTTTATATCCTTCTTAGTCCACAAGCTATACCATGACAAGACTCTTTAGTCTCGCTTACTATAGATGACCTAACACATGGTTATGTCTCAAAAATAACTCTAAATGAGCAAACTGACAGATTTCATTATTAAAAAGATACATCCAAGAAAACAAAAAAGAACAAAACAGTAGGTTAAATATTCTATAAGGTTACTCTCTCATCTCTTAATTGAGTCAGTATTTATAAAGGGGGGATTGGAATGGATTAAAATAGATTTAAGATGACAAACTCTCAGATGCACACTATAATCTGGGATTCAGAATTCAGTTTTCGAAAGCCCACTGTTAAGTAAAATTTGGAGAAAATTTTAATATGGTATGTTATAGGTGCAAATATGTTTAAATAGAAAGGCAGAAATTGTTGCTAATTTAAAATAAAGCATAAAAGCATAATATACATATATTTATGAGTTGGACTTAAAAAATCTGGATGCAAATACAGTAAGGTGTTAAAAGCAGTGGGGTTATTATGATTTTATTTTCTTATTCCAACCTTCTTCTTTAATGAAAGCATCCTTTCTCCCAAATCCTTGACAGATGGTAACCCAAATTTTGCTTGGATATGTCTAGTAACAAAAGTCTCTACCTGGCAAGGCTCGGTTTGCACTTTTGGATGGTGACAACTAAAATTATATATATATATATATGTATATATGTGTATATATATATATATATATATATATATATATATATACTCACCTAGTATTTTCACCATAACTACACTAAAACTGATTCTATCTTTAAAGATGCAGCTGATATGTGACTTGAGAACTCTGTCACAAACTATACCTCAAAGACAAAGGAAATGATCAAAAATAAGCAGAGCTTTCTTTCATTAAAGCATGCTCTATGCCTACTTGGTTATCACTCTGCCCATCTTATTTGATCTGATCCTCAAATTTTTGCATGGATAGCTTCCTTACAACTACTCCTGGATTAAACACATAGCCCAAAATATGTCTAGAGATATATTAGTGGATTTTTTTTTTTGGTGGAAAAAGTCACAAAATATAAAACATACTATTTTAACCATAACTAACTGTACAGTTCAGTGGCACTAAGTATATTCACATTGTTGTGTAACTGTTACCATCATCCATCACCTGAATTGTTCAGTTTCTTGAAGTGAAATTCCATCCCCATCAAACACTAAGTCCCCACCCCTCATCTTCACCCCGCCTCCAGCCCCTGGCATCTACCCATGTACTTTCTGACTCTATGAATTTGACTTTTCTTGGTGCCTCGTGTAAGTGGTATCCAACAGTGTCTGTTTGAACCTACTATGAAAGTGAAAGTGTAAGTTGTTCAGTCGTGTCTGACTCTTTGTGACCCCATGGACAATAAAGTCCATGGAATTCTCTAGGCCAGAATACTGCAGTGGGTAGCCTTTCCCTTCTCCAAGAGATCTTCCCAACCCAGGGACTGAACCCAGGTCTCCCACATTGCAGGCAGATTCTTTACCAGCTGAGCCACCAGGGAAGCCCAAGGGAAGTACCTACTGTATATTGGAATTAATTTTTAAGGTTAACAATATATGTCCCACAAACAGATCACACCTCTTTTTCTCCTCTGTGCTATACAGTAGGTTCTCAATAGCTGTCTATTTTATACATAGCAGTGTATATATGTCAGTCCCATTCTCCCAATATATCTCCCCCCTTCCCCCTGCTTGGTGTCCATACATTTGTTCTCTCCATCTGTATCATTATTTCTGCTTTGCAAATAGGTTCATCTGTCCTATTATTTCCAGACCATTCATTCTTCAGTTAAAAAGATGTTATGAACTTGTATTCATTTTCTCCTTTATAGGAACTCTCTTACTAAATCTCTCTCTTTTGGCATGCCCTAGGTCCCCCATTGGAGAAGGCAATGGCACCCCACTCCAGTTCTCTTGCCTGGAAAATCCCATGGGGAGGAGCCTGGTAGGCTGCAGTCCATGGGGTCGCTAAGAGTCGGACACAACTGAGCAACTTCACTTTGATTTTTCACTTTCATGCATTGGAGAAGGAAATGGCAACCCACTCCAGTATTCTTGCCTAGAGAATCCCAGGGATTGGGGAGCCCGTTGGGCTGCCGTCTGTGGGGTCACACAAAGTTGGACATGAATGAAGCAACTTAGCAGCAGCAGCAGCAGATCCCCCATCATGTGGTTAAGTGCAACTGGACACTTCTCCACTGAGGAATGGCTCACCTTTCAAACTGTAACAGAGAAGCAGAGATGAGTCGTGGAGGAGACAAGTACCTGCCTGGGACAAGAGCCTCCAAAGGAATCAGCTCCTCATAAAATTCTTCTTCTACTCCATTTCTACCCAAAGGAAACTTTTCAAAAATGAGACTCACTGTTTTCACTGTTCATTTTATAGAAACACTAGGCTAAGTATAAAAAAGAAATATCTAAAAGAACATCCAAACTTCACAATAAGGTGTCTGCTTTATATAAATGCAGTGCACACAACGCATTCACTTATCTCTATCCCACAACTCCCAACTGTATTTAAGCCACCACTGTGTTTCCCCTGTATTATTAATACTGTCTCTCGGTAGCCAAGCTTGTTCCCTCTCACTCTACACATTTTGCCAGAGGCAGCTTCTCAAAATGCAATTCTGATCATGCCATTGCCCTGTTTATAATTCTTTCAATAGTGATCTATAGTCCTCAGGAAAGAGTGTAAACTTCTTAGTGTGCATATCAGCATCTGTGTATTTTTCCAGCCTCCTCTCCAGAAATGTCCAATCTCAGAGGTTATTTTTTCAGAACACTGAACTCATTTAATTTCTGTGACTTCTAGGCTACCCAATAGTTAGAACTTTACACAAGCTGTTTCTTCTGCCTGTATTAATTGCCCCTTTCCCTCCTATCTAGCCATCTTCTCTTCATTTGGGCAACTTCTATTAACTTTTGTGGTCCTGAAGTACATACTACCTCCTCAATAAAGTCATTTCTAATGACTGAGTCTCCACCTCTACTGCAATCCTCTGCCCCTGCATACACAGAACCATAGAGTTTTCTCTGTCCTGGTCATAGTACTCACTATAATATCCTTAGCACCACTGATGACTCGAGTGAGTAGTAAATACATACGTATCGGTTGAACACATGGAGGAGTGGATAAAGCACTTCTGAATACAGAAATGAAAGGACAATGCAACCCAACACCCTGCAGTGTGAGGAGCAGTTAGAGGAGATTGAAGACATCTAAGGGAAAAGGAGTAATGTTCATGTAGATTCACTTTGTCATGTATTAACAAAGCCACTGCTTGTAAGGAAAATAGACCACCATCTTTGTAACTCCAGAGCTAGAAACCAGGGAAAATTGGGAGAAATTTTAGGAGCAAAAGTTAACTTAACAGAAGACATAATTATCTGAAAATTAGAGCTATCAAAATGTAGATGTCTGCTATAAAATAAAAAGAACACCCTGTCATGCAGTTCAGTGTAGAAAAAAGATTTTAAAAATCCCTTGCTAGAGAATCATTGAAGATATCAATGATGTAGAAAAGACAGAAATATAAGATGAATATTTTAAATAGATAACATCATAATTATAGTTGGAGTGAGAAATAAATACTAGATACCTACTACTACTAGCATGACCACCACTGCCCAGGATTAAGGGCTTAGTGTTTACAAACACAACGTTTCATGTTTTATATAAGTTACTTACAGCCTTCACAAAAACTTAAAATTATTATCCTCTTTGTTTCAGAATTAGGAAATTGAGAATTCAGTTACTTATTCAGTAAACACAGTTAAACGACTGAGCAGGATTTAAACTCAGAGCTGTCTGTTTCCAAAGCCACCACAACTACATGTGAAGGTCCAGAGCTGGGATGCACGGCACTAGAGTTCAGAAGAGAAGGAGTTGCCATTCGTTGCCTCTGCCTGCCCAAATTCCACTTCTTCAATTTCTGGTTATAGCAACTTAAACCTCTCCCTTGGAAACAAAGCCTCTCTTCCACTGTTTGCGTGTTGTTCAGATGGTATTGACCTCTCACTCTTGAGATGTTCATGTGGGACAAACCTGGCTAGACTATTTCATCCTTCTGGTTTAGAGATGGTCATGTGACTCCAGCTATATTACTGAGATTCAAGCCTATGACTTCTACTGTAGCAATTTGGAAATAGAAGCTATTTTCCTTTGTGCCCTGGAACACTAAAGGTCACAATTTGGAAAGCATTTTTTCCTGGGAACAAAGGCAACAAAAAGGAAAGTACAGCCAAGAGATGGAGAAAGGCCAGTTCCTGGTAACACTTTGAGCCCCTAGACTCAGTCGTGCCTAAAACCAAAACAATCCCTGGTCATTGTAATCACTGAAATAATATTGATTCATATTTCCTCTTTGCTTAAGCTTGTCTGTGTTTTGTCACTGTTGTTGGCCTTTTAACAACCATACTTAATATATGGAAATTTACTTATGCTTAGTGTAAACAAAAGGGGCCATGACAAACTGAAAAACAGATAGGACTTGCAAAGAAAAGAGGAGAAAGGTCTTCCTCATAGGTGAAACAATTTCATTAAAAGCCCACTTTGTATCAGGCCACCTACTTGGAAACAGGCATCAGAAAAATAATAAGCCACCATCTTTGCCCTCAAGGTTCTCAGAGTTTGGGCTGTACACTTCATCCATCATAAGTGAAAAGTCTCCAGAACTAAATATACTGTGCATTGAATCTAAATTCCTGTAAAATAAACAGGCATGCACTCAATGATGGATTAAATTTTAATCTCCAACACAAATCACTAAAAGAGATACTGATTCATCTATGATATGCTCCAGCCTGGCTCATGCAGACCAATCACAATAGCCTGGCCTCAGCACACAACTGGTTAGGCTACATTGGAAGATGCATTGATTTTACACAGGTTAGTTTGTGGCATGTTATTAGGTCAGCAGTGAAATGCATACATTTGTATATTAATTCAGTGGCTTTCTTTATGCCACCCTGAAAAAAGACTAATATGCTTTTCCTCTCATGCAGTCCTATCTTTCTAGGTCTCCTCTGCAGATAGAGATAATAAATATAAACTTCAGAGGCATCAACTCAACGTTGGCAATCTGCTGTCTTCCAAATGCTAGACATGTCACTGTGATGAACTACTTCATAAAAATCCTGGATGTCACTGAACATAGCTCATGTGCCAATAGCTTTTCTTCATACTTTGGATTCCAGTAGACAAGGAATCTTTATCAAATTTACCAAGAAGAAAGAAAAAAAATAACTCTTTACTTCAGTAATAAGACTGGGTATTCCTTAAGCTACCCAGGTGGTGCTGCTGCTAAGTTGCTTCAGTCATGTCCGACTCTGTGCAACTCCATAGACGGCAGCCCACTAGGCTCCTCTGTCCCTGGGATTTTCCAGGCAAGAACACTGGAGTGGGTTGTTGTTTCCTTCTCCAATGCATGATAGTGAAAAGTGAAAGTGAAGTCGCTCAGTTGTGCCTGACTCTTAGAAACCCCATGGACTGCAGCCCACCAGGCTCCTCCATCCATGGGATTTTCCAGGCAAGAGTACTGGAGTGGGTTGCCATTGCCTTCTCTGACCCAGGTGGTGCTAGTGGTAAAGAATTCACCTGCCAATGCCGAAGACATAAGAGATGCAGGTTTGATCCCTGGTAAGGTCCCCAGGAGGAGGGAATGGCAACCCACTCCAGTATTCCTGCCAGGGGAATCCCATGGACAGAGGAGCCTGGTGGGCTACAGTCCATGGGGTCACAAAGAGTCAGACATGACTGAAGTGACTAAGCACAAGCAAAATTCCAGATTACAAGTACTTCATTCCAGAGCCTGCTTTCATTCTGTTGAAAAGCCAGGGAATTGGAATATTTTCTAGGTCTTTCTGACTTGTGGCACCACAGGTTCTACAAATGTTCCTCCACAAATTTTCCTGGTGAAAACTATTCTTTTTTTGTTCCATGCCCTTCTTCTGAGTCAGAAGCTAATGTGAAAAATTCTTGCTTTCCTAGTGTCACAGAAATCTTCAATAATTTTTCCCAAAGTGGTAGAAAATGGCAAGAATTGGAGTGCAGCAGGTAATAAGAGATATTTGAGAAGAGAGACATAGTAAAAAAAAAAAAAAAATAAGAAGTCATATTAAACTGTAAACATAATACCATCTAGGTTGAAAACTGTTGAACCTGAATTTTTGATAAGGAAAATTTCAAATGAATTTTTGGCTTATAGAGTCAAACAGAAAGATTTTGAAAAATATTTTAAATGTAAGGAAAATGTAGGCCTTGACTGTAGGCCATTAACGAAAGGTCCTTAGTTAGAGGTACAGCACACACGTGCATCTGGAACTCAGGCACAGCTGATCCTTTTCAGTCGTGTCAGTCTGGCTAGTCATTTATCCTTTTGGTCAGTTTTCTTATTCATATATTAGTAATATTAATGACCAATTTGGGCGACATTAAGAGTTAAACAAAATAACACGCAAAAGGCATTTATCTCAGTGCCTAATATATAGTAAACACTGGATAAATGGTAGCTAACAAAAAGGAATTATCAGTGGGCACACAGTAGTTCTCCCTTATCTGAGATTTTGCTTTCCATGGTTTCAGTTACCTGTGGTCAACCACAATCCAAAAATATTATGTGGAAAATTCCAGAAATAAACAATTCATAAGTTTTACATTGTTTGCCATCCTGAGTAGTGTGATGAAATCCTCAGCCATCCCATTCTGCCCTGTCTGTATGTGAAGGGTCCCTATGTCCAGCATCTCCTGGTCACTTAGCAACCATCTCGATTGTTGAGATACTGCAGTGCTTGTATTCAAGCAATTCCTATTTTATTTAATAATGGTCCCAAAGTGAAAGACTACATATGCTGGCAGTTTGGACATGCCAAAGAGAAGTCATGAAGGGCTTCCTTTAAGTAAAAAGATTAAACTTCTAGACCTTATAGGAAAAGAAAAAAGTCCTATGTGGGGCTGCCAATATCCACAGTAAGAATGAATCCTCTCTATGATACTGTGATGAAGGAAAAAGAAATCTGTGTTCGTTTTACTGTTTCATCTCAAGCTACAAAGTTAGACCACAGTGCACGATAAGTGCTTAGTTAAGACAGAAAAGGCATTAAATTTGTACAACAGGTATTTTGAGAGAGAGAGAGGCCATATTCAGATAACTTTTGTTACAGTATAGTTATAACTGTTCTATTTTATTTTTTGTTATACTGTTAATCTCTTACTGTATCTAACTTAAATTGAACTTCATTAGACTTTAAAGTTTAAATTTTATGTGTGTATAGATAGGAAACACACACACAAATTTTATGTGTGCATACAGAGTTTAATACTATGTCGGATTTTAGGTATCTGCTGGGGAACTCTGAACATATTCCCCACAGTTTAGGTCTTAGAACATATTCCCCATTATGTTATGATATTTTACCACCCAAAACACAAAAGAAGAATTTGGCAATGGCTCAGACTTAAAACTACTGGCTTCCAGATGATTCGGTGGCGAAGAATAAAAAAAAAAAAAATCCTTTAAGAACTAGCAGGACAGAGTATAGGTATCTCCCTTTAAATGAAATGGACATTTTCCATTTACCTTCAAACACAAGAATAATTGACCAATTTTGTAAAACGAACAAATGAATCACTGCTCCTCCTCTATGTTTTTTTTCTATTTATGGAAATAATGCTTCAAAGGTCAAAATGACTTGGACGAATAGTGGAGGACACTACAGAGAGTGGAGCAAAAAAGCTTGGCCTGGTGGTTTGGAGCTTTCTTTCCATTTTAGTTTTTCACTTTCTTCTAAGGACCTTAAGACTCTGGTAGCTTCAAGAGACCCCTCAAGTCACTTGTAATGCAGACTCTGAAGTTCCATCCTAGAATAAGATTCCAGGCCCAGGACGTTTTGTTCCCCAGCCTCTCAGAAGAAGAACAGACAATTTTTCCCCTCTGGTCTTTATTCTCCTTTACCTCTAGCTCATTATCTCACATTAACTATGCAGTTTGGGTGAGAAATGACTGTATAAATATAGTTTTATGGCTGAAGAGATACTTATAAAACCCTTGGGGTGGGAAAAAAGTTATTGCCTCTTACTGTTTTATGATTATTGGCTTTTGATTACAGAATGTTTTAAGGAAATCTCTCAGTTGTTAAAATGGCTGATTTTTTTCACATTACCGTTATCTTTTTATTATCCACAAGTGATAAAATTAATTTCTCTTCTAAATTCTTATCTAATCCATTCCATATGCATAGCACCGAAAAGCTCTTTTTTAGCCTAAAGCAAAACATGTTTATCTGTTGCTTTGTTGCTAATTTTCCACAGTATCTCTTCAGAACAAAATATTTACAAAAGATATAAATTGATGTCATGGCTGTACAGTAAGCAACAGATATTATTCCCAGCTAGGAAAAAGACTTAACAAACTCATGAATCAGAAATCTGTTCATAGCTGCATTACAAAGGATAATTATTTTTTACATTATGAAAAGTACCTATACTTAGATTTTCTATCAAGGGGTTAAAAGATTATTAGAGACCAGGAAGAAATGCCTTCTAAAAAATTGTAAGACATGCTGAAATTCAAGTTGATCATCGTTTGATGGTTGGAACTGTGGACTCTAATGAAGCAGCAAACATTCTTCAAAGGAAGAGATGATCAGTGTTGAATGTGATGGCTGTTGAATAACAAAGCTGTAAGTAATAGGCTTTCTAATCACAGTGTCTTCCCTGCAGAGATGATCAGCTCAGTTTTTTAGGAAACTATATATCTTATAATAATACCAATATAGTAGAAGATAGACTAATCCTCAACATTATGTATTAATATTTTTATAACCCATGAGAAAGACACTATAAATGAGCACGATAATAATAGATAACATTATGCAGCACATATTCTGGGCCAGACAATTTCCATGGTTATCTCAACTACTTTAANGAGCAAGATAATAATAGATAACATTATGCAGCACATATTCTGGGCCAGACAATTTCCATGGTTATCTCAACTACTTTAATGTAACCAACAACCTTAGGAGGAAGGTATTCTTGTCATCTTCATTCTCTCTTACATAAGAAAAAAAAAAAGGACAGACAGACACATAAATAAATGTGCTAGGGTCACCAGGTAGGAAATGAGGAAACCTGAATTCAAATCCACGCAGTTTGACTAAAGGGCTGAAGTTTTAACTGGTACAGCATCTTAGGGAAATTACTAACACAGGCTATACTAAAAAACAAATGTATCAGGACCTATGCTTAGGCAATACTGAAGCTGTCATACAAGTCCCCCCCACACACACACACCGACTCCATACTAAGTTAAAAAAAAAAAAAAAGAAAAGCTGCATTGAAGGATTTATGTAGGGAAAGATTGCTCTTTTGAGAAGCAAAACAAAGAAGCTACCCAAATAACTTCAGTTTAGTTCAGTTCAGTCGCTCAGTCGCTGACTCTTTACGACCCCATGAACTGCAGCACACCAGGCCTTGATGTCTGTCATCAACTCTCAGAGCCTACCCAAACTCATGTCCATTGAGTCGGTGATGCCACCCAACCATCTCATCCTCTGTCGTCCCCTTCTCCTCCTGCCCTCAATCTTTCCCAGCATCAGGGTCTTTTCAAATGAGTCAGCTCTTCACATCAGGTGGCCAAAGTATTGGAGTTTCAGCTTCAGCATCAGTCCTTCCAATGAATACCCAGGACCCCAAACACTTAGGCTTATTAAAAACTCTCTGTTTGTTGACTATAAGAATACAAGCTCTTTCACTTTATCAGATTGAACTGTTTTCATAGATTTCAGGTCTAAGTTCAGTCAAATATTTCCACTAAAGCATACCCTGGGTCTCAAATTATGGATCAAGGGGCAGCAGACAGGAAAATACTTTTTGTAGTAGGTCAGAAAATCCAATGTTTATGCTTTAAGCATGCCAGACTTTAAAAAGAAATGAAATTTGCTCCACAAGTAAATGCTTTCAGTAGTTGGGTTTTTGGGTTTTTTCTTTGTTTTTTGGAGGGGGGTATGATTAGTTCTGGTGCAATTGTATTCAGTTGTGTGAACATTTAAATCACCTACCCAGACTTTCTCTCAAGGAGTCAAAATCAATTTCACAAAAATTTCTGAGACTGTCTTAGATTCTACATGCCATGTCTAAAAGCAGTTTTTAAAAATATAAAATGCATGTATGTTTGGCAGTAGGCTAAGCATTTGGAGAGATATAATAGACACAGATCTTCAAAGCAAAACGTCAGAAGAAATCATCTGTGAAAACATGACAGAGACTTGTAGAGAGTTCAGGTTTAGAGCCAATCAAACCAGGTTGGTGAAGATGGTTTACAATTCATCAACAACGTGAACTTGGGTAAGTCACATTAGATACCGAATGATGCTAAAGTTGAAACTGCAGTATTTTGGCCACCTCATGCAAACAGTTGACTCATTGGAAAAGACTCTGATGCTGGGAGGTATTGGGGGCAGGAGGAGAAGGGGACGACCCAGGATGAGATGGCTGGATGGCATCACTGACTCAATGGACATGAGTCTGAGTGAACTCCGGGAGTTGGTGATGGACAGGGAGGCCTGGCATGCTGCGATTCATGGGGTTGCAAAGAGTCGGACACAACTGAGCGACTGAACTGAAGTGAACTGAAACCCTTTCAGTGAATCATGAAATGGGGATGACAATTCAATCTGGCAGAACCATTATGAGGCTCAAATAACATATTAATTAAATATTCAGAATACTAACCAGCACACGGAGAAGGCAATGGCACCCCACTCCAGTACTCTTGCCTGGAAAATGCCACGGACGGAGGATCCTGGTACGCTGCAGTCCATGAGGTCGCTAAAAGTTGGACACGACTGAGTGACTGCACTTTCACTTTCATGCACTGGAGAAGGAAATGGCAACCCACTCCAGTGTTCTTGCCTGGGGAATCCCAGGGATGGGGAAGCCTGGTAGGAGGTCCTCCATGGGGTCGCACAGAGTCGGACACGACTAAAGCGACTCAGCAGCAGCAGCAGCAGCAACCAGCACAGGGTGGGTGCTCTATAAGCTTACAGAATTACCACTGTCTGCTCAAAAGAGATTAAACCCAAAGTTTGATTCCTGGGTCAGGAAGATCCCCTAGAGAAGGGAATGGCAACCTGCTCCAGTATTCTTGCCTGCAGAGTCCCATGGACAGAGGAGCCTGGAGAGCTATGGTCCATGGGGTCACAAAGAGTAGGGCACAACTGAAATAGCTTAGCAGCAGTGCAGCAGCTCAACCCTCAACATTTAGGCTATAAAAGTTATCTCAGTTTTAGAGAAGAGGCAGCATGGGTCGAAAATTAATGAGTAATATGAGAGAGTTCTCATGGCCTTATACTGAGTTTGTCATATAGTAAGTTCACAATAAATGTTGATAAAAAGTAAAATGTGTATCTGCCTCCTCGTAAACTAACTACTTTTTCTTTAAAATATTCTACTACAGCAGAAACCAATACAACATTGTAAATCAATTATACTCCAATAAATATAATAAAATAAAATATTCTCAAACCATACTTTTGGTGGCAAGAAATATCATGTTTTCACATATGTTTACTGATCCTAAGTTATTTCTAAAATGTTCTTTCTTTTAGGTCTATGCCCAAATAGCAATCAGAACAACACATATTTATAACTTTTTTCCTCAACCTAAAATTTCATTGCAGTTCTTAACAGTATCATATGTTAATAGTATCCTCTCCTATTTATAAATCTTTTTCATGAAAGATAAATTGTATTTGGGAACATATAAAGTCAACACTGCAAAATAAAATAATACCCACCAAATTACCCATGGCAAGAAAAGGGATATTAAAAAAAGATATAACTGTTGCCCCTGTAATTCACATTAAAAATGTCAGGAAAAGGAGAAGGGCAGGAGGTGTAGGGGAAAAGGGGATGGAGAAAAAGAGAAGGAGAAGAAAAGAGCAAGGGGAGGTGAAGAGAAAACAAGTTTCCTAATATAAAGGTCCCAGTAAATTATTTAAAGTAGAAAATGGGTTACTATATGCGTAATGAAAACAAACACTTAAGAGAAGACTAAAGTTCTTCCCTACCAGGTTTAAGTGGACAATTCATGACCTGTCATTAGTATTCCTTAATAAAAGAATGCTTTCATTTACAATTCATCTTTTCAAAGCAAAATTTCTTGGGTGCAAGTGCAATTCACAGGAATTATGTGAATGAAACTCTTTAAATAATTAAATAAAAATAATTATTTCTATCATCATCTGATAAGAACAGTACTGGTTCCAGACCCAAAGAAAGGTTTCTGAAGGTGCCAGTTGGAATCTTTTCTAGCAGCCCATCAATACTGCAATAATTGTTCTCTTCATTTGGGAAGATAATCACTCAGGGTATAGTGAGCAGCATCGCTTTCTGGAATTCAAAATCTGGAAAGGTGTTTAGTCTTCTGGAAATTCTTCACTATAAGGTAAAAAAGAGTTGCCTAGAAAATTCTCAGCTTCAGAAATCTTTCTCCATATATTACTGGAGACTGTATCTTAGAATAAATTAAGATGACATTCTGATTACATATGCACTGCATTTTGTCTACAAAAGAGCAGCTGTTTTACCTTTTGGTATGTATTTGGCAGCACCAATGGATCAAGAATAAGTATCAAGAGGCAGGGGGACATGCCATGTCATGAATTAGTAATAGTATCATGTGATCCAGTTAACAGAGAAAGGGAGGGGATTCATTATGACTCACATGCAAAATAGGTCAACAGCAAAATTATTTATAGTTCCAGTACAAAGAAACATAGTATATTTATGAATTATATCTGCTTTCATGCCCATTATCTTCTATCTTGTTTATTAGTGACTTCATTAAAAGATCTCAGAAAATAAGAATCATTAGTATATAAGAACTCTAAAAGGAAATTGAGTCTCAATTTTTTTTGTGGGTACATAAAGTTTATTACTAGAGACACAGCATAACAACAAATGGGAGAACACACAGAGAAACAGTTTGCTTAGAGAAGAGAAAAGTAAGGCAGAGATTCAGACCCAAAGAGAAACAGTGTGGGTATCCCACATAGCGAAGAACACGTGATTCTCTCATTTGAGACAGGTAGACTTACTAAATTCTGTTATTCATCCCTATAATCCAAGCATAAGGTCTTAAATTACTAATTTTAAAAATTAGTCTCAAGGCTTAAGTGGTTCTGATTAGATGTTATTGTAAGTACTTCTGTGTATCTTCCTCTCTATACCCATCACATTGATCCTACCTCCTAAATATCTAGAAAACTAGTATCTGGTCCTCCTTCTACTTCCAACCCCATAAAAAATCATGCACATTTTAATGAATGTAGAGGCCTAAAAAGTCTTCCTGTTGCTCCTCCTATTGCCCAGCAATCCATGCATGTTCCACACGGCTGCCAGCTCTGACTGCATTTCTCTTTTCCTTTTCTCTTATTTTTTCTTTTCTTTTTTTTTAGAATATGTTCACTTCACTAAAAAAAAAAAAATAACAATTAACTTGTGATAAATTCAAAGTATATAATAAAGTAAATTTCTTTTTTCATCAACTGTATGCCACACCTCAAAGGTAGCCACTGCAACCACTTGATGTGGCTCTAACTGGATCATACTATACATGTTTACCTTCAACAGGCATTTTTTTCACATCATGATACATCCAAGATATGGTTCAAATGAGTACATAGAAATGTACATTTTCTTATTTCTACATAATGTTTTATAGTATTGATTTACAAAAATTTATACATTCATGCCCTCATGGAGGTACTTTTATTTTGGTTTCAATTTTTTCATTAGAAATAACGTTAAGAAAGTCATTGGAAATATATATCTCTGCACTAATGCTACTGCTGCTGCTGCTGCTAAGTCGTGTCAGTCATGCCCGACTCTGTGTGACCCCATAGATGGCAGCCCACCAGGCTCCTCTATCCCTGGGATTCTCCAGGCAAGAACACTGGACTGGGTTGCCATTTCCTTCTCCAATGCATGAAAGTGAAAAGTAAAAGTGAAGTCGCTCAGTTGTGTCTGACTCTTAGCAACCTCATGGACTGTAGCCTACCAGGCTCCTCCATCCATGGGATTTCCCAGGTAAGAGTACTGAGTGGGGTGCCATTGCCTTCTCAACTGCACTAATGCTCAGTTCAGTTCAGTCGTTCAGTTGTGTCTGACTCTTTCTGACCCCATGAATTGCAGCACGCCAAGCCTCCCTGTCCATCACCAACTCCCGGAGTTCATTCAGATTCACGTCCATCGAGTCAGTGATGCCATCCAGCCATCTCATCCTCTGTCGTCCCCTTCTCGTCCGGCCCCCAATCGCTCCCAGCATCAAAGTCTTTTCAAATGAGTCAACTCTTCGCATGAGATGGCGAAAGTACTAGAGTTTCAGCTTTAGCATCATTGCTTCCAAAGAAATCCCAGGGTTGATCTCCTTCAGAATGGACTGGTTGGATCTCCTTGCAGTCCAAGGGACTCTCAAGAGTCGTCTCCAACACCACAGTTCAAAAGCATCAATTCTTCGGCGCTCAGCCTTCTTCACAGTCCGACTCTCACATCCATACATGACCACA
>SJYQ01001242.1:0-22091 GCA_006410935.1 Redunca redunca
GGGGGAGCCTGGTGGGCTGCCGTCTATGGGGTCGCACAGAGTCGGACACGATTGAAGTGACTCAGCAGCAGCGGCAGCAGCATCCTGGGCACTGGCACCTCGCTAGTGCTGACCAGGTAATGCCAGACTGACTAGAAGATGACGTTCCTGGGAGAGGAGGAAGCTGCCATTTGGTTAGGTATTAATTCTTCATCCCAATACTAACCAGGTCCAAGCCTGCTTAGAGTCCAAGATCAGACAAGATGGGGTGCGTTCAGGAGGGTTTAGCCATAGACAAGTTAGGTATTAAGTCTCAGTTTGGTGACATTGGGCTTAGCATAAGTGGCTACATTTTGGGCCTGAAAGCTAATTTTTTTTTTTTTTTGCTTTTGTATTACATTTTTATTTTGCAAGAAAATAAAGTATGCAACTTAAAAATAAAATTAAAAAATTAAGCAGTTCATCAAAATATTTCAGCCTACTGCATACGGAAACTATTGTAGCTCATTTTTTTTTTTTTAAACAAGGGAACAGTTAAGAAGATATTTTGGGTAGGCCTCCACTGGATCTGTTTTCCTAAAAGGTTTTGCTGACTTTGTGGGAGGCACGAATGATTAGAAAGGTGGGCAACCTTTAAAAAAAATTAAATATGTATTTTATTAAAAATAACTGCATATGCATATATTTTTATTTTAAAAATATTACACATGTATACATATACATATTGGGGCTTCTTAGGTGGAGCTAGTGGTAAAGAATCTGCCTGCCAATGCAGGAGACCCAGGTTCAATCCCTGAATCGGGACGATCCCCTGAAGTAGGAAATGGCAACCCACTCCAGCATTCTTGCCTGGAAAATTCCACGGGCAGAGGAGCCTGGTGGGCTGCAGTCCATGTGGCCTCAAAGAGTCACACACGACTGAGTGGCTGAGCACACACACACGTACATGTATATTCATACCATGTAATTTTTTAACCTTAATATGTAAAGTCTACAGAGTAATCTGATCATTTTTATTGCCTTTCACTGCCATGTGACCTGCTCTAATAGATGTCAGACAGCGTCAGTTTCCAGTGGTGAAGGCTGAGAAATACTGAACATGCGTTGTCTCCTAGGGACCCTCTGATACCAGGTATCTCCTGGCTCTTGATAACAGATCAGGGGTGGTGTGTAGCTCTTTATAAACGGAGAGGGGTGTAAAGGGTGAAAGTGAAATGTGGAGTCAGCCCTTATTCCAGAAAAGAAATGCTTTCAATGGAAACAACACCATCACATTAAAGATTTATAAGACTTAATGCTCAGCCCAGGTCTTTACTGTCAGCAGAAAGGTTGTGAATATCTCCTCTAGCTTCAGGGCCTTTATCTTGGGTGGCCAGGGGGAAGGCTTTTTCTCCTGTTTCCTTGGTGAGCTTTTGGAAAAAACCTGGGCCCTCTGGGTCATCTGATAAATTTCTAAGGTGACACGCAATCATTGCTAAATGACTATCTCTTAATTATCCCAGATGCTATATTCATTTTAGGTCAGAACTAGGATATAATGAAACTGTTACAATTGTTATGCACAAAATAAAACTAGATGAGCATTTAATAATTCATTGAGGCTTTTCATGTAATCAATGTGTACATGCCTTAATGCCCATTTTATTAGTCTTGGGTCCTATTTCTACTCATTTAAATGTAGAGTGGTTTATAGTTTAGTTTCCTGTTATAGTATTTGTCCATCTCAGACTTATCTCATATTGAAATCTGATGTTGGTCAGAAATACAACTCCTGCTGGGATTGGCCTTCAGTTCTGGGAATACATGAATCCTGCACAATCGTCCTTAATAGGTGATGTCAGAAAGGACTGCTTTGTTTAAGGATAGCTCACTTATCTAACTGGAAATCTTGGAGGGTTGTTTGCAGAGTAATGTTTGGGAGAGGGCCAGCAGACAGCCTGGGAAATGAAGCAGGACAGTTTGATGAGGGGCAAGGCTCTTCATAAAAGATGCCCAGGTCTCATGTGACTTCAAAAAAATGGAAAATTTCATATAATGAGTTGTCTTAAAGCAGGGGTGTGCAAATATTTGACTATTACTACCTAAATATATTCTACAGTGCATTTGGGGCAACCTTGCCATTGCATACTCCACTGGCCTTCTAGTCCAGAGAAGCAAAGAATGACCAGAGTTGCCCTTTCCAGAGTGCTGTCCATGTGCCAGGCATTCTAAGATGGGAGTTCGAATCCTGGGTTGGGAAGAGCCCCCGGAGAAGGAAATGGCAACCCATTCCAGTACTCTTGCCTGGAAAATCCCGTAGACAGAGAAGCCTGGTGGGCTACAGGCAATGAGGTCACAAAAGAGTTGGACACCACTTAGCAACTAAATGGCAATAAGTGGTAGATAAGACTTGTTAGTAAAGTTTATTACATAGGTTTTTCAGGTGCCATTTGTGGGCTGAGTAGGGTGTGTAGTTGTCTCCAGGGATTAACTTCTGTCCTCTCTGGTAGAGAGAGAAGGGGGAACATTCTTACAAGTTTATGTCCTGTTTTTAAGCAAATGAGGGAGGTCAGAGAGCTTTGCTTGTATCTGCTGCTTCTCTTCTCATTTGCCTTTAATGCAAAATAATAATCTGCCAAAGTGGCAGGTTTGGGGCGGCATGTTTGGGGCAGCATGTTTGGAGTGGCATATTCTACTACCCTTGAGGCAGAATCTGCTACCCTTCAAAAATATCTACTGAGATGTGATTTCTTCTTTGTTTTTGCTGTTGCTAGTAGTTCAGGAAGGAAGAGGGTGGAGTAGAGTGAGGTGTGGACATTGCTGGCAGACAGCGTAAAAAGTGTGGTGGTCTCAGTGGCATGGATCCTGTTGTCTCTTAATCTTAAGTGTGTCTAGAAGCAATACCAGTATACCTGCCTCAGAATTTTACAAAGCACTTTGCGTGCTAAGATAGACCAAGACAGCCCTCCAGGGGATCTCTCTGCTTGGTTAGAGACCCCATAATAAATGAAACCATGAGACTTTCCTAAAGGTTATTAACTCTGTATTAAAGATAATTTCATTCACAACCATCTCAATGCTGTTAAATGAAAACAGGTAGATTAAAATACTGTGACAAAATCACTTCTTCCCACCATGAACAAACTAACTATAAATTTGATAACACAGCTCATCTTAGGTATAGATGTGGCTCATTGGATTTTTTTGGATTTATTTAAGAGTTTCTTGTTTGTTTTCTTTTTAAGCCAGTCTTTAAAAAAACACATTATTTATATATTTATTATTTAGCTGCACCATGCCTTAGTTGCGGCACGTGGGATCGAGTTCCCTGACCAGACGGAACCTAACCCTAATACTGCATTGGGAGGGTGGAGTCTCAGCCACTGGACCACCAGGGAAGTCCCAAAGCCAGTCTTTTTAAAATTTGGATTGCCTTATCTAACCTCTCAGCAAGTAGATTACTTTTTTTTCCTTCTAAATGCTTTTCTTAGAGCAAATGTCTCCTTAAAGATGGACTCAGTGTTAAAAAAGTTAAAAAAAAAATCAATAGAGTTTCAGGCAAATCGAAATGGGTTTAGCTGCTCCTCAGCATGTGGGATCTACCCAGACCCATGTCTCCTGCATTGGTAGGCAGATTCTTCACCACTGAGCCACCTGTGAAACCCCGAGCTGAACTTTTAAGCCATATTTAGTATCCCATAAAGTTTTGGAGATAATCTCACCCAATAGCAACGATGTTTACATTCCTTAATTGGATTGAATGCTAACGGATTTTAATATTAAATCCATAAACTATATCTAGATTTGAATGATCTGATCTCTTATGGTAGGAATAATTATTAACAGAAAAGTTTGGTTTTGTTTCTTTTTTTACAAAATGAAGGCCTGATTTCTTTAGCTGTTGAGAAGGCAGGAATGGCATACTGGTAGAAGGTGCATAGAAACCTCTCCACTGTGAGCATTGTCTTATGTCAGGATGGCAAACTGCTCCTAGAAAAATGTAGTCAGGTGCCTGTTTATTCCACATCTGATTCTGTTAGCGTCTCCTCAATTAGTGTCCATCTTTCAAGTTCTCGCTCACGTTTTGCCTCTCATGAAGCCCATTCGCCATAGCTTAAGCTGCAATGGATTGCTCCCATTTTAATCTCCCAGTGCGCTATGCACTCTGCACTGGGCATGTGATTCTGTCCCATTTGTCATTTTCTGTTTCGAATGTGTGCTCGCTTCCTATGGCAAAATGCCACCTCCTCAGAAAAGGTGGTTTGGACATCAGGAAGAGATACTTGAGAGTCTCTACGTTCTAGTGGGAAAATGTGAGGATTATGGAGGCGTGGTCTCCGAAAGAAGTCATCTGACCTGGAATGGCTGGAAGGATGTGAGCTTATTCCTTGAGAGGTTGGAGGAATGCTGGGATCGAAGAAGGAAAGGAAGAGGGCAAAGACAACAGAAAAAAAGTCTGGCAGGCTGGAGGGGTGGTGGTGTAGTCGCTCCGTCGGGCCCACCTTTATGTGGCCCCATGGGCTGTAGGCTCCTCTGTCCACGGAAGTTCTGCAGTAGGGGATGTCAAATCCTCTCCCTTGCAGAGGTGGGGGTGGAGAGACAGACGTTGGGACAGTTGATCTCACCCCTAAAAGCAGGGAATCCTTAGGAGAGGGTGGTTATCTCAGACCTCGAGAGAAGCTTCAGGAGAGCCAGAAAGCAACTTTATTCCTTTTAAATCTGAGTTCTCAGTTGCATTCATGTTAACACTGGAGTGCTTCAACCAACCTGGCTGAAGGATCTGAATTGCGCGTCACTGCAGCAATTTATGCTTCATCGCTTTGAACTCTCACATTGTAAAAACAGACGGTTCATCAAAGTTATGTGCATTTTCGACCGCAGTGGATGAAGTGGAGGAATGCAGTCCAGCAAGAGGCAGAGGAGGAGGCTGAAACCACAGGTGGATACCGCAGCTCTGTGGATACACGCGGTGGGAGCTGCCTGGGCCTGAGCTCTGACCTCACCTGTTGGCTGTGAAATGTTCATAGGTTCTCGAGTCCTTCTCAGTTTCGGCTGGCCCACCTGTAAAACAGAAGGAAAAATAAATACTTATTTTATAGGGCTCTTGAGCGAATTAAATGAAATGATCCAGGAAGTGCTCCTCCTGTGGCACCGGGCATACTTAGCGTTCAGTTGGCGCCCCCTACTGGCCGCTCTCTTCCTACAGGGATGGGTTCAAGCGTCAGCTCCTGCCGGTTTTCCCGGGAAATCTTCAGCGTTTTCCCGCTTTGTACTTCCCGCACCTTATAAGTTTATCCATCTAGATAATATTTCCTGACTGGCTGGTATCATCTCCTTAAGATGTCCATCCATGTGCAAAGCAGAGAGCGCGCAGTCGGTGCTCAATGCAGATTTCTCCAATGAATGAGTACATTTCCCTTTTCATCCTCCTGGCAGCGGTGAGGGTGGCTCATCAGCGTATTATGGCTTCTGACTGTACTGGTTTTTATTATGTTCTCTAACAAGAGATCACGGAGAAGACAATGGCACCCCACTCCAGTACTCTTGCCTGGAAAATCCCACGGACGGAGGAGCCTGTTAGGCTCCAGTCCATGGGGTCGCTAAGAGTCCGGCACGACTGAGCGACTTCACTTTCACTTTTCACTTTCATACATTGGAGAAGGAAATGGCAACCCACTCCAGTGTTCTTGCCTGGGGAATCCCAGGGACAGAGGAGCCTAGTGGGCTGCCGTCTATGGGGTCCAACAGAGTCGGACACGACTGAAGCGACTTAGCGGCAGCAGCACAAGAGATCAAACTCTTTTGAAGGTCTGGGCCGGGATTCCTATTCCTTTTCTTTCTTTTTTTCAGTGTTTATTTGCTTATTAATTATTTGGCTGTGCTGGGTCTTAGTTGCAGCTCGTGGGGTCCTTGCTCTTCCTTGGGGTATAAGGGGTCTTTAGTTTTGGCATGCAGGAGCTAGTTCCTCGACCAGGGATGGAACCCAGGCCCCTGACCAGGGATGGAACCCAGGCTCCTTGCATTTCGAGCATGGAATCTTAGTCACTAGACCACCTGGGAAGTCCCCCTATTGTTTTTCTGTGCCTTAGATCACCCAGCCTTGTGCCAGAAACGTTCTAGATTCTCAAGCAATGCTTCTTGACATCTATTGATTTGACAATAGGTAACTCTTTCAGACAGACTAGAAAGGTTTTGTGGTTGATTTAAAACTATGGATGATTTTTAGTGTTTTCTTTTGGTTTGTGTATTAAATATTTTTCCACCTGTATTATTTTAGGAAAGGAAGAAAAAGGAGCCTTCTTCAGAATTCCATGGATGGAGGGATCTGGAGGGCTATGGTCCATGGGATTGCAAAAAGTCGGACACGACTGAGCAACTAACACTCACCCTTCTTCAACATGGGAAGAACAGGAAACTGGGCCTCTGTGTTAGTGTCCAGAAAGAGCGTGGGGTTGTCTTGGCCTAACAGGCAAGTCGAGCCATTTTGGGACCAGCATCTGCCAGGGCACTAACCTGCATTAATGCAGGTGATAAACCCATGAGGGAGGGTTACAGTCACACATTACATGGTTGCCATTCAATAAATGTCTTAACAAAGACAGTAACTTTCCATCTTTCAAATTCTTTAAGATGTACTGACTGCTGTTTTTAAGTGGAAGATTTACATAGCTTTCTAGATAAATAGAAAACAATGTAAATCTTCATCAACAGAGGATGAGATGGTTGGATGGCATCACTGACTCAATGAACATGAGTCTGAAGAAGCCCCAGGAGGTGGTGAAGGACGGGGAAGCCTGGCATGCTGCAGTCCATGGGGTCACAGAGAGTAGGACATGACTGAGTGACTGAACAACCACTAGATAAACAGGTTTTAGAAAACTTTCCAGATATAATGGAGATTAAGAGCTAAATAAAGGTTTTGTGACCCAAAAAATATAAAGAAAGCAAACAATCCAGCACCATAGAAACATGTCTTAATAATGAAAATGTTTTGCTTAATCTGCTAATGACTAGCTCATTCATTCTTGCCAGTTATGAGGCTTTGCAAGTGTTGGCCTTCAGTAGATGTGCTTGGGAGGTCCCCTTTGAAAAGCAGCTCTTGGACATCACAGGCCCTGGCAGTTCCCAGGACTTGATTCTGTCCAGTGTCAATGTGAAATAATTTAGTCCAGGCCTTTTGGTACTTGGCTATTTTCAGGATTAGACCTATCAGCCTTGGAGCCTAGACATTATATCTGTCATTGTATCTGCCTTGTAGCTGCCATTGGTCCTTGGTAGCTGCCATATTTCTGTGCACATACTTTGACTTACTGGGCCTTAAATAAAGGGTTCACTTGGAGAAGGAAATGGCAACCCACTCCAGTACTCTTGCCTGGAAAATTCCACGGACAGAGGAGCCTTGTAGGCTACAGTCCATGGGATCGAAAAGAGTAGGATGTGACTGAGTGACTGCACTTCACTTCTATAGCTGTAGAAGGATTTTGTGTTACTTACTAGCTTCTGAGTTGGTTCCATTTGGAACCATACCATTTTGGAAGGATAGCCCAACTTTTCCTGGGTTGGGAGTTATATTGTTTCTAGCTAACACCTCTTTGGGCTGCCTGCTGAGGAGCTGAATTGACTTCAGTTTTCCATAGAGGCTCTGTGCTCCATGGAAGGTATTTTCCATCAAAGAGGGCAGTCTAAGCTAGCCTGTGCTATCGAAAAGTACTGATATATTATTAATGCTTCTTTACAGTTCACCTGGGCTTCTCTGGTGGTTCAGATGGTAAAGAATCCACGTGCAATGCAGGAAATGTGGGTTCAATCCCTGGGTTAGGAAGATCCCCTGGAGGAGGACATGGCAACCCACTCCAGTATGCTTGCCCGGAGAATTCCATTGACAGAGGAGCCTGGCAGACTTGAGTTCATGGGGTCTCAAAGAGTTGGACATGACTATGTGACACACACACACACACACACACACACACAATTCATCCTGCCTAACCAACCTGCCAGGTACAGATAGGGTCATAGTATTAGGAATAACTCAAAGTTTTTACCTCAATTCAAAGTCTTTTGCCCCAACTATTTATCGAAGACCTCAGCAATCAGAAAGAATCTTGCCTAGCTGCCTGGGGGTGTTTCATATATTTTCAGAAAAAAAAATCTTGGATTGCAGGATGCCACCATTGGAACGCTGGTCTATGAGGCTTCTCTTATCTCCTGCTTGGCCTCATGGGTTCTGCCATAGTTCCATGGGGCCTTGACATGGATATATTCGAGTTGTCAGGGTGCTGAGCATTTCTATTTTCTATGGGGGAGACCTGCTGATAGATTTCAGTTCTGCTAGTGCTATGGGATAAAATAACCCCCTGGGAGTAGAATGGAAGTGCACCATCATCTCACATTTAGGACTGGGCTGGATCCCTTGATGGCAGGGATTACTGACACTCAGAATGATGGGCCTTGTTCAAACGCCCACCTAGATGCTATTAAATCCTGACTGTGAGATGCAGTCTGACAGTGTTTCAGAGCATAAATTCTGGTGCCATTGACCTCTGGCCTTGCCACTGACCCTGTGGAAATCATTAAATCTCAGTTTCCTCACCATAAAATGGGGATGATAATAGTATTTCCCTAACAGGATTGTTGTGATCATTTAATTGCTAATATATGTAACAGATACATACATGACCACGTGTAGAATAGACAGCTAGTGGGAAGTTGTTGTATAACACAGAGAGTTCACCCTAGTGCTCTGTGATGACTTAGGGGGGTGAGATGTGGGGGTGGGAAGGAGGTTCAAGAGACAGGGGATATGTGTATACTTATGACTGATTTATATTGTTATATGGCAGAAACTTGAACTCCGGGAGTTGGCAATGGACAGGGAGGCCTGGCGTGCTGCAGTCCATAGGGTTACAAAGAGTCGGACACGACTGAGAGACTGAACTGAACTGAACTGGCACAAACTGGCACAACTATCCCCCAATTAAAAATAACATTATCCTCCAATTAAAAATATAAATAAGGAATTAAAAAAACAAAACAGAAGCTGGTACATGCTAAGCTCTAAAATGGTGTTTGTTATATGACTTTGTCAAGTATTTGTCATATATAAATATTTTCATCTTTTTATAGCTTATTGATTTTTAACTGAAGGATAATCGCTTTACAGAATTTTCTTGTTTTCTAGTCAGATAGCAACAGGGATCAGCCACAAGTTCACCCGTGTACCCGTGTTCCCTCGATCCCATCTCCCTCCCCATCCCATTCCTCTAGATTGTTACAGAGCCCCTGTCTGAGTCACACAGCAAATTCCCATTGGCTGCCTATTTTACATATGGTAACGTAAGTCTCCATGTTACTTTCTCCACACCTCTCACCCTGTCCTTCTTCCTGCTGCCTGCCTTCCCCCGCCCACCTTGTCCATAAGTCTGTTCTCTGTGTCTGTTTCTCCACTGCTGTCCTGCAAATAATTTCATCAGTACCATTTTCTAGATTCCATATATATGCATCAGTATACGATGTTTATATTTCTCTTTCTGACTTACTTGACTCCGTACAATAAGCTCTAGGTTCGTCCACCTCATTAAAACTGACTCAAATGCGTTCCTTTTTATGGCTGAGTACTATTTTCTCATTGTCTTGATAATTTAGCAAAGAGAAATAAATGGGATGAATTTATTAAAAGGAAATGTATTTTTCATGTGCCCAGCCATTTGGAGGTCTCTGAAGTTGTGTTTAACATAACACACTTCACTTTGGCACCAAGTCCTGCAAAGGTGAAGGGAATGCTCCCTCCCCCAGCAATGAGGCTGGAGTGACAGAGGTAGGTCTCCCTGTGATGTGAGGGGAGGATCTGGGGTGAGACGGAAAGTGATGGCAAAAGCCGAGGAAAAGAACCTGTGTTAGTTCTCTGGGGCTGTCACACCAACGTCCCCCAGTCCTGGTGACCATCATCTGATGGTTCTGACGGTTAAAAGTCCAAGACCATGGTGTCGGCAGTGCTGGCTCTTTCCAAGGGCCGTGAGGGTGAATGTGGTCAGTGCCTCTTGCCTTGTTTGGGTGGTTTGCGGGCGCCTCTGTGTGTAGAAGCAGTACCTTGATCTCTGTGATCCTCAGGCAGGGTTCTCCCTGTGTGTGTCTCTGTCCAAATGTCCCCTTTTTATAAGGACACCAGTCATACTGGGTGAGGGCCCACTTGAATGACCTCATTCTCACTTAACTGTTACATCTTCCCAGGTGGCTCAGTGGGAAAGAATCCTCCTGTGATGCAGGAGACATGCGTTCGATCCCTGGATCGGGAAGATCTCCTGGAGAAGGGAATGGCAACTCACTTCCGTGTTCTTGCTTTGAAATTCCCATGGACAGAGGAGCCTGGAGGGCTACAGTCCATGGGGTCACAAAGAATTGGACATGACTTAGCGACTAAACAACAGACAACAAAAAATGACATCTGCAACAACCCTATTTCCAAACAGGATCACATTCTGAGATACTGGGGTTAGGACTTTATTTTTGGGGAATACAACTCAACCCTTAGCGAAACCCTGCTGGCATTTTCTGGAAACAGCCACTGAGGATGAACCAAGAGAAGTTTCTATTATTTCTTTGGTAGGGAGAAAGGAACCAGTTCTGCTCAGGAGCTTAAATTGGAACAGAATCTTCTTTTTTTCGTGGAAGGTGATAGGACCATGCAGCCAGCAGAGTGATGCTGGCTTAGCCTGTCTTATCTCACCTCAGCGCTCAGGACTCCTACCCCACGTGTTTGAGGATCCCAGGGCCACTGGCGAACGGACCTGGCAGTGGTCTGACTGGCCCAGGATGGCTGAGAGCTGGTGGAGGCTGACGGCTGGCCCTGGTCCTGGATTACCTGCAGCCTCATACCCTTCTCATGTGGAGCAGACAGAAGCCATGCCCACAGCGGCTCCCTGGCACCCGCCATGCTTTGTGCAGTGATGCTTTTCCTTGCTGAGCCCTCTGAAGGTGCTGCCAACCAGTGAACTTCCAGGGCCTCTGAGGAGCTTTGCTGGGTTCACCATGGCTTCCGAGAGAAGTGAGCCGCCAGTAGTTCTTGGTTACAGGTTCCAACTGCCTAAGCCCCAGTCACAGCTGGTTTTGAGTTTTGCTCTGGAAGGCCTTTCCTGGATAGTACAGTCTGGAAGGAGGTCATCTTGTCCTCATATAAAGGGGGAGGGGTCAGCTCATTCTGTCGTTGTTGTTCGGTTGCTAAGTTGTGTCCGACTCTTTGCGAGCCCATGGACTGCAGCACACCATTTTACTGAATTTAAATCCACAGGTGGGTTCCCACCTCCTTTTTCTTTTTCCTTCTCCCCTTCTTCCCAAGTGATTTTCAGCTATTGTATACACATCTTGTATACACTAGAGCTGGATCCATGAAACATTCGTGTTATCAGATCACTCTGATTTGGGCTTGAGGGAAATGAAAAATAATTTTTTAAAACTGAAGTTTTTAGAACACTTTTCTGGAAAAGTAAAATAAGGTGGGGTCATTTCTGCCCAGCTAAAGGAGCAGGGATATCTACAGAAGAGGAGGGAACAGGCTACTGTGTGTGTTTGTGGCAGAGCCAAGGGGGTTCCACTGTTGGGGGGCCAATGCAGAAGAAGGAGCTGATCCCTTCTCTGAGGCCAGGGGTGAATACATGTCTGCTCACAAGGGGGCTGCTTGGAAAGGGCCTAGTTGTAAAACCTCAAATGGGGGCCTGGCCAGTGTGTCTGTGTGTGGGGTGGATGTGACGATGGAACCTTTAACAAAGGAACTGTTGTTTTGCTTCCTCAAGGAATTAGCCAGCCCTTGTAGCAGTGGTAATATTAATACATTCACTTTGAAGTTGGAAAGCTAAGATTCTCCACTCCTGGCTACATGGTCACAGGTGACTGCCCATAGGGGACAAATAGAGGTCATGGGCAAGATCTTGTATCTTCTCTCTGCTCCTTCCAAGGCACAAAACATGTATCTTGGACTATGGACCTTCACACACCCCTCACCATGGGGCGGGTTGACCAGCTGACGGAAGCTCAGCCTTAATCAGAAAAAACAGGGACTCTGTTTCGAAGCTCAGAGTTGAGTCCCAGCTCTGCTGGTGGCTGCATGGTAATGGAATCTTTGCTAAGAGGTCTAATTTCTTTGAACCCATCTATGAAAAGTAAGACAACGCCTGCCACCCAGGGTTGTTATGAGGTGCAGATAAAATTGCTTATGTGCAAATGAAGTTGCATGTGTTGACACACCCTGCCAGCTAGGAAGCACCTCTATATAGGTGACGGCTGGCACTGTGTGTTATTATGGTTGTTTTATTACTTAGCACTGAATTTACAACGGGTTTATCAAGGAATAATAGCAGTGGATAAACAAAGTGTCATATATCTATGCAACAGAGTATTATTCAGCCATAAAAAGAAATAAGTCCTGATATATGCTATAGTGTGAATGAGCCTGAAAAACATTATACTAAATGAAAGCGATCGTTTACCAAAAGACTACATATTATGTGATTCAGTTCATATGACACGTCCAAAATAGGGAACTCTATAGAGACAGAAATAGTGATTTCTTACGGCTGGGCAGAAAGGAGGGTGATAGCTAGCAGGTATGGGTGTTTGGATAGTAAAGAAAGTATCCTAAAGTTGATTGTGGCATTGGTCACACAACTCGGTGAAAGTGCTAAAAATGGAAAGTTGGACACTTTCAATGAGTTGACTGAATGGCATGGGAATTATATCTGAATAAATTTGTTACCTGAAAAACAAACAGCGGCCGTTGGAATTACCCAAGTGTTCTGAATGTGAAACAGTATCTTTCTCTTTTTGTACTCATTAAAAGGTATCTGGGTTCCTCTATTGACCATATAGCAGCTAACCTTGATAGGCACTTGCGTGAAATGCCAGGCTGTCTGTTTTATCCTCACTACAAGTTTTGGTCCCCAGTTTAGAGATATGGGGACAAGTAAAGCTCGGAGAGGTTAAGCAACTGGCCCTACGTTACAGAGCTACTGAGTCACTGTGTTGGAGTTTAGAGGAAGGTGGATTCTCCATCCTACCTTTCGCCTCCTCTCGTCCTCCTTGAGAGCATATGTTGCAAGGTTTGGGACTCTATTTTGCCTCCGTGGGCTTTCCACTAAACTTAGATGGCTATGGCTAGTCCTACTTAAATGTATACCATGTAATACGCCATCATGGAAAAAAAAAAGCAGAGTGTAACTCTTTCAAGGAACTGTTATTTGAAGAAGGCATAAGCTCAGCAGCAGCAACTCCATCTGATTTTGCTGCTGGACTTGTATTTGACCTTGAGATCATTCCAGGAAGCTGCCCATTTCTCAGTCTTTTCTTCCCCTTCCTAGAAAGCCAGAGTTTCAGATATTATTAAAAGCATATGGGGGCTTCCCTGATGGCTCAGTGGTAAAGAATTCGCCTGCCAATGTTAGGGACACGGGTTTGATCCCTGGTCGGGAAAGATCCCTCATGCCGAGGAGTAACTAAGTCCGTGGGCCACAACTCTCCAGAGCCTGTGCTCTAGAGCCCGGGAGCCGCAACTGCTGTGCCCACGTGCTGCAGCTACTGAAGCCTGTGCCCTAGGGCCCATGGTCTGCAACAAGAGAAGCTGCTGCAGTGAGAACCCCACTCCCCACAACTCGAGAAAAGCTCGTGCAGCGATGAAGACCCAGCACAGCCAGAAATAAATAAATACAATCATATTTTTAAAAGCCTACATGTGTATCTATTTTCAGTGGGGAAAAAGGGGGTCTGTTAGGTCTATTAACTGGGGAATCATTTAACATTTTAGTAAGATTTGGGGGCCCAATGTGGTTTTGTGATGTAACCTGTTGTGAATACGGAAGGCATTCCTCAAGGCACCTACCATTCCTGACACTCCAGATTATATTCTCCTTTGACGCTGGGTCAAGGCAGTTTCCAGCATGGTGGCAGGCCTTAACACCGGAATAGATTAATTTTGTCATTACCCTTTCTCAATTTCTGCCTTTGACCAGAAAAAAAAGAGGTTAATTGTGTGCCATTTCTCAGGAGAATGAGGTATCAGCATTTTAATTCCTGATATTTTATGAATTGTGGGCAGCTAATTAAAACTTAAAGATTAGAGGAGCTATTTTGGCTAAGAGGCCTTTTCCAGGATTGTGAAATGGAGAGAACAAAGGGTTGTCTTTTCTTTTTATTCCAACAGCTTAAATGAAACTTCAGGCTGAAATAGAGCCCTGAATTGTTTTACACACTGAGTATTCATTGTATTGATTCTAATTTTAATTTTGCGGTGAGTGGTGCAGCATCTGAAAGCTGTTGAGGGGTGAACACTGAGATTGTTGGGCATGTTAAGCAGCAGGATTTGTGTTTGGAGGCTCCGTGTGACCCTTCTTGACTTCTGAGAGACATCTTAAAGTCAGATAGGAACCACTTACAGATTCTATTAGATGTCCGTAATTGCCATCTCAGAACTCAATAGGAATTTAGATCTCTTCTGTTCTCCCTCATAGTTAACTGTTTGAGTTGCTCTTTGGCTGATTAATGGGTCTGCCACACGCATTGGATTTTTCTTGGTTCCTTTGCTACCTGGTTGGCTTTCAGGCTATTCCATTTGTTTGAACACCACTGACATCACCGAAACCCACCATCTTTTGGGATGTGAATCAAGAAAGCTGCTTGCCCCTACCCTGTGTGTACATGTGTTGCTCAGTTGTGTCAGACTCTGCGATCCCATGGACTGTAGCCCACCAGGCTCCTTTGTCCATGGGATTTTTCCAGCAAGAATCCTGGAGTGAGTTGTCAGTTTCTACTCTGGGTGATCTTTCCAACCCAGAAATGGAACCTGGGTCTCTTTCGTTTCCTGCATTAGCAAATTCTTTACCACTGCACCACCTGGGAAGTGTAGTCCCTACCCTACTTTGTGTAAACTAGAAAAGGCTTCAGAGGATGCAGTCACCACAGACACTGTTCCCACAGATATAGCTTGGAAAGTCAAGTGTGGGTGATTTTAGTTCCTAGCCACCTCCTGAGTATGTTTCTTTGAGCAGGGCAGAAACCATGCAACAGATTACAGTGGCCATGATTCAAATGACTCTTCCTTAAATTCCGTAACCACGTGTCTCAATTTGCTTCTTGACGTAAAATAATTTCTATGATGGGATCAGATTAGATGAGCCTGATAAAGTGTCCAGATGAGAACTCCTTAGATGCAAAACCAGGCTGTGCTCAGTTTTCGTATCTTGAATCTCCTAGTTTTTCCTTCTATATAAGTTAAACACAGAGCTACTAGGGCTAAGAAATCACCAGACAGAATCTTGAGGGGGCAAAGGAGAAAGGACTTTCCATCCAATCTGAGGCATGTAGAAAGACCCTGAAGCTCAAAGGAATTTGGTGCATTCTAGGAACTGAGAGTCCCTTGGACTGCAAGGAGAACCAACCAGTCCATCCTAAAGAAAATCAGTCCTGAATATTCATTGGAAGAACTGATGCTGAAGCTGAAATTCCAATACTTTGGCTACCTGATGCGAAGAGCTGACTCATTTGAAAAGACCCCAATGCTGGGAAAGATTGAAGGCAGGAAGAGAAGGGGATGACAGAGGATAAGATGGTTGGATGGCATCACCGACTCAATGGAGATGAATTTGAGTAAACTCCAGGAATTGGTGATGGACAGGGAGGCCTGGTGTGCTGCAGTTCGTGGGGTTGCAAAGAATTGGACACGATTGAGTGACTGAACTGAACTGAACTAAGGAATTGAAATAAGATGGAAGCTTAGAGATTAAGGAGAACCATGGGGCAAGAAGAAACTGCAGGGAGGGGAAGAGGACAAATCATGATGGGGCGGCGGGAGCCTTTGAGTCCCTGCTAAGTATTTGGAACTTTATCCTACAAGGAACTGGAATCCATCCTGATAATTCCATTTTAAGCATAGACATGAGATGGTCGAACTTGTCTCCTAAGCAATAACTCTGATCATGAAAGATGAACCACTGGAGGGGAGCAGGAGCGGCTGTAGGAGATCCATGCAGAGGCTCCAGTTCAGGCAACAGATCATAGTGAGTGGAACTTGGGCATTGGCGGAAAGTAGGGAAAAGCAAATGGTTTTGAGAAAGCTGAGAAGTTGAAATCAACAGGACTTGGTTATGGACTGACCAAGGCATGAGAGGAGAAAAGTGCTGAGGATGACTCCCAGGTTTCCAGCATGAGGCACTGGAGAGTATGCGTGCCATGCCCTGAGCTGTAGAACCCTGGGAAGTGGGTTTGGAGAGTGAGATCCTGAGATCAGTTTCGTATGCATTGGATTTAAAGTGCCCATGTGTCTTCCAGGTCGAGTTGGCAGTTATTAATAGATACATATGCTCTGGCACGTGACTGAGGGGAAGTAGCATGGAAGACCCAGTCGGGGCTCACACCAACAGTTTTTAGTGGTATCAGTCTGCCTGGCTGAATGATTTTTCTGCAGTAACACTTAGTTTCTCAGGTTCTGATGCAGAGATGGTTAATGGTTAGGTTAATGTAGTTGTTCAGTCATTCAGTCATGTCTGACTCTTTGCAACCCCATAGCCTGCAGCATGCCAGGCTTCCTTCTCCTTCACTGTCTCCCAGAGCTTGCTCAAACCCATGTCCATTGAGTCGGTGATGCCATCCAACCATCTCATTCTCTGTTGTCCCCTTCTCCTCCTGCCCTCAATCTTTCCCAGCATCAGGGTCTTTTCCCATGAGTCAGCTCTTCGCATCAGGTGGCCAAAGTATTGGAGTTTTAGCTTCAACATCAGTACCTCCAATGAACACCCAGGGCCGATCTCCTTCAGAATGGACTGGTTGGATCTCCTTGCAGTCCAAGGGACTCTCAAGAGTCTTCTCCAAGACCACAGTTCAAAAGCATCAATTCTTTGGTGCTCAGCCATCCTTATGGTCCAACTTTCATGTCCATACATGAAGGAAGTGAAAGTGTTAGCCACTCAGTCGTGTCCAATTCTTTGCAACCTCATGGACTGTAGGCTATCAGGTTCCTCTGTCCATGGAATTCTCCAGGCAAGAATACTAGACTGGATTGCCATGCCCTTCTCCAGGGGATCTTCCCAGCTCAAGAATCGAACTCTGGTCTCCTGCATAGCAGGCAGCCACTAGGGAAGTCCATAGGAAAAACCATAGCTTTGACTAGACAGACCTTGGCAAAGTAATGTCTCTGCTTTTTAATGTGCTGTCTAGGTTCATCATAGCTTTTCTTCCAAGGAGCAAGTGTCTTTTAATTTCATGGCTGCAGTCACCATGTACAGTGATTTTGGAGCCCAAGAAAATAAAGTCTGTCAACTGTTTCCATTGTTTCCCCATCTACTTGCCATGAAGTGATGGGACTGGATGCCATGATTTTTTTTTTTTTTTTTGAGATCTTCATTTTTTGAATGTTGAGTTTTAAGCCAATTTTTCACTCTCCTCTTTCATTTTCATTAAGAGGCTCTTTAGTTCCTCTTCACTTTCTGCCATAAGGGTGGTGTCGTCTGCATATCTGAGATTATTGATATTTCTCTCCCAACAATCTTTATTCCAGCTTGTGCTTCATCCATAATTTAGGATGAAGAGTAAGTCAGCTAGCTCTGGACAGAGAGAAAAGCAAGGGGATTTTGAGTATTTGCAATATTATACAGATGGGAAATGGAATTTAGAGTGGATAGGGAGGGAAGAGAAGACAAAAAGGAAAGTGGAGAGGGAACAGGGAAAGCCAGTGAGCTGAGGATCTGGTGGTCCCATAAGACTAATATAGCATCAGGTGACAAATAGTGGTAACAAACATAATAAGATGATATTTACAGGTTCCAGGGCTTAGCACCTGTTATCTTTGGGGGCACTATTCAGCCTACTACAGAGTACTTCCACAAGGAATTAGGAAGAATGGGAAGCTGTGGTCACAGAGGTGGTTATTTACATGTTTTCACTTTGGACGATGGCTGGAAAGGCAGTGGTCAGTTTCCAGGTCCACAGAGAATTAGGAAATGCAATTGTAAGTCAGAAAAGTATAGAACAAGAGGAAATATTGGAGTGTGGAATAAAACTCAAAAAGCAGAAGAGAAATAGTCTGGAAGCTATTTCCAACATACATCATTCTCTTCAATCCCCTATTTCAGCACTTATCCTCTTATGATTTTGCAAATGATCACATTTTGGGCAGAAACATTAGAAGCTACATAATTAGTATGCCTTGACATTTATTTGCCACAGTTAATCTTTGTATAAACTTTGTTTTTTAGCACACACTTTTGATATTGGTTTATTTTGTCTTTCTTTGAATGATCTCGTAAATCGGTTGGTATCAACATGGGTTGCTTTTAAAGAAGTATTCTTTTGAAAAGTTTTTTTGTTCTCCTCATGGCAAATGAGCCATGAAGTCATGAGCACAAAGAAGCATTGCTTAGTTCCCTTCACTTGAATCATGTGCTTTTCATCAGGCATATTTCTCTTCTGGGGGCAGTCATAAGAGGGTTCAAATTTAATGTGGAAAACATTCGACTCAGTTTGTACCTCAAGCCCAGTTCTGTCAGTTTTCCTCTCTACCCACCCACACTCAACCACCATCTCTTCCTCCTTTGGGCTAATCCGGCTCACAGTAAAGAACACTAAAGGACACTAAATCAGTACATCGCTTTCCATACATAGGCCAGGTTAATAGGAAGCTTGGGAGCTGCCGGGACCAGTGGAATCTGGTCTCCAGGTCCTGGTCTGAGAGATGAGGGTGTTCGCATGGTTACAGCGGGTGGCCAGCATCCAGGAACTTAGGTCGCTCTGTGTGTGTTAGTTGCTTTGTCGTGTCTGACTTTTTGTGATCCCGTGGTCTGTCTACGGAATTCTCCAGGCAAGAATACTGCAGTGGGTTGCCATTGCCTTCTCCAGGGGATCTTCCCAACCCAGGGATGGAATCCGGGTCTCCTGCATTGCAGGCAGATTCTTTACCATCTGAGCTACAAGGGAAGCCCTGGGTCGCTGTAAATCACTGCCTTATTTCCAAGCCACTGTGGATGGGACCCTACTGTTTCTCATTTTCCTCTCTACAGTGTCTCTCAGAAAGGTCATTGTTTCAGGCCCATGACTCTCACATATGTTCTTTAGCTCAGAGCTCCATCTTGTGGTCTGGACGCATAGGCCAAACATCCCACCAGAAGGTCACACAGCACACCTTGGCTCAGCTTTCCTTCCCCAGCCAGTTTCCCAGATGAGCACGGGTTACCATGCTGTCTGTGTAGCTGCAGGCCACTTCTCAGGCACCCCCTGCAGGCTGAGCCCAAGCTTTCCTGAAGTTCTTGAGATTCGAAGTAGCTTCTTTTCTGGGTAGCAGCTCTAGAGCTACCTAGCATCACTGCTAGCCATTCTTGAGATTTCATAAGCCTCTAGTTCCTTGTATTCAGGGCTTCCCTGGTGGCTCAACGGTAAAGAATCTGCTTGCCAATGCTGGAGATGCAAGAGACTCCGATTCTATCCCTGGGTCAGAAAGATCCCCTGAAAGAGGAAATGGCAACTCCCTCTAGAATTCTTGCCTCAGAAATCCCGTGAACAGAGGAGCCTGGCGGGCTACAGTCCATGGGGCTGCAAAGACTTGGACACGAGTTATCGACTAAACAACAACACCACCTATAGATTAGAGAGGACCTGCGGAGACTGTTAGGAGCCTATTAAAAGATGACAAAGATGGCGATGCATGGAAATGGAACACAGTGGGAGTTTCAAGAGACATTGAAGAAGTAGAAGGGATAGGAGTTGGTCCATAGGGTTTGGGGAGGATATGAGGGTGGAAGGAGTAAGGGAGGAGCTATAGGCTGCTGGTCTGCTTTGCCAATAAAGGTTGATGCTACACTGGCAGCCCCGTGAAGAGCAAGAACCGATTTTGTGAAGAAGATGTGTTTGCGCTGGACATGTGAAGTTCAAGTTTGAAAAAGAAACAGATACATATGGAGAAACATATTTGAGCATCATCAGTGTAAAAATCAGAATCAGAAAAAAATTAAAAAGTAAAAATAAATAAATAAATAAAATCAGAAAAATAAGAATCATCTATCTAGTGCCCAGAGCAGCTCTATCTAGTAGGTATATGGTGTAGATCACATATGTACTTAAGATTTTTCTAGTAGCTGCAATGAAAAGTAAAAATAAATGGGCCACATTAATTTTAATAATGTTTTATTAACTCATTATCCAAAATATCATCATTTCAATGTGTGTTCAATAGAAAAATTATTAATGAGTTTCTTCACTTGCATTTCTTTCTACCTGCGTGTAAGTGTTTAGTCGCTTAGTTGGGTCCAATTCTTTGTGAACCTTTGGACTATAGTCCGCCAAGCTCCTCTGTCACAGGATTTTTCAGGCAAGAATACCAGAGTGGGTATTTCCTTCTCCAGGGTATCTTCCAGACTCAAGGGTCCAACCCACATCTCTTGTGTCTCCTGGATCTCCTGCATTGTAGGTGAATTCTTAATCCTCGGAACCATCAGGGAATCGACTTTATACCTATAGTACATCCCATTTTGGACTCATCATGTTTTAAGTGCTTAGCAGTCATGTGTGGCCACTGGCCACTGTACTGGACAGGGCAGGTGGAGAGCATGACTCCATTTTGGCTTCATAATGTAATCACGTGACAGACTTTTAAGTATCCTGATGCCCAGATACACCCAATCCAATTACATCAAGATATTTGAAGTGGGACCCAGGCATTAGTACATTTTTAAAAGCTACCTATTAATTCCAATAGGAAGAGGGTCAAAGACATAACCCTGGAGGATGGTATGGAGAGTAAGGGAGTAGTGGAAAGGCGAACTGGAAAAGAGACTGTAGAGAGGCCAGAAAAGAGGAGGGAGTCAGTGAAGTGTGTTATTTTAGAAAGCAAAGTCCTTCAAGGAGGAAGTTGTCATGAGTAATGTTGTTCAGTGGATTAGCACCAGCTCGGATTGCATCACTGATGTCCTTGTCAAGAACAACTCTAATTTACTTTTTCAACAGGTTTGTATTGAGTGCCTGCAATGTGCCAGGCCATGTGTTTCCTGACTCAGTGGAGTGTACAGTGTAATGATCATAGTAGAAGATATTTTTGAGCACTTATTTAGAAACTTGGCACTGCTGAAGAACTTCCTGTGCATTTACCTGCTCACGTGATTCCGATAGCAACCTGCATGAGGTGGGGGCTGCTATTCTTCCATCATGCGGATGGGTTAGGGTTAATTGGCCAGATATTAATAGCGAATGTACGATTGTTGCCTCATCTGTGTCAACTCAATGGGCTATTGATGGGTTAAAGGAAATAATTCATTAAGTAGTCTGCTCAGTGCCTGATATGTCTTAAGAACAAAATGTTAGTTGTTACCAGTAATTAGGATAATATTCGCTTCTCAGGAGCCACAGGAGACCCGGGTTTGATCCCTGGGTCAGGAAGATCCCTGGAGAAGGAAATGGCCACCCACTCCAGTATTCTTGCCTGGAGAATTCCACGGAAAGAGGAGTCTGCTGGGCTATGGTCCATGGGCTCATGCAGAGTCGAATATGATTTAGCAACTAAACAACAACAGAGACAGCTTCTACCACCAGCATGATACATAACAACTAGTAGTCATTATTTTTTCCTCGTATCATTATGAAAGGTAGCATGCTGTGTACATTCTGGACACTCACTGAGATTTGACTATGTAAGTTATGTGACAAACATGTAAAGTGAATGAAGAGTAGAATACAGGAAATTTGATGTGCACACTTTTTCTTTGTTAGTTCCTTCAATCATGAATGATGACAAAGACAGAGACTAAACCTGTAGACTCTTGACTGTAAAATTAGAAGAGGCTAATTAAAACTGAGCTAATATCTTCTAAGGGCTTGAATAAAAATAGTCAATATAGCAGAAATGCAAACTCCACCTGCTGTTCAAAAGCATGGTGTCCTTGGTATGGGAGGAGACATAACAACTGAGAACAGACTCTTTAATAGCTTAGATCAAGAGTCCTGCACATGTTAAATTGTTGGTGGGAGGTTGAAAGGCCATGAGGTCCAATCTTAGAATGCCAAGTAGAGTTTTTTTATTTTTAAAATTTTAATTTTGAAATAACTTTTTATTTTTTTTTAAACTACATTCAGATCTTACAGCTTTTTATTACCTTGTTCTTTTTTTTTTTTTT
>SJYQ01001242.1:24408-35055 GCA_006410935.1 Redunca redunca
CAATGAACACCCAGGACTGATCTCCTTTAGGATGGACTGTTTGGATCTCCTTGCAGTCCAAGGGACTCTCAAGAGTCTTCTCCAACACCACAGCTAAAAAGCATCAATTATTCAGCGCTCAGCTTTCTTTATAGTCCAACTCTCACATCCATACATGACCAGTGGAAAAACCATAGCCTTGACTAGATGGACCTTTGTTGGCAAAGTAATTTCTCTGCTTTTGAATATGCTATCTAGGTTGCTCATAACTTTCCTTCCAAGGAGTAAGTGTCTTTTAATTTCATGGATGCAATCACCATCTGCAGTGATTTTGGAGCCACCAAAAATAAAGTCTGCCACTGTTTCCACTGTTTCCCCATCTATTTGCCATGAAGTGATGGGACCGGATGCCACGATCTTAGTTTTCTGAATGTTGAGCTTTAAGCCAACTTTTTCACTCTCCTTTTTCACTTTCATCAAGAGGCTCTTTAGTTCCTCTTCACTTTCTGCCATAAGGGTGGTGTCATCTGCATATCTGAGGTTATTGATATTTCTCCCGGCAATCTTGATTATTCCAGCTTGTACTTCTTCCAGTCCGGCGTTTCTCATAATGTACTCTGCATATAAGTTAAATAAGCAGGGTGACAGTATACAGCCCTGATGTACTCCTTTTCTTATTTGGAACCAGTCTGTTGTTCCATGTCCAGTTCTAACTGTTGCTTCCTGATCTGCATACAGGTTTCTCAAGAGGCAAGTCAGGTGGTCTGGTATTCTTATCTCTTTCAGAATTTTCCACAGTTTATCGTGATCCACACAATCAGAGGCTTTGGCATAGTCAATAAAGCAGAAATAGACGTTTTTCTGGAACTGTCTTGCTTTTTCGATGATCCAGTGGATGTTGGCAATTTGATCTCTGGTTCCTCTGCCTCTTCTAAAACCAGCTTGAACATCTGGAAGTTCACAGTTCTGACTTGGAGAATTTTAAGCCTCACTTTACTAGCGTGAGATGAGTGCAATTGTGAGATAGTTTGAGCATTCTTTGGCATAGCCTTTCTTTGGGATTGGAATGAAAACTGAATTTTTCCAGTCCTGTGGCCACTGCTGAGTTTTCCAAATTTGCTGGCATATTGAGTGCAGCACTTTCACAGCATCATCTTTCAGGATTTGAAACAGCTCAACTGGAATTTCATCACCTCCCCTGGCTTTGTTCGTAGTGATGCTTTCTAAGGCCCACTTGACTTCTCATTCCAGGACGTCTGGCTCTAGGTGAGTGATCACACCATCATGATTATCTGGGTCATGAAGACCTTTTTTGTACAGTTGTGGGTATTCTTGCCACCTGTTCTTAATATCTTCTGCTTCTCTTAGGTCCCTACCATTTCTGTCCTTTATTGAGCCCATCTTTGCATGAAATGTACCCTTGGTATCTCTAATTTTCTTGAAGAGATCTCTAGTCTTTCCCATTCTATTGTTTTTCTCTATTTCTTTGCATTGATCGCTGAGGAAGGCTTTCTTATCTCTCCTTGCTATTCTTTGGAACTTTGTATTCAAATACTATGGAATTTGTCTAATAGCTACTTTCTATTTACATCATTCTTTCTACATTTATGAATCAAACTCTATGGTCTCTCTCATGTTATTTATTTATTTGGACTTATGAATATTTATTTACTCTGTGGGTTATAATGCATTACTATTATAATTTATTGTCTTGCTTAACTTGTTCTGATTCTGACCCCTGGGGGCTCCTTTTATCTGTTTCTTATGTCCTTTTGACATATCACATCATTTTTTGAGCACTTTCTCACTTTCTGGCACCACAAAATGTTTCAGGCTCTGCTTTTGTCTTTTTCTGCCCCAACCCTGGAATCCACTATTTTCCTAAGAAACTTAGTTGGGTTCCTACCTGCAGTAAAGCTTCTAAGCTCGCTCTGAGAAGTGAACAGAAATAGAATAGTGCTTTCCAAACAGTCTGAAGCATTGACAATAGAGTGTAAAACTAGAACAGATGATTTTGGCTGACAATTAATTACATTAGCCAAACACAAGTGTCATATTCTATGAAAGTAGAAAAGATCACACCATTTTACAGTAGCATCTTTTGATTCTGCAGCTTGTAAATTGGGCTTGGATTAGGATAGCCTAATGTTTTATTTTTCTCTTTCACTCTGATAAATGAGCTCATCAATAAAGCGCACACAAACAAGATGGAAAGAAAATATTTATGTCACTTATGCATAATCAACACCACTCATTTTACAGATAAGAGACAAATGTGTAGTTAATCAATAACTCTAGTGGTTATGAAGACCAGGGTCTCTAATCTACAATTGCACAAACAGTTTAAAAAAAGAGAAAAAATGGATATGTACCTGTATTTGTTTCTTAGGGCTGCTGTAACAAATGACCACAAACCGGGTGGCGTGTAACAACAGAAATCTATTTTCTTATAGTTGTGGAGGCTAGCAGTCTGAAATCGAAGTGTAGCAGACTGCACTGCTTCCAGAGGCTCCAGGGGCGAGTCTCTCCTCATCTCTTTCAGCTTCTGGTGGCTGCAGCTTTGTCCTCACAAACTGTTTCCTTCTGGAGCTAAGTGTATCAGCTGCCTTCTGACATTTTGTCTCAGGGCTTTTATAATGCTGTTCCCTTGGGAATGCTTGGGCTTCCCTTGTGGCTTAGATGGTAAAGAATCTGCCTGCAATGCAGGAGACCCAGGTTCAATCCTTGGGTTGGGAAGATCCCCTGGAGAAGGGAATGGCCACCCCATCCAGTATTCTTGCCTGGAAAATTCCATGGACAGAGGAGCCTGTTGGGCTACAGTCCATGGCGTCTCAGAGAGTCAGACATGACTACGTGACAGAGTGACTAACACTTTCACTTTTCACTTCCCTATGGTTGGCACACTCTTCCTCCCTCTTTACCCTCCAGTTTGGTTTGGTTTATATTCCCCCCAGTCTTGCCTTTTCTCTGTCTCAATGCGTGCATGTGCCGTGAGCGCAGGCCCTGTGACTCCTTTCTTGCTCATTACTGTGATTCTCTGCCTCCAGTGCCCAGTGCAGCGCCTGGTGCATAGCTGGTGCCTAGCAAACAAGTTTTTTCAATAAATAAATCAATAAGGGAGGAAAGAAGCAAGGAAGGGCAGATGGAGGGTAGGAAGGTCAAGTAGGCGTGCTTATTTAGTTTTTCCAACAACCCGATCAGCTAGGTCTTATGAACAGCATCTCCCTTCTATAGATGGTGAAAATAGAGGTTCAGAGAGATGTACGTGCCCAACTGCTTTAAAATCTTTCTGGAACAATTACTTAGAGAGAAAGAAGCTAAAAATATCTTGTGCAAGGATGGCCACGGTAGAAAAGTTGGGAAAGATAGCCACCGCATGTTACTGGGGTTATTTCTGAGTGGTGGATAGTGCTCTTCTGTTTTGTTCTTGTTTATCTGAATGGTTTTTAAAACAAAAATATATTTAAAAAGTGAAGACTGGCTGTGTTTTGGACTGGGGCACAGAGCGGTCTAATCATCCCCTATGGAAAGGGTGAGCGTCTAAAACACAGGATGGGTCAGAGTCGTAAGGGGAGATTAGTTTAATATTCTGCGTGTCTTGGAGCTGGGAGTTAGATCCCAGAATCAAATAATTTCTAAATTCATTTTTTGTTTACAGTGTAAAATTGGAATGGTGTTTAGCCACTGATGATACATTTTGCTTATTTATCCAAGAAGAATTGGAGATGTTCTGTTAGGCACTCTAATTCATGCAGCCAATTTTGCTTTGGAACATCCTGAAGAGAACAGTATTCTCTCTCTTATATTGCCATCAACAGCCGATGTTTTGTACTTCAGAGGGACAAAAATCCTTTCTCAATCCTCTTATTTGCTTCTGGAATAAGAACAAATGTCTTTATGCTTTTTAGTGTTCTTTATGCTAAATTTTATTGTGAAGAATAAAGGTACAGCCCTCAAAGCTTTTCTGTTCAGCTCTGATTTACTTCTATTTCTCTGTGTTTCACTGTCTGAAGGAAGCAGCATTTGCCTCAAGTTTCTTCAGGGAAGCCAACTCACAGTCTCACAAAACTGAAGGAAGCGAAGACTCAGAAGCTGGTCCTCAGCCCTAGGGGTTAAATATTTTCCCGGGATAGCCCAAAGATTGCTTGTGCGTGTGTGCTTAGTCGTGTCCAAGTCTTTGCGACCCCACAGACTGCAGCCTGCCAGGCTCCTGTGTCCGTGGGGAATTCTCCAGGCAAGAATACTGGAGTGGGTTGCCATGACTCCTCCAGGGGATCTTTCTGACCCGGGGATCAAATCCAGGTCTCCTGCATTTCAGATGACTTCTTTACCAGCTGAGCTACTTAGGGGAGCCCCTCTTTCACTATGGATATCTCAGAATCATAAAATCAGAGGCTAAAAATGCCACCTCCGCCTGCTCTGAGAAAACAGTGTGTCTGTAATAACTGAATGCCTAATGTATGGGGGAGATACATGTATCCCAGGAAAGAGATATACATTGTTTATTGAGGGCTAGATGCATCGCAAAACTGGGATATTATCTGCGAAACTACTAGTGTATTATCTGATCTTCTTAGAAATATGCCACACAATGTGTATCAAAAGCTAAGTCCATAGTCTTTTGCAGAAGAACACATTGTACTTCATAAGGGTGGAGCTCAATGGATTCCATCGACTGGGCATGGGAAGGCAAACTATAGGCATAGCCCAGAGACACTACTGCAAGTGTGGTTCCAGACCATGGCAATACAGTGAATACTGCAGTAAGCCAGGCACATGAAGTTTTTGGTTTCCCAGTACATGGAAAACTTTTTCTACATAGCATTATGCCTCTAAAAACCATGTAACATCTTAATTAAAATACTTTATTGCCTTTGCACAGCATGAGAAACCACTGACAAAATGAAAAGAATGGGAAAAAATGTTAGCAAATGACATGACCTGTAAGGGGTTAATATCCAAAATCTATAAACAGTTCAAACAACTCAGTATCAACAAAACAACAAAAATTGAAAAAGAAAACAAAAAAAAATTTTTTAATGGGCAGACGACCTGAATAGATATTTTGCCAAAGAGGATATACGGATGGCCAGCAGGCACCTGAAAATATGCTCAACATTGATAATCATCAGAAAAATGCAAATCAAAACCACAACGAGGTATCACCTCACACCTGTCAGAATGGCTATTGTCTAAAGACCACAAATAAATGTTGAGGATTCGGAGAAAAGGGAACCTTCGTACACTATCGGTGGGAATGTAAATTGATAAAGCCACTATGGAAAACAGTATGAAGCGTCTTCAGAAAACAGAAAATAGAGCTACTATGAAAAGTTAAAGTGTTAGTCGCTCAGTCATATCTGACTCTTTGTGACCCCATGGATTGTAGCTCACCAGCCTCCTCTGTCCTTGGAATTTTCCAGGCAAGAACTGGAATAAGTAGCCATTCCCTTCTCCAGGGGATCTTCCAGACCTAGGGGTCAAATCTGGATCTCCTGAATTGCAGATAGATTCTTTACCATCTGAGCCACCAGGGAAGCCCATTGAGCTACCACATGATCCAGTAATTCCTGGAGATATGTGTATATATATATATATGTATATATACATCTGAAGAAAACAAAAACTCTAATTTGAAATGATACGTGCACCCAATGTTCACTGCAGCATTGTTAGCCAAGATATGGACCAACCTACTTGTTTATCAACAGATGAGTGGATAAAGAAGATATGGTATGTGTGTGTGTGTATATATATATATACACACACACACATCCATACATACAATGGAATATTACTCACTTATAAACAAATGAAATTTTGCCATTTGCAGCAACATGGATGGACCTAGAAGGTATTACGCTTAGTGAAATAAGTCAAACAGAGAAAGACAAAGCACTGTATGTTTTCACTTATATATGAAATCTAAAAATTAAAACAAATGAATCTAACAATCAGAAGCAGACTCTTAACGACAAGCTAGTTGTTGCCAATGGGAAGAGGGAAGAGGCGAGGGGCAAGACAGGAATAGGGGATTAAGAGGACCAAATTACTATGTGCATAGTAAATAAGCTACAGGGATATACTATACAGCTAATTAATATAGCTAACAGTTTTTAATAAAAACACTTTATTGCTAAAAAATGTTAACCATCAGCTGACAAGCAGGGTTGCCGCAAACCTTCAGTTTGTAGAACACAATACCTGTGAAATGCACTAAAACAAAGTGTGCCTGAGAAGAACCTTGTAAATGATGGTATAATTCTAAAGTTAGCCTAAGATATCTGCTTGCTATGGGGGTAAATAAGCATTTCCCCCTGAATTTTCCTGATTCAATATTCATTTCTGACTGGCTGTTTCAAGCGAAACTTAATGCCACTAATCGGAGGTAGAGATGGGGGTTGGGGGGAAATAGCAAAACATGGGGGGTTGTTCCCTCTTCCCCTGGGCTCCCATCGCCCTCCCTGGGTCCTTCAACTTTAGGATCTTGCTGTTTCACTTTGTACTGTCAAATGTTTTTCTCTCTCATCAGACCCATCATGATACTTGGCACGTACCAGACTCTCTGTATGTGTCAGCTGATGGAATAAATGAGTGAAGAGCTAAAAATAAAGTGTGACCAAGATATAGGATGAAGTTCTGTTGGACTTTAAGAAAGGAGATAGGTATTCCTTGACTTTCCCTGGCTTATGCATTGAGGCTGTTTTGATGTCTTGTGACAGGCTGTAATGAACTTCAGCTTTAGTTATGTTTGGGTCTGCCATTTCTCTTCACACATCACCAAGGGAGAAGATGGGTATAGAAAGGAGAAAATTACTTAGGAAGCATTTTGTCAGAAGGATATTCAGAAGGAAACATGTGACCGAAAGAAAAACGCAGGCGATGTGAAAGCCCAGTTGGTTCCTTTCTTGAGATTTCTCATGCAGGATGATTTTCCAGGAGGCTGGCCTAACTTTGGTTTTTTCTTCTTTCTTAATCAGATCTTCTAACACCTATGCAAGTTGGAATTCTTCCCAGGCATCTTGGGAATTTTTATTTGTAAAATTTGGGAATCCAGCCCTGACTATAATCTGAAAGGTCCACCTGAGTTTTGGCAAACAGCATGCCAGCATTTGGCACAGGGTTTTTGAAGTTTGGCTGGCTGTCCCAGGACTCGGTATCACGGTGATCTGGGATTGTTGGGAAACCATCCTGAGATGGTTTGGCTGGTGTACAGTCAGTCGTTCCACTGAATTGATGACCTTTAGAAATCTCTTAGCAATCATAGGGAGCAGTAGGTCTTTGGTTCTGTTTTGATTTCACACAGTGTTTAATCTTAGTGCTTTGGCAGGTAAAAGGGATGCTCGGCATACCAACTCCAAAACATAACACACATAAATATCTTCTCTCCTTCACTTCTATGTCTTAGCGCATCCCGGTCCTGTACCTTTCGACCAGTCCATGCTTGAAGAAGATCAACAAGGTCTGTACCTGCCATTGTAAGATCTCTGAGATGGGTGGGAATGTTGAGGACATGCCAGAATCCATTCCAAAGACAACTTGTATAGAACACACCTCTTAAGCTCCAAGTTGATTCATCTGGATTGCACTTAAGGGAGTTCAGAAGAAGATCAAAAGATAGAGTTGGGAAACAGCAACATGTCATTGAAGATAAAGTGAATGCTGACAACGGAGTGAACAGGGGATGAAAGAGGCATGGAGATGCATCAGCTGGCAGTGCTCCGAAGTGTGCAGTATACTGTTCCTATCTGAGAAGAGCTGGTTGTCTGACTTTTCTACAATAGATTCTCTTTGCCTTGCAGAGTAATCATTGCATGAATTTTGAGGAGGTGCCATAGTAAATTATGTATGCATGCTAAGTCGATTCAGTCATGTCCAACTCTTTGCTATCCCATGGATTGTAGCCCACCAGGCTCCTCTGTCCATAGGGTTCTCCAGTCAAGAATACTTGAGTGAGCTGCCATGCCGTCCTCCAGGGGATCTTCCTGGCCCAGGGATCGAATCCACCTCTCTTACCTTATGTTCCCTGCATTGGCAGGCAGATTCTTTATCACTGGCGCCACCTGAGAAGCCCAAATTATGTATAACCAGATTTAAAAGAAATTTCTCATAATTGAAATGTGGAATCAAACATGATTAAATCAAATAAAACTTCTTATTACTCCAGAAAGGTTTATACAGTTAAACCATGTTTCCCTCTCCTCTGAGATACTTTCATATTCTCTCTCCTTTACAACTGTGGTGTGATTAATATAATTATTTTTAATTACAATAGCTAACAATGAACATTTAACAGAAATCTTATGATATTAGTGTTATGAGATATTTCATGACAAAATATCTCATGTGATGTTCTTATTTTCACTTCAAACTTTTGCATCTTGCATTCTGATATGCAATTTCCAGCCTGCTAAGATTTAAATTCTGACGATAATGTGTAATACATTTTTTTCTTTAAGTTTTGGTCTTCATGATGAATTTATTTCTTGGACACTTAGCATGCTATGCTTTTTGGAAGTGCAAAAGAGTCTCCACTCTCTTTGGTCCACACATGAATTGTTTTTACAATCAGATGCATGAACATTCCAAGCATAATGCCCTTCCCCGCCCCTTCCCTAACCATCCCTCTCTGTGACTGCTCTGTTTTTAGTATGACTCATGTGGTTTTGATGGAGTGAAGCTTTCAGCTTTTTTTTTTCAGCTTTCCTTTCGGCTCTCTGTTTTGACAGTGGCAAATTACAGAAAAGTGTTTTTCAGCATACAATGAAATGTAGAATAGAAGTAGATTATAAAAATGTATATTCTATAATTCCAGTTTAAGAAAAGACTGTCAAAGGAATGAATAATTACATTCGTCTGGAATGATAAACAGTAAAAGAACAATCAGAATCATTTCTGGATGGTGAAATTATGAGTCACTTAAATTTTCTTCTCTGTACTTTTCTGTATTTTTCAAATTTTCTGCAGTGAATGTGTATATTGTTATCAGAAATAGTGTGAAAAATTTTATATTAAACCCCCAGCTGGAGCTTTTGATTTGCAAGAAATTGCCAAGTTATTTGGAATAACTTCCTACCCTCAACTAACTAGAACATTAAGGCAACAATAGTCACTGTTCATCATTCATCATTCAGTCATTCACTTAGTCCTTCAGCAACACTTACTATTCAGTTGTTACCTGTTAGGCTCTGTGTTAGATGCTGGATATAAAGATGAACACAATACCAGTCCCCTTCCCTTGGAAAGATTCGTCTTCAGCCCATCAGTTATTCAGGTTAGTTTACTGATTTGAAGAAGTCAGTCAAGGTGGGGGGCAGGGCTGGGTGGTGGCGATATTTAAGAATTCAATTAGGAAGCCGGTTTTGATAGTAAAGGAGAAGTGTACTGCTCTCGGTACCAAAGAGAATGGAATCCATTCTAATGACAAATGTCATTCAGCATGATTGTATTGGCGACTCCATTGGTGAACTGGAAGGGTCATTAAGTACTTGAATGCAGTAGCAACTGTGAACATTCTACCAATGTGTTTGCTGATTCCATTAGTCTAGAGATTTTTGACAGTTAACTTCTTATTTTGCAATGATTTTATTCATTTAAAATTTTTAAATTTATATTTTATTAGAGGAAAATTGCTTTACAATATTGTATTGATTTCTTCCATGCAGCAACATGAATCATCCATAGGTATACATATATCCCCTCCCTCTTTGTGGTGATTTTATTTTATTTTATTATTATTTTGCAGTGATTTTAGATTCACATGCAGTAGCAAGAAATAGCACAGAAATAGCACAGAGAAATCTGTGTGCCCTTTACACAATTTCCCCCAATGGTAACATCTTGCCAAACTATAGTACCATATCGTACATTCTAGAGATATTAATACCTAGGAAAGTGAAGAAGAGGCAAGTACAGCCTCACAACTTTGTATATAGCAGGTTTGTTGTTTAGTTGCTAAGTTGTCTCTGACTTTCTTGTGACCTCATGGAATGGCAGCCTGCCAGGCTCCTCTGTCCATGTGATTTCCCAGGCAAGAATACTGGAGTGGGTTGCCATTTTCCTCTCCAGGGGCTCTTCTGGACCCAGGAATCGAACCTGCATCTTCTGCCTTGGTAGGCAGATTCTTTACCACTGAGCCACTAACGAAGCCTTGCCGGGGTCTAGCCCCGGTGGAACCAGGGTGATTCGAAGGAGAGACGGAGTAGGCAAGGAAAAAACTTATATAGAAATATAAAGGAGATTAGAAGAAATAGTATAGTAGGAAAATTAAGTGGAGAAAAGAGGCTGAATAACTTGGTTTACGGAGAAAGCCAATAAAGCTCCAGACAAGGAGCTTGCACCATCTACGTGGGGCCACCGGCGCCCGCTCGAATAGCGGAGAGTGCCCCTCCTTGGGCACTCTCTCTCACGGATCTTAGGGCCAGGGCAAGTAAGTAGACTTGGAGAGCCACTCCGTTCCAGATGGGAATTCAGCCTGAAGTTAGAGTAAAGAGGAGGAGGAAGGAGAGGAGAAAAGGGTGAGAGAAAGAGACATGGGGGGAGCCAGATTCCCAAGAAACTAGGCCAAGAGGCTAGTCCGGAAAACTGGTCCCGTCCGTTTATTGTTCAAGGGGCTATTTATATGTTTGATAATACATGGAGATCAATGGGTAACACAAAGTTATGCAG
>SJYQ01001242.1:38770-69521 GCA_006410935.1 Redunca redunca
AAGCTGAAACTCCAGTACTTTGGCCACCTCATGCGAAGAGTTGACTCATTGGAAAAGACTCTGATGCTGGGAGGGATTGGGGGCAGGAGGAGAAGGGGACGACAGAGGATGAGATGGCTGGATGGAATCACGGACTTGATGGACGTGAGTCTGAGTGAACTCCGGGAGTTGGTGATGGACAGGGAGGCCTGGCGTGCTGCGATTCATGGGGTCGCAAAGAGTCAGACATGACTGAGTGACTGAACTGAACTGAATATTACATAAAGGTTAAGAATATTTTCCATATACTGAAGTTAGAAGTACTGATTTGGTTTCCAGAAAGAAAACTATTTTGAAAAGTACTTATAATTAGATTGTTGGATTAGAAGTGTGTATGCGTGTGTGAAAAGGATACCATATTGTTCAAGGGTATTGAACTGGTAAATAGCAAGACCAAGATCAAGAAAACAAATCTGAGTTGTGCCAAAATCATATTTTTTTAAGTACTTACAGGAAGTTCCTTTATATAATGTCAGTCTCATAAAGTGTCCATCATTCTGAATTTTTAACTTAAAATTTAAAATTTATGAATAAAAATAAATACTCTATGTTCTTGGCTCATTGTTCAAGATGTGTGAAAATATAGAATAAAAATAGATCTTTTTTCTCTAGTTCCCCAGATCTTTAGGGCCCCTTCTCAGAGCAGCCACTCCACCAGTTTCCTGTATATATTCTATATGTTTACACATCCAGACAGGCCGGTGTGTACACGTGTGCACACGCTCCTTCACTATGTTAGCACAGGGAATTCACTGTAATGTACCTAATGTTTTTCTCTTGATATTATATTTTGGTGATCTTTCTAGATCCCAAACTTCCTTAAGTTTATAAATCGCACATTTATAAACTCTGATAGATCTGTGTTAGCATAATGAATTCAGGTATGTATCTTGTCTTTCTCCTGACATTGTATTTTGACAATCTTTCTAGGTTCGAAATGTTCTTTGGTACTTATTTATTTAAAAAAATATTTATTTATTTTTTATTTTTGGCTGCGCCAGGTCTGTTGCTGGGAGGGCTTTTCTCCAGTTGCAGCAAGCAGAGGCTGCTCTCGAGTTGCAGTTCATGGGCTTCTCATCGCGGTGGCTTCTCTTGTTGCAGAGCACAGGCTCTAGGCACACGGGCTTCAGGAGTTATGGCTTGCAGGCTCTAGAGCACGGGCTCAGAAATTGTGGCGCACAGGCTTAGTCACTCTGTCACATGTGGGATCTTCCTGGATCGGGGATCGAACCTGTGTCTCCTGCATTGGCAGGTGGACTCTTTACCACTGAGCCACCAGGGAAGTCTTAAATTGCACAATTTATAAGCTCCGGTGGACTAAAATAGTCTAAAAATTACATTTTCAGGCCATACAACCTCCTTGTAAATGTATAGGTGGTATTTGCTAGGCTTGATCAGAAGTGAGTGGAGAGGGGAGTGAATTCCCCTCTTCCACAGATCTGTATTTTGACGTAGGAGTAACTATATTGTTTATCCAAGTCAGTCATTAAATTAGAGGGGTATGTATAAAAATTTCAAATTGAATACTCATGATCAGGATGAAGGATAAAAACCAAAATGATAAAAATAAGAATTAGAAGGCTCAGGTGTGCATAACAAGGAATGGAGATGGATATAAAGCTCAGTGATGAAAAATCTGAAATTAAAATGGCTGTTTGATGTATAAACACAGCCTTAAGAATAGACTGACAAAAAATGCATGCAAGATGGAAAAAAATGCATCCAATTGAAATACCAGAAACCACACAACCTGTTCCTAACCCTTGATTCCTCTGAAGAACAATTCGCAGCAACAAGAAGAGAGAAGCTCTTAGATGGAGAAAGCAAAACCCTTATCAGGACACAGGCCCAGCATTTAGGAAACAATTTGGACACAAGTAAAAAGAATAATCTCTTTTCCCTATGATGTGACTGCAGAGAATAGATCAAAAAGCACTGGACAGAGGTGTCCAGCAGGGCTAGAAACCAGGAGGGTTTTCACATTCAGAGGTGTAGAGGAAAGAGCAGGAATTTGCTGAAAAGCAGAAGCAAGATGCAGATGATTGATTTCTTTGTATTACTTTTAGCAAGGGCTTTAAAATGTTTACCACCCCACTGGATTGCTTACCAGGCTCTGAGCCATCGCTTCCTCCTTTGAAGGTAGGGTAGGCATGGCTGGCATCCTGCCTCCAGTTTTCCATGTCCACCCGGCATGGTCCCCTCACAGATTCTCCAGAGAACTGCACACTGAATCCTTCTTGAAAGCAAGATGATACAAGATGCTGAGATGCAAAATCAAACTATACAGAACATCTCTTTTCATTCAGAATCTTTCCTTAAAGGTAAAAGGACAGGGTAAGATATATTGTTTTCTGATAAGGCACTTTTCTACTCCAGATTATTCTGCTCTGTGATACACAGGTGCCTCTCTTTACTGGCTTTCAGAACATTCCTTAGAATAATAATCTTTGATCTTATGACTTCCATTGACAACGGTGGGCTTCCCTGGTGGTAAAGAACCCACCTGCCAAAGGAGGAGACACAAGAGACACAGGCTCGATCCCCTGGGTTGAGAAGATCCATTGGAGGAGGAAATGGCAACATACTCCAGTATTCTTGCCTGGAAAATTCCATGAACAGAGAAGCCTGGCTGGATATAGTACAGTGGGTCTCAAAGAGTCAGACATGATGGAGCATGCATGCACACACACACCGCCCCGCCCGCCCCCCACACACTGACAACAAATGGTATTTCCTCCTGGATTCTGCTATTGAGATTTTAGCAAAGACTTTCCCTTTCATAAATAAGCCAATGTTTAATTGTAGCCATACTCATGATCTGAGATCCTCTAGGCTTAGGTCTTTAGATTTCTGATTACGTACACCAGCTTCTCAGAAAATCTTTTTGAATTCTTCTCTAAGCCCCAGCTTGCTTACAAACAATTTGTCTAGGAGTTTATTACTGCTGTACTTATGCAGAAATATATGTGTGCATGTATATATCTCTCTGCCTCCTTTTTCAAAGAATTTGAGATACATAAATACATAAATTCGCAAAAGGGTAAACTAAGAATTCCCAAATATAGGAACATGTGCTTAGATGCTCAGTTGTGTCTGATTCTTTGTGACCCTATGGACAGTAACCAGCCAGGCTCCTCTGTCCATGGATTCTCCAGGCAAGAATACTGGAGTGGGTTGCTATTTCCTCCTCCAGGGAATCTTCCTGAACCAGGGACTGAACCCTGGGCTCCTGCTTCTACTACGTTGGAAGGCAAATTCTTTACTGCTTGCGCCACCTGGGAAGCCCATCTAGGAGCATATGTAAGGCAAATATCAAGCAAAACAACATGTGAATCAGTTGCTGGACATGGGGCTGTGAATTTGGTTCCAAATGTTGTAAATGGCCAAGGCCAAGAAAGAAACACTATCCTAAGATTCATAAGATCTAGATGCTATGGGGGAGCACAGCTTTAATGGATATTGAACTCTGAGAGAAATCTCTCCCCTGGTTCCTCATAAAAATGACATTGTGATGTATATTAGATGATATAAAAATGTCTAGCAAGTTTCACATGATATTTCTCCATGACGTGCCTTAATGTAGGCTGATGGCTTGATACTAAAAGATAATTCTGTTAGTGTAAGGGGAGGAGGGACTCCAAATTATTACTTTAGCCAGCCTCCTATATCAAGATAGGGATTTCTTAACTCTATTCTGACCTGCTTAGGGCTTCCACCTACCTAGGGTAGCAATGTTAAAGCACAGAGAGGAGGTGGCCACACACTGTGGCAGAGACTGGAATGCTGTGGGCTCAAAGAGAGGAAGCTGAGAAATGGCTGCAGCCACTGGAAGCTAGAAGAGGCAAGAAGGTTCTTACCTAGAACCTTCAGAGGGGGCCCGGCCCTACCGATGACACACTGAGTTTGGACTTCTGGCCTTCAGAATAGTGAAAGAATACAAAACACCCAGTTAGCAGAAATTTGTTAAGACATCCTGAGCAAAGTGTTAAGTTTCTTTAGTCACATCAGACTCTTTGCGACCCTAAGGACTGTAGCCCACTGGGCTCCTCTGTCCATGGGATTCTTCACGTAAGAGTACTGGAGTGGGTTGCCATGCCCTCCTCCAGGGGATCTCCCCAACCCAGGGACTGAACCCTCATCTCTTGTATCTCCTGCCTTGGCCAAGTGAGTCCTTTACCACTAGCTGTACCTGGGAAGCCTAAGGAAACGAATATACTTGGAATATTGCAGTTGACTCGATGCCCACATTTCCTTTGGATCCCTGCTTTATCCTGACCTGGTGTTTCTCACTTTGGACTGCCCATTAGAATGGCTTAGAAAGCTTAGAAAAAGGGCTGAAATCTGGGTCACATCCACAGAGATTCCACTTCAATAGGCTTGGGCTGTAGTCTGGCAACGGTGTATAGTCAGAGTTAAGTGCTGCCATTTAATTAGTCACAGCAATTTAATGTCATGAGGGTGATACAGAAGTACATGGGGCGGGAATAGCGGTAGAAAGAAAGTTTTAAGTTAGGAATTTGCTTTGGAGCATAACATTCTACATCTTTATGCTGAAATAGAAAGCATTCGTAGACACTGCCTGAAGCAGTTTTGCATCAGCTATCTGCACTGACCTAATGACACTAAGAGAATCCTGTTTCCACCCTGAGAAAATATGGATGCTCTGACAGGTGAACCACTGTTGCTCATCTGGATGTTTCCCAGAAGGACTGGGGAGGCATTGCCCTCTAGATTGAAGTTGGATACTGCTTAACTTTAACATAAATCAAAAGATGTCATGCGTGGGCCCTCACTCCAAATTGTCCACTGCCTCTCGACAATCACATAATCACAACTTTGAATTCCTGGTGGCATGGTTTGTTGTTGTTGTTCAGTCACTAAGTCATGTCCAACTCTTTGTGACCTCATGAACTGTAGCATGCCAGGCTCCTCTGTCTTCCACTGTTTCCTGGAGTTTCCTCAAGTTCATGTCCATTGAGTTGGTGGTGCTCTCTAACCATCTAATTTCTCCTTTTGCCCTCAATCTTTCCCAGCATCAGGGTCTTTTCCAATGTGTTGGCTCTTCACATAAGGTGGCCAAAGTATTGGAGCTTCAGCTTTGGCATCAGGCCTTCCAATGAATTGGGAAAGGAATACATCAAAGTTCCAAATTGGGAAAGGCTGTATGTTGTCACCCTGCTTACTTAACTTATATACAGAGTACATCATGCAAAATGCCTGGCTGGATGAAGCACAAGCTGAAATCAAGATTGCCAGGAGAAATATCAATAACCTCAGACAGGCGGATGACACCACCCTTATGGTAAAAAGTGAAGAACAACTAAAGAGCTTCTTGATGAAAGTGAAAGAGGTGAGAGAAAAAGCTGGCTTAAAACGCAACATTCAAAAAACGAAGATCATGGCATCCGGTCCCATCACTTCATGGCAAATAGATGGAGAAACAGTGGAAACAGTGACAGGATTTATTTTTGGTGACTCCAAAATCACTGCAGATGGTGACTGCAGCCATGAAATTAAAAGACACTTGCTCCTTGGAAGAAAAGCTGTGACAAAGCTAGACAGAGTATTAAAAAGCAGAGACATCACTTTGCTGACAAAGGTCCATCTAGTCAAAGCTATGGCTTTTCCAGTAGTCATGTATGGATGTGAGAGTTGGACCATGAAGAAAGCTGAACATCAAAGAACTGATGCTTTTGAACTGTGGTGTTGGAGAAGACTCTTGAGAGTCCCTTGGACTGCAAGGATATCAAACCAGTCAATCCTAAAGAAAATCAACATTGAATATTCCTTGGAAGGAGTGATGCTGAAGCTGAAGCTCCTATACTTTGGCCACTTGATATGAAGAACTGACTCATGAGAAAAGACCCTGATGCTGGGAAAGATTGAGGTCAGGAGGAGAAGGGGATAACAGGATGAAATGGTTGGATGGCATCACTGACTCAATGGACATGAGTTTAAGCAGGCTCTGGGAGTTGGTAATGGATTGGGGAAGCCTCGTGTGCTGCAATCCATGGGGTTGCAAAGAGTCATACATGACTGAGAGACTGAAATGAACTTCCAGTGAATATTCAGGGTTGATTTCCTTTAGGATTGGCTGGTTTTATATCTATTTGCAGTCCAAGGGACTCTCAGAAGCCTTCTCCAGCATCTCAGTTGGAAAGCATCAATTCTTTGGCACTCAGCCTTCCTTATATATAGTCTAACTCTCACATCCTCTGAACACTACTGCTGGAAAAAACCATAGCTTTGACTATATGGACTTTTGTTGGCAAAGTAATGGCTCTGCTTTTTAGTACACTGTCTAGTTTTGTCATAGCTTTCCTTCCAAGAAGCATGCGTGACAAGGTACTTTATGTATTTAAGAAGAGAAACCTGTTGCAGAGATGCACTGAATAGAATGGGTGCTAAGTCATTTCAGTCCCATCCAACCCTTTGTGACCCCATGGACTGGTCTCTTCTGTCCACAGGGTTCTCTAGGCAACAGTACTGAAGCGGGTTGCCAGTTCCTTCTCCAGGGGATCTTCCCAACCCAGGTATCGAACTCACTTCTCTTAAGTCTCCTGCATTGCTGGGCGGCTCTTTACCACTACCACCACCTGGGAAGCCCTGAATAGAATAGGACTTATTATTTGGAGAGAAGAGGATCCCTCATTGTGAACTGTGAAACAAAGCAATTCCTTGTACATCAGCCCTCAATAAGTGTCTCTTTATTTGTGAAGCTGTGTGACAGCCTGCAGTGGCCTTTGGAAGCACGTCAGGGAGCAGTCAGGAGTGAACGGCTGTTAGCAGCGGGGCTGATCTCTGAAGGGCTTTTGACGACAAGCTTACTGCATCTATTGACTCCCTAGGAAGTCTGAGGTCACAAGCTTGGCCAGAGCACATAAGCCCAGATAATGAAGATGATTTTGCCCTCTTGAAACAAAGCCAGAAATTTTATCTACTTCATTGTGCACTCTGGGTCATGTGCTAACGATGGGGATTTGTCTAATACTAATCCCGCTAATGACGGCTTCTCCCAGCCCTTACACAAACCCCACCAGGCCCCGTGATTTGGCAAGCCAGACAGAATAAAGGCAGCACGGCATTTGGCTTTTGAACTGAGTTCAAGGCAATTAAAGTCATGGACTAAGGAGGGAAGGAGGGGGTTCAGAAATACCAGTATAATAAGTAGTATGACTGCAGCGCTCCGTCAATTAACTCAATTAGACAAAGCCTGTTTTAACCCGGGAAGGCGGCGAGAAGCGCTCCCCTCATTAAATCTGGCTGTTGGAGGAGCTTCTGATGGAATGAAATTTGTTTTAGCGGTTTGCATCACATAAAGTCGTCTGTGTGTGTGTGCATGTACACAAGAGCACACATGTGGGTTCTGTAATTTTTGTGGGTCTTTTTTTCAAGAGGAGAGGAATAGAAGGCAGATCCAAAATATACCCTCTGAAACGTAAATTTCCCCCAAATCGAAAAGCGGGTGAATGCTCAAGAGTCCAAGAGTGGAAGACCAGGAGAAAGCTGGAGAGAAGCAACGAGTGGAAGGAGAGAGAGAGTTCTCCTGGTTCTAAAGCCATGAGCCCCCTTGGGTGGGGGCTTCTGCTCGGCTGTCTGGGCTGTGCGCTCCCATCTGGGGCCCGGGCGCAGTTTCCCCGGGTCTGCATGACGGTGGGCAGCCTGCAGGCCAAGGAATGCTGCCCGCCGCTGGGCGCCGACCCCGCCAACGTCTGCGGCTCCCGGGAGGGCCGGGGCCAGTGCGCGGAGGTGCAGACCGACACCAGGCCCTGGAGCGGTCCTTACGTCGTGCGCAACCAGGATGACCGAGAGCGATGGCCCCAGAAGTTCTTCGACCGGAGCTGCAGGTGCACAGGTGAGCAGGCAGGCGGATGTGCGCATGCGCCCAGTTGGGTGGGGCTGGCCCGCTGAGGGAGGAACCCCTTCCAAGGCAGAGATGCTCAGCCTAGGCTTTGAAAGGCAAACCAAGTTGGTCCATTGGCATTGAGCAAGGCTGATGTCTGGGTATATTCTGCACACCCTTTAGTAGATCTAGTTATGAGAACTAAATAAATATTCTGTGGGACACGCTGGTTCTATGAACGCATGCCAGCACAGCATGGGCTTGTCTGTTGGCGAGGGAAGCCAAAGAGCCCCAGAGTCAGTTTTGAAACTCAGAGCAAGTCCTTGCAAGATGGATTCAGTGCCCTCTCCTTCTGAGATGGGTTTGCACTTGTTGAAGAGGGAGGGCGGGTGATTCTTGGCATCGGTAAGACAGACGTTGGGGGGTAGGTGTTCTGAAGTTCGAGTCTCAGCATTTCTGATGCTATGAACAGGTCTCAAGCAGGATATATCTTGCTCGTGAAGCTTATGACTGGCTTGTAACTTTGCCATCCCTGGGGAGATGGACGGAAAGAGCTGAAGAAGGGAGGCTAGTTTTTAGATAACAATGGCTTTTTTCACTCCTGTCTGGGTGTGATGTGAGCATTTCAGAATTTATGCAGTATCCCTCTTTCAGACCTTGGTCTCTCTTATTACCTGTTGTTTTTTTTTTTTTTGAAATCTCTGTGCACTTCTTACTTCTCCCGCTCTTCTGAGCCTTCTCAAATCCTCTTTAGTGGGGCTCCCCTCCAGTGTTCAGCAAACATGCACAGCAGTGATAACACTCAAAGGCTGGCAGGGCATGCGAAACACACACACAAAAACATAAGCAGCAACTTTAGCAAAGCCCTTGGAAACTGTTCCACAGTGTCCAGCTGCCTAAGAGGTTTTCCTTTTAATTATGTTTTTATTGATGTTATATGATGCTAGAACATAGGAGAATATAGATAATTGAGCTATGTAAGGACATAGAAAGGTAAACTAAGAGAATGTACAAAGGGCTGTGATGTTGATGTAAGAATGAGATCAGATTTCTAACTGAAAATTCTGAAGCTATTTTATATAGAATGGATAAGCAAGGCCCTTTGTATAGCACAGGGAACTATATTCAATATTGTATAATAAACCATAATGGGAAAGGAAAAATCTGGCTTTATCATCATTATTTTGTAGTCATATTGTTAATTCTGTAATTCAAAGGATTTGTTAGTTTTGTCTTGGGATACTNNGGATACTAATTGTGACAAAATGTTTGTAATAGCATGTTGAATGTATAGTATTCATTTTTTTCTAATCTAATTGACCACTTGCTTCTGGAGACATTATCTCATAGATTCTCATGGTTTTTCAATCTAATGAGATGCAGCAGGTTTCATATTACTTGTGGGATTGGAAACCACACTACACAGTGACTTCTTTGTTGGTAACTCAAAAATTCTTCTAGAAAGCTTATTTCCAGGTCAGTCAGTGATAGAGTGCCACAAGTTAGAAACTTTGGGAATCTCCACTTTATGGAATCCTGGCAGCAGAAGACATTAGGAACTCAGGTATAACCATTAACTCTCCTTATTGCTGCCCATGCCTGGGCTTCCCAGGTGGTTCAGTGGTGAAGAATCCACCTGCCAATGCAGGAGGCCCAGGTTTAATCCCTGGGCCAGGAAGATCCCCCGGAGAGGGAAATGGCAACCCACTCCAGTATTCTTGCCTGGGAAAACCATAGACAGAGGAGCCTGGTAGGCTACAGTCCATGGGGTCCCAAAGGGTGGGTCAGAACTACGCAACTGAACACATGCACCCATATCACTATCTACTCTATGTTTCTGATCTGACGAGGAAGTTTTTTTAATTTAAGTGAGATGGAAGGAATCAAGGGTGGCAGAATAGAAGAGATAATTGCAGTCTCCCTGTCCCAAGGGATTGCTTACAAATATTCCCTCTAGAAGTGGCAGTAACTTAGGGTCACAGTGACCTACTTTCAAAATGTTCTCAGGAGGATGTGTGTGCTCAATCGCTCATTCGTGTCCAACTCTTTGCTACCCCATGGACTGTAGGAGCCACCAGGCTCCTCTGTCCATGGAATTTTCCAGTCAAGAATACTGGAGTGGGTTGCCATTTCCTACTTCAGGGGATCTTCTTGACCCAGGGATTGAACCCGTGTCTCCTGTGTCTCCTGCAATGACAGGTGAAATCCTTACCACTGCGCCACCTGAGCTTCTTAGGCAAACATACCTAAGAAGGCAGTGGGCCAGAAACAGGGCCTGACCTGTAAGTCCAGAAGGACATCGCATATCTGTAGACCAATCAAAGGAAGCAGGGTGTATGGTCTCCATCTCCAGCCATTGTCAAGACCAGGACTGTCTCTTAGACCCCCTTGTCTCCCTCCTCCGGGATTTGATCTGTCTAGACTCATTCAGGACCATAGCTCTTTCCATCCCAGCTTTGGATCGACTCCACTTATATTGGCTAGATGGTCTTTTTCTTTGAGCCTCAGGACACCAGACTAAGTCCTTAGTGATTGGGCTGGACAGGTATTTCGTATATCCAATAATCACTGTGATGTGTCATATGCCCCAAAGCAAGACACACGTTTTTCAGTTTATTCTCCCTAAAGATTAAATTGCTTGCTTTCTTAGGCTAATTTCTTCATGATTTAGGAGGCAGTCTTCAGAAGTTAAACTTGATCTTCAGTGCCCAAAGTACACCACCCCCCACCGTAACCTCAAAATTCTTTGGCAAGTAGATTCTTCTGAGTGTCACCTCAAATTTATTAATGAAATGTAGATTAGCAACAAGACTGTTGATGACCTTGGAATTTTGTAAATTCCGTAGAAAGATAAACACACCATTCATCTTTAATGGACATTGAGATTGTTTCTTCATCTTGGTCATTGGGAATAATGCTGAAATCAACATGGGAATCTCAATATCTTTGTGAGATCCTGATTTACGTTCTTTTGGATAAATACTCAGAAATTGGATTGCTGGATTGTATGGTAATTTTATTTTTAATTTTTGAAGAACCTGCATACTATTTTCCACAGCAGCTGCATCATTTTGCATTTCCATCAAGGGTGCAAGGGTTCCAATTTCTTTGCATCCTAGTCAGATGATATGTATTTGCAATTCAATGCTATTCAGCCCTAGAAAAGAAGGAAATTCGGCAGTATGCAACAACATGAATGAACCTTGAGGACATTGTGCTAAGAAGATAAGTCAGCGAGAGAAAGACAAATACTGGATAATTCTATGTACGTGAAGCATCTGAAATAGTCAAATTCATATAATCAAAGAACAGAATGGTAGTTTCCAGGAGCTGGGAGGGAGGGGAAATAAAGATTTAGTTATCAGAGGCCATAAAGTTTCAGTTAATCAAGACGAATAAGATCTAGAGTTCTGTGCAACGCTGTATGTAGAATCAACAGTATGTTTTAAACAATTAAATGTGTTAAGAGAGTAGATCTCACGTAAAGTATTCTTAGCACACACACACAGAAAAAATCCAGTCTCCACGATCTTCAAGTTGGTAAAGGATTTTAACTCAATAAAAATAAATAAATGCAAACTCAGATGGGAAAACCCCCCTAAATTATGTACTCAAATTCTCTAGAGAGAACTTTTGTATTCTCTGTGGGGATAATTTCAAACTGAAAAATTATTGAACCTAATTTTCAAGAAGAGCTTAATTTCAGGAGATCTTGGCATCAGTGATTCACCTTCCAAATCTCAGCTGCCAATTGGCATTCCTGAGAAAATACTACTTGCAGCTGTCTCTTTGGACTTTTGAAAAACATGTGAACCAAATGGTTTTTGAACAATTGTCTGAGAACTTCTTGTCGTACAACTAAGTGCCTCCATCTTCCAATCTCTAAAATGGGGATAATGATGAAACCACACTTGTAAAATCCTTTTGAGCTCTGTAGATGAAAGGCCTCATGTGAGTATAAAGTATTGTTATTAATATAATAGAATCTCTAATTAAAAGGAATAGGCTATTTAGAGCTCCTTGTAAATTCACTAATCGGTGGTCTTTAAACTTATTTAGTCTAATAGCCTTTAAGAGGTTGAGCTGATGTGGTTCATGTGGGAACGTGCACTGTTCCGTTGTTCTCATTCTTTTTCCATTTTTATCTTGGTCCTAAGTAAGTATAAGACTTTGTCTTTTTTAATTTCATTTTTGCTCAAGGACATACTAAATAACAGATAGACTGATATCTAGGGACCTTTTACTTTTTTCTCTCTCCATTTCCCAGTGAGATAATGCAATACTTCCTACAGAGTCTCCTTTTTTCTTTCTTTTTTTTTTCAACTGTGGCTATTGGTGGATTAATGGAGAAACTCAACTTATTAAATTAATGTGAAGGACTGATAGGAAACCCAAGTTAAAGAAATAAACATTTTGTGTGGTAAGGTTTTATGTTACTGCATTTTTCAGTTGTCTTCAATATTTTAACAAATTCTTTAGACCAGATTTAGAAGCACAAATATGAAAGAGAGCTGACTGCCGAGCTGTGGGGTGTATTTTCTCTGAGACATGCTGGGAAAGGGATTTTTAAAAAGTCAGATACATTTCTAGGTAATAGGTGAGCTCAAATCCACACAAACGCTTTCTTATTAGCATTTCTGCATTGCTTTTCGGGGGCAACTTTGGCTTTGTGAGAAGAGATGGCTTTGTTCAACACAACTGTGAGCCACCTCTGATCTTCTGAGTCAGAATGAATCATTTCATCTTCTGTCATCCATGGCGCTCAGTTAGTTCTTGTCTGCACGTTTCCCATCGTTAGGCTGGTGTTGGTATCTCATCGCTCTCGTGTTCCTCATGCCACTAGATGAAGGCACCGAGCCTGATTTGTATTTATATCCTCTAGCACTTAATGCCTTTTATTAAGTTATTCATTACTCCTTCATCAACCACCTAACCAAGGTTTATTTAGCACCAGTTATGTTAGGTCCTTCAGATACTAAGAGGAAAACCCCAACGCGATTTTTGATAGTCCAAATGTGCTGGTTGAGTAAGACAGGTATGAAAACAAATACTTAAAGACTATGAGATTTGATCAATGGTAACTGGTAAAACTAGTAATGGTGATGCTTCATATAGAACTTACTGTGTACCAGTACTGCTCTATGTTATCATGATTGCTTCCTGTAAGAACCCTTTATCCCAATAGGACAGGTTTTGAGAGGTCAAGTCCATAGTAATCAAGTGTGGCAGTTGTATGACTGTACATAAATATGTGGGTGCGCAGAGAAGGGCATGTTTAATTTTGACCTTTCTTTAGGTAATAGGTGCTAATAAATTATTTGTTGAATGAATGAAGGAGATAGTTATTGGTAATTTAGTTTCTAGCAACCGAAAAGAATATTGGTAGAGAAAATGCAGAGATCTTAAAACTCATGGCCTAGGTCATGAATTACTCAATTTTAATAATGAGATACCAAAATTCAAAGACACATTTTATTCCTTTAAATATAGGAATGTATTGAATTTGTTATTTCAAAATTTGTGCATCATGCTATTTCTTAGCATTTAGAAGGAAGCAATTGCTCTCTTGTTGTAGAGTTGTAACTGCATTTTCACCTCTGATCATCTGGCCTTAGGGAAACAACGGGAAGTTTGGGTATTTAGTATTCTTCACATGCATTTTGTTCAATCACTTCTCAGAAAATACTTTGCTCCTATGCCGCTGCTGTCACTTCAGTTGTGTCCAACTCTTTGCGACCCCATGGACGGTAGTCTTCCAGGCTCCTCTGTCCATGGGGATTCTCTAGGCAAGAATACTGGAGTGGGTTGTCATGCCCTCCTCCGGGGGATCTTCCTGACCCAGGTATGGAACCTGCATCTCTTATGTCTCTTGCATTGGCAGGCAGGTATTTTACCACTGGCACCATCTGGGAAGTCCACTCTGTTCCATTAGAAACTGCAAAAGTGGAGGGATGTATTTCAATTAAGATGTTTTAAAAATAGATATTATTCAATTATAGTAGGCACCCCAAGGGAAAATAGATAGATTCCAAGCTCCTTGAAGACTGAAGTACCTTGCATAACATCTGATACTGTAGTAGCCATTGAATAAGTATTGATTAAATAATTTATATTTAATAGCTTCACCTAAGTGATCAACATAAATTTTAATGTTTAATGTAAACTGTTCAAAAACTTGATTTTCAGTCTTGGGACTAGTAGAATTTTTCCTTTGAACTATTATTTTAAACTTATTTTTTTCATTTGGTGTTGAAACAGGAAAATGCAAATAAAGCTAAGTAAGGGTAGGTAAGGGGCTTCCCAGGTAGCACCAGTGGTAAAGGACCCGCCTGCCAATGCAGGAGACATAAGAACTGTGGGTTCTATCCCGGGCTTGGGAAGATCCCCTGTAGGAGGGCATGGCGACCCACTCCAGTATTCTTGCCTGAAGAATCCCATGGACAGAGGAGCCTGGTGGGCTATAGTCCATAGAGTCGCAAAGAGTCAGACACGACTGAAGTGACTTAGCACGCACGCACACAAGGGTAGGTAAAATGTTTTGTATATTACAAACAGCATCGGACTACCCCCCCTCAAATTCTTCCTATTTATGATATTTTTAAGCACATTTCTTTTAACCATTGAAAAATAGCAGACAGTATTTTCTTTATACAGGACACATGCTCATTTTGTTTTCACGCTGTTGGAAAATTTTCTTTTCCTTTAGAGATCCAAATAACCCTCTTTTTTTATATTTTTATTTATTTATTTGGCTGCGTTGGGTCTTAGTTGTGACTCTTCGCTGTGTCATGTGGGATCTTTCTTTGTGGCAGCACAGACTCTCTAGTTATGCTACAAGGGCTTAGTTGCTCCTCAGCATGTGGGATCCTAGTTCCCCAAATAGGGATTGGACCTGTGTCCCGTGCATAGCAAGGAAGGTTCTGGGCCACCAGGGAAGTCCCTAACCCTCTCTTTACCATGGTCATAGTATGTTTTACTTACATCTATTTTGGTACTTGCAGTTTATCAAAATTACTTGCAGGGCCTGCTTTTCCTTCTGATTCACAAGGACAGAGAGAGAAAGGAAGAAGAAAATTGAGAATTATTAAATCCATCTGCTACATGCTTTTTTTTTTTTTTTAATTTAAAAATTTTAAATTTCAACTTTATAGACATATAAATGGCAAATAAAATTGTAAGATGTTTAAAGCATCCATTGTGATGATTTGGCTTTTTGCTCCTTTCATTCATTAAATAGAGATTCATTCATCCAAGGCCCAGCATAGGCCTAGGCAGCAGGATAATTGCCTTCTAGGTGCCTCTAGCTGAGCCAGTAGATGTCTACAGTCGCCACAATTAATTCAGTGAAAAAAGAAATAGGAGGTGTCATGGGAGCACGGCTTGGGGGTCATCTGACCCTGATGTGTGGGATCAGGGAGGTCCTCGTAGAGAGCTCATTGTGCAGCTTAAAGGAGGAATAGTTAAACCAGGTGAAGAGGAAGGTAGGAAGACTGTGAGGGAAAAGTGTTCAAAACAGAAGGAAGAGCAAGTAAAAAGATCTGGGAGGAAGAGGAGGAGGAGAAGACAGGGAGCTGATACATTAAATGTTTCCCACAACCCTTAGGAGATAACTTATTTCTCTCTTTTGTTTCAACACACAAACAATATTTAAGTAGAGGAGGAGGAGAAGGCAGAGAGCTGATACATTAAATGTTTCCCACAACCCCTAGGAGATAACTTATTGTTCTCTTTTGTTTCAACACACAAACAATATTTAAGTGTTTACTCTCTAACTTATCACTCCCTAAGGAATGAGGTGCTGGTCATACCAAACGCAATGAAAGTGAAAGTCAAAGTATAGTTACTTAGTCATGTCTGACTCTTTGTGGCCCCATGGACTGTAGCCCAACAGGCTCCTCTGTCCATGGGGATTCTCCAGGCAAGAATACTGGAGTGGGTAGCCATTCCCTTTTCCAGGGGATCTTCCTGACCCAGGGATTGATTGCAGGCAGATTCTTTAGTGTCTGAGCCACCAGGGAAGCCCAAATGCAATAATCAAGGCTAAACAGGGAAAAGTCACCCTAAAATAATTTCAGTTTTAGATGCTAAACAGAAAGAGGCCCGGAGCTTGGTATGACTAGTACTTGGTCCCTGGGCTGATGAAATGGAGGAGAAGTTTGTGCAGAGATGGGCAACCCTGCAGTGATTTGCACTTTCTGACACTAGGGCCACTAATTCACCTTTATGACCTGCCAGCCTCCATTGATTTTGTCTTAACTCTGTCTCCTTCGTAACATAAACCAGCTTTTTAAATGTTGGATTTCACCTAAATTCCTGGAAATCAGTTTATTTATTTTCATTCCCCCTTTAGCTTGGTGTATATTCTCTTCCTTCTGTAGATCAATAACCTTCTGCACGTGCTTCAGGGCAGAGGGGCCCAGCAGTGATGACATTTGAGGCTGCAGCTCTGCCCCAGGAAGGGACACCTGACACGATCCATGAGTGGAACGGATGGCAGCACTTGTCTTAGTCTCCCAGGGCTTCCATAACAAAGGACCGTAGACAGGGTGGCACACAGAAACTCATTCTCTCACAGTTCCGGAGGCCTGACAGCCCAGATCAAGCTGTCAGCAGAGTGTGCGTCTTGAGGTCTCTCTTGTTGGCTTGTTGTGTCCTGACACCTCTCTCTGTGTCCAAACTTCCTTTTCTTATGAGGACACCAGTCCATGTTGGATCAACCACAACCCCCTCCCTGCCCCACCACAGTGTCATTTTAACTTACTTTTTAAAAAGACCCTATTTCCAAAAATAGCCACTGAAGTGCTAGGGGTTAGGACTTCAGCATGTGAATTTGGTGGGCAATTCAGCTCATAACACCATGGAATTCTTTTCATGTCCTGTTTCTTTGCTGGGAATATTTCTAGAAACTCTGGTGTTCAGTCCCCTTGGAGAGACAAACATTTCAAGCAGAGCGCAAGGAAAGGCAACTGACCTTTTCTTCCGTTCTACTCCAGAAATTCCTTCCAAGCTACATAAGCTTACTTTTTCCATCTTTCCCTTAATTTCTTAAATGCACTAGGAAACTTCGCTGGCTATAACTGTGGAGACTGCAGGTTTGGCTGGACCGGCCCCAAATGCGATCAGAAGAAACCATTGGTTGTCCGGCAAGATGTCCATTCCTTGACCCCTCAAGAGAGGGAGCAATTCTTGGGCGCCTTAGACCTCGCAAAGTACACTCCGCACCCTGACTACGTGATCACCACGCAACACTGGCTGGGTCTCCTGGGGCCCAACGGGACCCAACCACAGATCGCCAACTGCAGCATTTACGATTTCTTTGTGTGGCTCCATTATTATTCCGTCAGAGATACATTATTAGGTGAGCTTTTCCCCCTTTACCTTAAGGAATCCTAGGAGCATGCTAGGTGGTTTGGTGGTAAAGAATCTGCCTGCCAATGCAGGAGCCGCAGGAGACTCAAGCATTCTGAAATTGTGCTCTATTTGCAATTATCCTCAGTTTTGAGGCTCCTCGTTGGGGTTAGGGTGATTGAAGACAGAGAGCTCACTTTGAATAGTAAGATTCTCATTTGGAATCTGTCCTTGTGATTGGGCTTCCCTGATGGCTCAGAAGTAAAGAATCTGCCTGCAATGCAGAAGACTTGGGTTCCATCCCTGGGTTGGGAAGATCCCCTGGGGAGAGGATGGCAACCCACTCCAGAATTCTTGCTTGGAGAATTCCATGGACAAGGGAGCCTGGCGGGTTACAGTCCATAGCATCACAGAGTCAGATGCGACTGAGCACAGCAAGGCCCTGTGTTTACTGCTCATTCCCCCTCCTCATTTTGTTTTGAGAACTTTAAACTTTGTTCTGCATTCAAACATTTACAAAGGGCTGCCTAGCCAACAGCAGCGACAGCAGTTTTTCCCCTCAGTGTGGGTCTTTTTAAAACTTGCCTTACAGGTAAGCATCTGTCTTTCTGTATCGACAGATACGGAGGCTCTTCTGGCTATAAACCTTTATAGTTTTCCTGTCATCACTCTGAAGAATTTTTGCTTTATGAGAGGGTAGTCTCTCAAGAGGAAAAGAAAACTATAGTTTCTGGTCGCATCTAGGAATTAAATTTATATTCATGTCTGTTCATCTCTCTGAAGTTATTATGGGGACTTTGAAAAAGAACTAAAGTTAGCTCAAGTTTCTACATAACCATCAAAAGCTGTTATGAGACAGAGAAGAAGGATTGGAAAGGCAGTAAGGAGGTCATTAAATCGCCCAAAGCTTTTCACTAAAATTGGCAGTTCCAGAGGCCAGCCAAATTGGTTTGAACGTATTTTTCCTCTCTTCTGGTCTCGGCAACCATGCTTGTCAGCTAATAGTTGTAACTGATTGATGGCTGAGGCAAAACCCGTGAAAGTTCCTTTTGGTTCCAAATGCTGAATTCAGACTAAGTGTAGTTGAAGTTGCTTTGTTATTCATTAATCCCTCCCTATAAATGCAGGCATTTGTAAGGAATAGGTTAGAAAAAGTCTTTAAAAAATATATTTCATTTAGATCTTAATGATCGGTTCTTTGGGATACTCTTATTTTATCTTCCTGAAGCACTGTTTCTAAATTAAATTTATAACAGGAACTCTTAAGATAACCTGAGTTTCTCCGAATCTCTGCTGACCATCAGACTTTCGAGAGACGAAGGAGAATTTATCCTGAAAGTGCTATTTGCTTCTGAGATTGTTTTGTTGTGGTTGTTGTTTTCAGACGAATAAATGACAAAAACAGCTGTTTTCCCTTATGGTTGAAGAGGAAAGGTGGGTGGGGAGATAAATTAGGAATTTGGAATTAACAGACACACACTGCTGTATATAAAATATTAATAGATAAACAGTAAGATCCTATTGTATAGCCCAGGGAACTATATTCAAAATCTTATAATAAACTGCAATGAGAAAGAAGAAAAAAAATATATATGTGCTTCCCAGGTGGTGCAGTGGTAAAGAATCTGCCAGGGTAAGAGACGTAGGTGCATTCCCTGAGTCAGGAAGACCCCCTGGAGAAGGAAATGGTAACCCACTCCAGTCTGCTTGCCTGGAGAATCCCATGGACAGAGGAGCCTGGCGGGCTGAAGTCCATGGGGTCCCAAAGAGTTGAATATGACTGATCGTGTGCATGCGTGTGCACACGTGCACACACACACACACACACACATGCATTCAGCAAGCTGAATCACTTTGCTTTCCCTGAAACATTATAAATCAGTTATTGCTTCAATAAAAATTAATTAATTTAAAAAATCCAGTTGTTTTCCGACTAAAACATCATGGATTTACTGGCTCTCCAGCACATCCCAGGTAAGGTTCATGCTAAAAAATTCTATTCTGTGACCTCTAACATGTTTCCCAATTGTTTTAGGACCAGGGCGCCCATACAAGGCTATAGATTTCTCACACCAAGGACCTGCCTTTGTTACCTGGCACCGGTACCACTTGTTATGGCTGGAAAGGGATCTCCAGGTTGGTCAAAAGTTTCTTTTAGTTTTGCTATGTATCTGGCCATAAGTCTTTGCTTCCTTCATTTTCTTGTTGTTTCTGATGACAGGAATTGAATGTCTGGTCATGCCCTTTGCTTTTAGCGCCTTACTGGCAACGAGTCCTTCGCTTTGCCCTACTGGAACTTTGCCACCGGCAGGAACGAGTGTGACGTGTGCACAGACCAGCTGCTTGGGGCAGCAAGGCAAGACGATCCGACTCTGATTAGTCAGAACTCCCGATTCTCCAGCTGGGAGATTGTCTGTGATAGGTAATGACATGGGTACCTGCTGTGGAAATCCAAGAGACCATATTTCCTCATGTCTGAGAGATGGACAGTCACTTTACAATTCTGTTTCTAATGTGTGTTGAATTCTGTTTGCATGTTTCTGAAAGTTATTTTCCTGCAGGAGGCAGGATTTTTTTTTTAAATCCTGAGCCTTTGGTAAAAAAACAAAAAATAGAGGTATGGAAATCACACTTATAAAACTGAGTATGCCCCATCACTTTGAGAGCCACTGTTTTAAAATGAGAAGTAGTTCCTATATTCAGCCATGTCTTAAGCTCCGATCATATTCTAAGCAGTTTAATAGTGCTGGGAATACATGGATGAATAAAATACAGCCTTCCTTTGGAATATCGTTTTATACTTACAAAGGTAGATGGCTGGTAAACAAATTACGTAAAACGTGAGAAGTTATTTTAATAGGTGTGTGTGCAAAGCCAAGAAGAAAATCAGGGAAAGTCTTTAGGAGGTGGAGATGATTATCCTGAGACTTCAAGGAGGCACAGATCTCTCAACCACAGGTGGGGGAGGGTGGTGTGTCCTCAGTTGGGGGAACACTATGTATGAAGCTAGAAAAGCCTCTAGAAGCTGTCTGGTATGGCTGGACCACAGCGTTCTGGGGAATTGAGGAGAACAGAAAATGGGGTAGGAAGACAGATCTCTAAAGTACTAAAACTGGGTCATGTGCAGCTGCTGTAGGAACTTTTTTCCTACCATAAGTTATACCAACAAACATTGGTTATTTAAAAAAATACAGTACTCAAATACACACAAGCAGCCAGTAGCTCATGAAGAATTCTGTCCTCAGTGATTCCTTGAATATGTCTCTTTCTGAACACACATCTCAGGAACAGATTCCCCAAGTAGCTCTTCTGTCTCTCTGTATGTGTTTGTTTCCTGCACAACCTACTGTGCTCATGCCCTTGTCCTGTGTCTTTGGACTACTCCACGGCACAAGCATTGCGTCCACACCCCAGGCTGGGCATGCGTGGGTTTTCATGGGTCCAGCTCACAGGGACCCCATCTTCTCCATCCTGAGCTTTTCCTACAGCTTTACAGACAGTGCGCATGGGGATGTAGTAAGTGCTGTGTATGTGACTCTGAGTCATTCCAGAAGGCTCCATTTCTCATAGTATCCTGGGCTATTAGTCGGTGGTATGTGAAAAGAGATTTCTCTGATGAGATTAATTTAGAGAATTCTGAACTTAAAATGTCTTTAGAAGTTTTAGAATGTCTCAGAGCCTTTAAGTAACCATATTCTTATTTTTCAAGAGGGGCTTAAACTCACCTGACCCTGACACCCTTAATTTCACAGGCCGTCTCACTGGAATGCTCTGGGAAAGGCAGCTTTTAGAGGCTGTGTCTGCCTAGTTTTTAGGCACCAGCCTATTTCATCTTCCTGTGTGTGCTGATTCTATTCTCACACACTCAGTAAGATCCCCTCATCCATTAAAATCCACACAGAAACGTCTTTAAAAATTAATCTCTACTGAATGAAATACTGCTCTGAAGGTGGAATTCCAGGCCACAACAGGCACGTGGGGTATAATATTACGGGCAGGGGTCCCCAGCCTCTGGGATCTAATGCCTGATGATCTGAGGCGGAGTTGATGTAGTAATAATAGAAATAAAGCGCACAAAAATATAATGTGCTTGAATCATTCTGAAACCACCCTTCCACCCCCACACCCCACCCCAGTCTGTGGAAACATTGTCTTCCCTGAAATCAGTCCCTGGTGCCAGAAAGGTTGGGGCCCACCTTCTCAGCCTCCATGTTTGCCAAGTAACCATGCCGACTTTAGAACATTTTCTAACATGGCATTTCTCCTAATTCCTCTCCTCCATATAGTATCATCTGTTTTGACTCCGACCACCTCCATTTGTCTTCAGTTTGCCTGGAATGCTTTCCTAGCTTCACTTCTGCCAAACTGGCTTAGTCAAAGTCTCTCAGTCGTGTCTGACTCTTTGTGACCCCAAGGACTATACAGACCATGGAATTCTCCAGGCCAGAACTGGAGTGGGTAGCCTTTCCCTTCTCCAGGGGATCTTTCCAACCCAGGGATCGAACCCAGGTCTCTCACATTGCAGGCAGATTCTTTACCAGCTGAGCCACCAAGAAAGCATATGTGTGCTGGATGGTTGAATTTACCAGATCAAACTGGCTTAGCTCAGTGTTAATACAGTCTACCCTGGTCTCTCTTCAGTTACTCCAGATTTAAATGCACGTACAGTACGATAGGAATCACCATCTTGCCTAGTAAACCGTCTTACTGCCTTTCCAATGGAATGGTAATTTTCCTCATTTCTTATGTGTTGACCCATATTTCATGCATCTATGCTTTCAAAACTCCTTCATCCATAATTGCTTTTGGAAGCAGTTCTTTTTAGCACATATGTTTGACCCTTGTAAATTAACTATAGTAAAGTTTTACCACAACTATGACCTTGATTGGTTTGTTGGGCTCAAAGTTATGATACTATTCATGAACTAACAGGTATTATTTCTAACCTCCTTACACATTTTAGCTTGAATGACTACAACCGCCGAGTCACCTTGTGTAATGGAACCAAAGAAGGTTTGTTGAAAAGAAATCAAATGGGGAGAAACAGTGAGAAACTGCCAACTTTAAAAGACATACAAAATTGCCTGTCTCTCAATAAGTTTGACAGTCCTCCTTTCTTCCAGAACTCTACCCTCAGCTTCAGGTTGGTGCTCTGATATCTATATTTTACCGTCCTTTTTAGATTTCGGTGCTTGTAGTTGTAACGAATGGGAAGGAAAGCTAGATGTTGGGAGACATCAAAACTCAGTAATATGGAAGCACTTTGTAAGAGGATAGATAGCAAGGCATAGTGTTATCTATCATTAATTGTAATTTAGTTGCTTAGTCGTGTCTGACTCTTTTCAACCCCATGAACTGCAGCATGCCAGGCTTCCTTGCCCCTCACTATCATTAAGAGCCTAGTTTTTCTATCTTCTAACTCAGCTATTTAAAACCACCTTTTTGCATTTCTAATTTCTATACACATATAAGTACAGTCTTCTGAACCATGGTACCTCACCAATTACATAGAGTATTTAAAAAATATTTTCTTGTGTTCTTTCCTATTCTTTTCTGCATTAAGGAAATATCAGCCATAGACCTTAATGTTTGGTTCTGAGATCTTAGAGGAGTAAAAAGTCTGCCTGCCAACCCAAGAGACAAGATATTCGGGTTTGGTCCCTGAGTTGGGGAGATTTCCTGGAGAAGGAAATGGCAACCCACTCCAGTATTCTTGCCTGGGGAATCCCCATGGACAGAGGAGCTTGGTAGACTATAGTCTGTGGGGTCACAAAGAATTGGACACGACTGAATGAATGAGCATGTACACACAGACTAAATGCTACTCAGATTACAGCATAGTAACGACATTAGGATAATTGAAATTTAAAGGTCAACTAATAATTTTCTCCCTCTAAAAAGATTGTAAGAATTATGAGAAATAATTATGTAAGAACAAATAAATAATTATGTAAGAATTAAGAGAAATGGCTATGGGCTTCCCTTTTAGCTCAGTTGGTAAAGAATCTGCCTTCAAGGCAGGAGACCGGGGTTTGATTCCTGGGTTGGGAAGATACCCTGGAGACAGAAATGGCAACCCACTCCAGTATCCTTGTCTGGAGAATCCCATGGACAAAGAAGCCTGGCAGGTTACAGTCTATGGGGTCACAAAAGTCAGACCCAACTTAGTGACTAAACCACTATGTGTGGCTGTAAGTAAGATTTTTAAAAAATTTGTTTATTGTTTATTTGGTTGCACTGGGTCTTAGTTTTGGCATGTGGGATCTAGCTCCATGATCAGGAATCGAACCCAGGCCCCCCTGCATTGGGAGCATGAAGTCTTAGCCACTGGAGCATCAGGAAAGTCCCTATAAATAAGATTTTAACAAGCATCTTTGAAGATCCAGAAAGGAATGGCAGATAGATTCATGGTTTTCATGACTAAACCTTACAGTAACTGTTTAACTCTGAGCCCCTTGTGTTGCTCAATTGTGTCCAACTCTTTGTGACCCCATGGACTGTAGCCCACCAGGCTCCTCTGTCTATGGAATTTTCCAGGCAAGTAATACTGGAGTGGGTTGCCATTTCCTTCTCCGGGGGATCTTCCTGACCCAGGAATAGAACCCATGTCTCAAAGTCTCCTGCATCGGTCCTATTTCTCTACACAATCTGAAATTAGAAGACTATTACCTAGGCTGGAAACAAAAAGAGAGCTTTCTTTGTCACTGCATGACTCTAGTTGCTGAAATACTGATTTCTCTCAGGAATGCCCTGGAAGGGTTTGGCAAAGCAGATGGGACCCTGGACTCTCAAGTGATGAGTCTTCATAACCTGGTTCATTCCTTCCTGAATGGGACAAGCGCTTTGCCACATTCTGCTGCCAATGATCCTGTTTTTGTGGTATGTTCAAAGACTCAGACCGGATGAAAAATGTCCTAGATAATGTGTTGAACTTATTTGCTTTTCAACAAGATTAAGGTTTGGTGTGTGTTTTATTATCTGTGTGAACAATGGGATGTATGCATATGTCAATTAATTTTAATCTACACCATACGGGTGGTTAGATAGTGTTTGAAGTCCCCTTGGCTGTGCTTTAGAGATGGTTGGTTAGCTTTGGGATGACCCGGGACGGGAGTTTACAGTCCAGAGGTGGATTCATAAATTAGCATAATAAGGTTAGTCGTACATGCGTGCTGAGTCGCTTTAGTCGTATCCAACTCTTTGCAACCCCGTGGACTGTAGTCTGCTGGGCTCCTCTGTCCATGGGATTCTCCAGGCAAGAATACTGGAGTGGGTCGCCATGCCCTCCTCCAGCGGATTTTCCCAATCCAGAGATCAAACCCGCATCTCTTACATCTCCTGCATTGACAGGTTGGTTCTTTACCACTAGTGCCACCTGAGAAACCCTAATTAGGTTATAAATTATATCATAACTTAACAATGAGCATGAAGAGGAAGGATTTTTCATTGGTAGAATGAGCAGTGTTGAAGGTAAGTGATGGACTAGAAAGCGAAAGTGAAGTCGCTCAGTTGTGTCCAACTCTTTGCGACCCCATGGACAGTAGCCTGCACCAGGCTCCTCTGTCCATGGGATTTTCTAGGCAAGAGTCCTGGAGTGGGTTGCCATTTCCTTCTCCAGGGAATCTTCCCAACCCAGGGATCGAACCCAGGTCTCCCTCATTGTAGACAGACGCTTTACCATCTGAGCGCCCCCATCTCAGTGACCGAACCCAGGTCTTCCACCTTGCAGGTGAACTAGAAGGACTGTGCGTATGCCGTGACCCTGGCATGATGCCCACCTACCTGAGGCCCAAAATTCTGTTTAGTGTTTGGTCCTGGCCCCCCTTACTTCACAAAGGACTGACTAAAAATGAGCTGCTGTTCTTGCCATCAGAGGATCAGAAATGTGGACTATTGGTCCCCACTTCTAATAAGTTAAGGGGTTATCTGTAAATCCTCCATTGTCATCTTTGCTCTTCTGTAAGACACCTGCCTTGTTCACTGGTTCTAATTTGATATCTCACATCACTTTCAGCCTATCATTTCAGCCATCAGCTATGCCAAATATTTTCATGTCTACCTACTTTGCTATCTAGCTATTTATCAATACTATACATCTCTAAATTTTTATTAAAACATACATTTTTAATTTGTACAAAACAACCCTTATTCTTTACGCAATACTCTAAAATATTATGAGAATAGTAGTCCTCTGACAAACTGAAGATTAAACCCAAACCTTTCACTCCTACCAAAGGTAATAGTGGAGATGGCTAGTAATTTGATTTTCTGTCCTAAGTTTCAAGGATTGCCAAACCTTATCTCCTTATTTCGAGAAAACCCACTAAATGGGCTTCTCTGGTGGCTCAGTCAGTAAAAAACCCATCTGCAATGCAGGAGACATGGATCGGGAAGATCCCCTAAGGGAGGAAATGGCAACCAGTTCCAATATTCTTGCCTGGAGAATCCCATGGACAGAGGAGCCTGGTGGGCCACAGTCCCACCTCAGTGGGTCTCAGAGAGTGGGACATGACTCAGCAGCAGTATTTTGAGGAAACCCTATGAAATCTGCAGGGCTTGACAACATTTTTCTGTCAATGACCAGATAGCACATGTTTTAGGCTTTGCAGAGAAGGTGGTCTCTGTTGTAGGTGTGCAGCCTTGCCGCTGTAGCGTGAAAGGAGCCATAGACAATACACGAACAAGTGAGTGTGTTGCCCGAAACTGGGGTCATCTCTTGTTGGGTGTTTAGCCAGAAAACACAGCCAAGCCAAAGATCAATCGGGAGAAGGAAGGATTTATTACTTGTAGCAAGTAAGGAGAACGCTTGGGGTCTTTCCCAAAGCAGCGTCTCCTGGAGGAATAGCAAAATTGGGGAAGTTTTAAGCTATGGGTACATGAATATTCATGAAGGGGCTTGTGCATAGGAGAATTCAGCATGAAGTGAAGTGAAGTGAAAGTCGTTCAGTCAAGTCCGACTCTTTGTGACCCCATGGACTATACAGGCCAGAAGACTGGAGTGGGTAGCCTTTCCCTTCTCCAGGGGATCTTCCCAACCAACCTAGGAATCAAACCCAGGTCTCCTGCATTGCAGGCAGATTCTTCAGCAGTTGAACCACCAGGGATTCAGCATAGAATTGGAGCAAAGGTCGACAGAGTCCAAGCTTTAGTTGGACTTAGCTTTCAGTTCAGTTCAGTCACTCAGTCATGTCCGATTCTTTGCGACCCCATGAATCGCAGTACGCCATGCCTCCCTGTCCATCACCAACTCTTACTCAGACTCACGTCCATCGAGTCCACGATGCCATCCAGCCATCTCATCCTCAGTTTTCCCCTTCTTCTTCTGCCCCCAATCCCTCCCAGGATCAGGGTCTTTTCCAATGAGTCAACTCTTCCCATGAGGTGGCCAGAGTACTGGAGTTTCAGCTTTAGCATCATTCCTTCCAAAGAAATCCCAGGGCTGATCTCCTTCAGAATGGACTGGTTGGATCTCCTTGCATTCCAAGGGACTCTCAAGCGTCTTCTCCAACACCACAGTTCAAACGCATCAATTCTTCAGTGCTCAGCCTTCTTCAGTCCAACTCTCACATCCATACATGACCACTGGAAAAACCAGCGCCTTGACTAGATGGACCTCAGTCAGCAAAGTAATGTCTCTGCTTTTGAATATGCTATCTAGGCTGGTCATAACTTTTCTTCCAAGGAGCAAGCGTCTTAATTTCATGGCTGAAGTCACCATCTGCAGTGATTTTGGAGCCCCCCAAAATAAAGTCTGACACTGTTTCCACTGTTTCCGCATCTATTTCCCCTGAAGTTATGGGACCAGATGCCATGATCTTCATTTTCTGAATGTTGAGCTTTAAGCCAACTTTTTCAATCTCCTCTTTTACTTTCATCAAGAGGCTTTTGAGTTCCTCTTCCCTTTCTGCCATAAGGGTGGTGTCATCTGCATATCTGAGGTTCTTGATATTTCTCCCGGCAATCTTGATTCCAGCTTGTGTTTCTTCCAGTCCAGCATTTCTCATGATGTACTCTGCATAGAAGTTAAATAAGCAGGGTGACAATATACAGCCTTGACGTACTCCTTTTCCTATTTGGAACCAGTCTGTTGTTCCATGTCCAGTTCTAACTGTTGCTTCCTGACTTGCATATTGGTTTCTCAAGAGGCAGGTCAGGTGGTCTGGTATNGGATGTCTGGCTCTAGATGAGTGATCACACCATCATGATTATCCGGGTCATGAAGATCTTTTTTGTACAATTCTTCTGTGTATTCTTGCCACCTCTTCTTAATATCTTCTGCCTTTGTTAGGTCCAGACCATTTCTGTCCTTTATCGAGCCCATCTTTGCATGAAATGTTCCCTTGGTATCTCTAATTTTCTTGAAGAGATCTCTAGTCTTTCCCATTCTGTTGTTTTCCTCTATTTCTTTGCATTGATCACTGAAGAAGGCTTTCTTATCTCTTCTTGCTGTTCTTTGGAACTCTGCTTTCAGATGCTTATATCTCTCCTTTTCTCCTTTGCTTTTCGCCTCTCTTCTTTTCACAGGTATTTGTAAGGCCTCCCCAGACAGCCATTTTGCTTTTTTGCATTTCTTTTCCATGGGGATGGTCTTGATCCCTGTCTCCTGTACAATGTCATGAACCTCATTCCATAGTTCATCAGGCACTCTATCTATCAGATCTAGTCCCAGCTTAAGTTACAAGTGACAAAAGGTTAACATCATCATCTCCTAGGCTCCACTCATCTAGTGGTTGAGGGCTTTCAGAAGAGGGTTTAGATTCTTCAGAACAGCTCAAGAAAGTGCTTCAGGCTAATCTTTAATATTAAAGCAGAACGGGGAGTCTTTACAACTGATTTGTTACCTTTGCTATTGTTACTTCTGTTGTCTGGTAACAGTCAATTTGTTTTTTTGTTCACTTAAAATCCTCATTACTGAGGATTGTTCAAGGGCAAACACTGTGGCCAGGCCTAGATGGCAAAATGGTGTAGGCTTAAAATGGTCTTTTTATGTCAAAACGCTATATTTGGTTCTTTCCTTTCAGACCATCCATTTCCTATCTGCCTACAAGTGTGGTGTTCTAATAAAACTTTATTTACAAGAATAGTGAGCCCTGTTTACCCAGCAGGCTTTAGTTTGTCAACCCCAGCTGGAAGGGATCAGTGTCTTCTGTGTAGTACAGATACCGCTTTAGTCATCTTTCTCTCCCTGCTCTAGCTGGAAGCCCACATTATGATTTTGTGGACATGGGATTCTGTGACTTACACTAGTTCAAAGACACAAGATGTTTTATCATCCTTGTCTTCATTACTTTTAATACCTTTAATATATAAAATTTTGTTTTCCTTGGTATAATTTATGTACATATAAATAGAGAAAAAGCCACAGCCTTTCTTTGAAGGCACAGAAGGAGTAATGTTTTGGCACCAGTTCCAGAACTCACAATTGCTTTAGGCTATTGACAAAGAGTTTCATGTTGAAGCCAATTCAGCTTCAACAATATTGAGAGCCAGGTGAAAGCACTTAAGTTTACAGAGTTATGGCTTCTGGAATTTCAAATTTATGCAAACATATTGCATATGACATTTATTAAATATGTTTTTTGTGAAATCTCTTCAAGCAAGAGAAACACACATTTGTATTTGATCGAAATGAATATAAGAAGGTGTGATGTTAAAATGAAGGAAATACTCTGAACCAACCTCTGAAATTCTAATTTCAAGGTAATTGAAGGAAATGCACACATTTATCATGGAAAGTAAGATTAGGTCACAGGAATGCTAAATAGTTCTGTTTTCAATATCAAATTTGGGTATAACCTAGAAAAGAAAAAAAGGTGGGAAACCNGTTAAATAGTTAACTGCCATGAAAGAAACTATGTTAGAGGATTAGTGACTTTGTGCCCAATTCCTAAAGAAAATATTCTTAACAATGTATTTGGATGTTATCCTCTTAGAAAAGGTACATTCGGCAAGTTTTAATTCTTGTTGGGGAGGTTAATAGGTTGCACAGTTAATATTTACTGAATGGCTCATGTGTCTGTTTTTCACCTTTTACATTAAAATTCTAAATGGAATTAAGACATACCGGCAGTCTTGTTACCATTTATATTTATTTCTTTTTTTATTGATCTATAGTTGATTTATTTACACATATTATTGTGTGTATTATGGGCTTCCTTGTGGCTCAGCTGGTAAAGAATCCGCCTGCAATGCGGGAGACCTGGGTTCAATCTCCGGGCTGGGAAGATCCCCTGGAGAAGGGAAAGGCTGCCCACTTCAGTATTCTTGCCTGGAAAATTCCATGGACTGTATAGTCCTCGGGGTCGCAAAGAGTCAGACATGGCTGAGCGACTTTCATTTTCACTTTGTGTATATTATATATGTAACTGAATCACTTTACACCTGAAACTAACACAATATGTGTGTTGCTGCTAAGTTGCTTCAGTCGTGTCCGACTCTGTGTGACTCCATAGACGGCAGCCCACCAGGCTCCCCCGTCCCTGGGATTCTCCAGGCGAGAACACTGGAGTGGGTTGCCATTTCCTTCTCCAATGCATGAAAGTGAAAAGTGAAGTCAAGTCGCTCAGTTATGTCCAACCCTCATCGACCCCGTGGACTGCGAATTCCTCCGTCCATGGGATTTTCCAGGCAAGAGTACTGGAGTGGAGTGCCATTGCCTTCTCCAATATATATGTATATGTATATGTATATGTATATGTATATGTATATGTATATATGTAGATATATATTCTTTTTAAGATTCTTTCCATTATAGGTTATTAGTTTATTACAAGATGTTGAAAATAGTTCCCTATGCTATACAATAAATCCTTACTATTTATTTATATTTCTTAATAATGACAATCATTTGGATAAGAAAGAAATTTAAGAATATAAAGCAAGAAAAAAGAAAATTAGTTTTTTGCTGTTGTTGTATTTCGGCCATGCCATGCATCTTGCGGGATCTTAGTTCCCTAGCCAGAGATCCAACTCATGCCCCCTGCAGTGGAATTTCAGAGTCCTACCCACTGGACCACGAGGGAATTCCCAAAAATGAATTTCTAAAAATGAAGCTCTAATGGACTACACCAAGTTAAGCCTGTAAGACCTTATCTGACCCTATTTTCCTAAACTGCAGTAAAATTAATAGGTCACAATAGCAAGTATAAAATATTTCTGAATTATTAGCCGTTAGTTGAAATTTTGTAAAAAAGTATATAGGGCCTTGCCTTTCTCCCCTCAGGAGCACTTAAAAATGGGTCTACTTTATTTATCTTTTTTAAAAAGAAAATTTGTAATTAGACAAATACCTTGAATATTTAAAATAATGTTGTTTTATGTCAATTTTAAATTTTTAACTGTTTAATGATTTTTAACAATTTATATTTGCAGATATATTGGCAAAAATATTTTAAAGTGTCTATAATTACATTTCAATATTCTTGCTATTTCCTTTCATATTCTTATGTTCTACAGTAGTCAATATAATGCACATATTTTCAGAATGTTATGTAGTTTCTCAAATTTTTTAATTTTAAAAAT
>SJYQ01001242.1:70860-89344 GCA_006410935.1 Redunca redunca
CTAATTAAATTTTTTAAAATTATACAGAAATGGGTTTCTTTTTAATATCATTTTACTTTATTTTACTTATTATTTATTTATTTTTGGAGGCTGCACCATGTGGCATGTAGGATCTAAGTTCCCTGACCAGGGATCAAACCTGCGCCCCCTGCGTTGGAAGCTCAGAGTTATAACCACTGTACCGTCAGGGAAGCCCCGATTCACAATTTGTAAGCATTATACTCCACTTACTACTACTACTAAGTCGCTTCAGTCGTGTCTGACTCTATGCAGCCCCATAGATGGCAGTCCTCCAGGCTCCCCTGTCCCTGGGATACTCCACTTAGGGTTATTTAAAAACATTAGCTATAGTCCCTGTGTGTCCTTATAGCTTATTTTATAAATAATAGTTTGTAGGGATGTTTTGATCTTTAACTTGCACATGCTAAATGGTTAAATGGAGCTGAAAGGGTTCTTTTCAATTCTAAATTTTATAAGGATAGACACATACTCTATGGAGAAGAATTAAACCTAAGAGATGAACTGTATACACTTCATTATTGATGAATTATGGAGAAGGAACCCACTCCAGTATTCTTGCCTGGAGAATCCCATGGATGGAAGAGGCTGGTGGGCTATAGTCCATGGGGTTGCAAAGAGTTGGACATGACTGAGCAACTCAGCACATTGATGAATTAAGTAATATAATGGCAGACCATAATATATGTACATATCTAAGATGGTTCTAGCATTGATTGGAGTTCCTCTCTCTTAGAGCTTTGGAGGTTCCTTAGCCTCGAATGGCCTGGGAGTATCTCAGTTCCTATCTAGAATCTCTTCCAGCATCACCTTGGTCCTCTCTTTCCAATCCGTATTGTTTGCCTATGATGTATGCTGAACTGGTCACATCTTTTAAAGCTGACATATTAACAGCAGAACTCTCCTGTAGTCCTCTGTTTGCATCTGTTCAAAATTTAATGCTTAAACTACAAGCTTTCTTTCTCAGGGATATTGCAGCTGAATTCCTAATGCTCTTGCTATTTCTTTTATATGCATATTATTATATCTTATATACAATGTATATGGTATAATTATATGTATACATATGTGTATTTTGTATACAATGCTATCATACAAAGCTATGCAGAAAGGGTGCGTTCCTTAGGTAACTCTTCCAAAATGCCTGAAAAAATGGAAGAATGGAATGGTTCCATTCTGTCTGCTCAGGATGCAATGAGAGAGTGGGTAGAAAAGGAAAGGGAAAGAAAATAATAGTAAAATGAGAAATACCATCTGGGCTTAGCACTGCCCAGGAGACTCTATTGTTATTCAAATGCCCATTTTCTCTGGCAGTTTCTTGTCTCTCACTAAATGTGCTGCCTATGGAGTACTCACCTCCCAGTGGGAGAGCTTAGTAGTCAGCTAAGTAGAAGTTGGATGTCATATAACTATTTCAAGCCTATTACATATGGCTTCTTTAGGTATACAAAAGCAACATCTTGGCTATACATTGCTTCAAATCCTTGATACAAGAAGGCAAGAATAAATAAATATTCCATGGCAATCTTTCTGTAGGCACAAATACTCTTCTTGTGTCAGAGATTCCACGTGGCAGGAATCTGAATTTTCAGTCCCCTAAGTGAAGGTTGGCTTCCTAGGTGGCTCAGTGGTAAAGAATCTGCCTGCCAATACAGGAGACACGAGTTCGATCCCTGAGTTGGCAAGATCTCCTGGAGAAGGAAATGGCAACACCTCCAGTATTCTTGCCTGAGGAATCCCACAGACAGAGGAGGCTGATAGAGTACAATCTATGGAGTCGCAAAACAGTTGGACACAACTTAGCAACTAAATGACAACAATGACAAAAGAAGGTTGTTAGTAACTTTATCCTCCAGTGATCTTGAGAAAGATATGCATGTTTTCCCTGTACTTTATTAGTTTCTTTATGCCTCTAAGCACAATATTTGTTGATCAATTGCTTTCTTCTGCAAGGTTGCATTAAAAATTTTTTACTTTGAAAGCCCATGTAATCACATTTTCTTCAATACTGCCTTGCAAGTTGAAGTTTAGCATTTTTTTTCCCCCTTCCTATACCTATCTTTACTTTGTTAGGCTAAGTTTGTGTACCAAAATTTGTAACCTCATTTCTGAGGCACTCAATTATTAATGCTAAAATATAAGTATAAATCTCTATAGCAGATATAAGGCAACAGCAGTTTACTTTTATTTTGCTTTTGCTTTTATTTATGGCCTTGAATTACATTTACAGAGATAGTAGCTTATTTTCAACCTGTGTTCAACAAAGATGGGGCTTCCCTGTTGGCTCAGATAGTAAAGAATCCACCTGCAGTGTAGAAGACCTGGGTTTGATCCCTGTGTTGGAAAGATCCCCTAGAGAAGGGAATGGCTGGGAAATCCCACGGACAGAGGATCCTGGCGGTCTGTAGCTCTTTGGGTCACGAGAGTCAGAGATGACTGAGTGACTAACACTTTTCCACAAAAATACCACTGGTTTATCAAAAGCAATTCAGGTTATTTCATTTAGGAACAATGTTCACAACTTTATCAAAAATACCTAGTCTCCCTGTTGCCCTGCTTCTCTTTCTAGCCTCTGGATACATTGTTGCTCACAGCATTTGTCTCTTGCCTATTTGGCATCTCCTTGGCATATGCTGGATCCCCTTTTTTTAAAACTACATTCTATAAATTGGTTCATCTGTATGTAGTTCCTATTAGAGCTTTTATTGGATAATGTTTAACGGCTCATCTGAGACCTATAATCTTCTCCTTATTACTCTTCCCCTGTTCTTTCCCTCCAAATTATGGCTTTAGAGTCTCATCCCCTCCCTAAATGTTTACCCTTCCACACCTGGTGAATTCTGGTGCTTCCACCTAGTTATTTGCCTCTTACAGCATTGACTCTACATCTTTCTCTGCCCTGAGATTCTGATATCTCTTTTTTAAAAAAATCACAGTTTGATCTCTGACTTCAACTCAGGGGGTTTCTAAAAGTTCAAGAGACACTGTGTGGCCTTTCTTAGAAAGTACATTCTGATACACACCTTTTTCTGTGTATCAGTTAGCACTTGGTTCAACTGCTTAAAATTGAAAACCAAAATTACAGAAGTTGGACATGACTGAGCTACTTCACTTTCACTTTTCACTTTCATGCACTGGAGAAGGAAATGGCAACCCATTCCAGTGTTCTTGCCTGGAGAATCCCAGGGACGGCGGAGCCTGGTGGGCTGCCATCTGTGGGGTTGCACAGAGTCGGACACGACTGAAGCGACTTAGCAGCAGCAGCAGCAGCAAGCAACAAATAAAGAGGTTTATTTTTCTCTTCATGTAAAAGAACTCCAGTGGCAGGTGGTTCAGCCTTGGTATAGTATCTCCATAGTCATCATAAACTCCTTCTGTCTTTCTGCTTAACCATCCTTGGTGAGTGGTTTCTTTTCTTAGCTTTGCTTTCGGGATGCCAAGATAGCTGCCGCAGCTTCAGCCATCACACCCATGTTCCAGGAAGCAGTGAGAAGGAATGGAGAGGGAAAAGGGGCCCCTTTTAAGCTGAGAAAACCATCTTTAACAAGATTTTCTAGAAGTCCTATCCAGTGATTTCCAGCTAAATCTCATGGAAAACTTGGCACATTGCTTCACCACAAACACCAGAGAAGTTACCGAGAAAGAAGAGGAGAAAGGCTATTGGGTAAGCAATCAGTAGTGCTTGCTACCCTTGGACATTGCCCATCTATTGCTTGGGCTCCACACTTGAGGCAGAGCTTCTGTTTGAGCCTGGCAGGCTCCCGAGGCCAGACCTGGAGCATGGAGCTCTCTCTGGGAAACTTCTAACCTTACCTGGAGCTCCCAGGATTTTACAGCACATGATATTGTTTTCAGGGACCTACACCAACAGCTAATGCTCAGCTCCTTTTCCAGGGTTAATGCCCCTTCTCAAAGAGGAACTTCTCCTGAACTCTACTTGTGAGAGACATGATCACTTGAATGATCATTCGATAAGCTTGCTGCCTTTTATTCCCTTGGGGCTTAAATTCTGTGACTCAAAGCCAAGATTTCAGAACTCAAAAAATATTTTCTCTCTGTGAAAGCCCAGGTCTTACAATTTGATGTTTTGGTTTTTAACATGTATCTTGTATTGACCAAAAAATACAGTCACAACCTGGAAGTAGAGAGTTTTTTTTTATTTCGTGGGAATGTTTAGGACTCCGAGTCCGGGAGACAGTATCTCAGTAGCTCTGAGAAAATCTCTCCAAGAAGGCAGGAGGGGAAGTCCTGCTATATACAAGTTTGCAACAAAGGGAACAGGCAGTCTTAGCGTCAAAGATCAGGTATCGAGTTAAGGAATTAGCATTCTGTGTTTGGAAAGGTGTAAGCCTCTGGGCTCACTGAATTCATTCCTTTCATATGCACCTCAGCTATCTGGGGCCAATCTTGTTTCCTTATTCCTATTGCTTTCTGCATTCTCCCAGCTCCTCAGCAATCAACACGGGGGTGGTGTGGCAGCAGTTTCAGGAGCCCTCATGCCCATTTGGAGGCCAGAAATCGCTGATGGTTGTGACATGTCTTGTTTATTAATATGGCAGGAGATAATTTCATTTCATACTTGCCATGAACTTTAAAAATCCATTCAGGAAAAAAATCCTTTCAATAAATCACTTGATTCTTTATCTATCGTGAATGTAGACACGTGAGACAATTCAGGTAGAAAGCTCTCGCTGTTGCCTGAATGGGTTACCTAGCTACAAGGAACCTCAGGTAAAATCTGAAACTATTATCTACTAAATAAGCAGCAGTAGTACAAACCAGAAAGTGAAATTGTTAATTGCTCAGTCGTGTCTGACTTTGTGCGAGCCCATGGACTGTAGCCTGCCAGACTCCTCTATCCATTCTCTAGGCAAAAATACTGGAGTGGGTTGCCTATGCCCTTCTCCAGGCGATCTTCCAAACTGAAGGACTGAACCTGGTCTCCTGTATTGCAGGCAGATTCTTTACCATCTTAACTACCTGGAAAGCCCTACAATCCAGAGGAGCTTTAGAGGTTAGGAATTAAAGTACTTAGGAAGTGCAAAGAACTAAGAATTCAGACTGAGAGCAATCAGGGAAGATGCCTTAGTACAGGGACTTTTAAGTTTATCTTGAAACAAGACTTTGAAGCCAGAAAAGAGAAAGAATGGTATTTCAGACAGAGGGAAACAGCGTCCACTAGAAAGGGGCCTGTTTGAATGAGTTGTTGTTGTTCAGTTGCTATATCATGTCCTACTCCCTGTGACCCCATGGACTGCAGCACACCAGGCTTCCCTCTCCTTCACTCTCTCTTGGAGTTTGCTCAAACTTGTGTCCATTGAGTCGATGATGCCATCCAAACATCTCTCCCTCTGTCATCCTCTTCTCTTCCTGTCCTCAATCTTTTCCAGCTTCAGGGTCTTTCCCAGTGAGTCGGCTCTTCACACCAGGTGGCCGAAGGAGTGGAGATTCAGCTTCAGCATCAGTCGTTTCAGTGAACATTCAGGGTTGGTTTCCTTAAGATTGATTGGTTTGATCTCTTGTTGTCCAAGAGACTCTCAAAAGACTTCTCCAGCACTACCGTTTGAAAGCATCAGTTCTTCAATAATCAGACTTCTTTATGGCAAGAATACTGGAGTGGGTTGCCATGCCCTGCTCCAGCGGATCTTCCCGACCCAGGGATTGAACCTGGGTCTCCTGTATTGCAGATGGATTTGTTGCCATCTGAGTCAATAGGGAAGCCCTTGGATGAGTCGTACAAAATATAAAAGTACTTTGCATGGCACTGTCATCAGCCAACAGAAACTTATTAAACATCAACTCTGTCCAAGTTATAGACTAAGCCTAAAACTTCAAAGGTGAAAAGACCTTATCTCTGACTTTTAGGAGTTAGGAGTCTCATTATGGAAAATTGGTAAACAAATAAGTGATAGTATAACTTCACCAGTGCTATATTGGTTGATGGATAAATGAGTTCATTTAACCTGTATTTACTGAAGTAAGTATCTCCTTTCCCCCCATGCGACAAGCCCTGGGGTGACAGACCCGGCAGACAAAGAGGGAAGGAAAATCAGAGGGAGTCCCTGGGCTCCCTGAACTACTAGGAATGAAAGGCCTCTAACGGCCTGGGCTGAATGTTCATGTTTGTGTCCTATTGCAAAATCAGGACTATAAATGTGAAATTTTGCTGTTAATATTTTAAGTCATGTAATAATTGCTGTCTTTGAAAAGGACTTTGACAGCTTTCTTGGGAAAATAAAACAGCACTATGCACATTACAACATTTTTAGACTTTCTTTTGCTGGCCTAACACTGAGAATTCAAATGAGAGGCTTATACAGTGAGCACATAGAAGGGTGGGAGAAATTTGAAGACCCGTTTTGGATGTTTTCTTTCTTTCTTTCTTTTTAAATTATCCATTTGTATTATACTATTGGTAAACACAATGTCTCCTTTCTTCCTTGTTAAAAGCAAAGCATCTGAATGTTGGCTGTAGTATATATCTCATCATACTTGCCTTTTTTTCCTGAATGTAATAATTAACTTGAATTTGTTGAAGGCCTTAAATATTCTTAAACCAGTGCTACATCTGCAACATGAACCTTACTTTGTTCACTTAACAAAGGGGTTTATGGAGTGATATGCCATACAGCCTTGAAAATGAAAAGCAAAGTGTTAGTCCTGAGTCATGTCCAACTCTGCCCCCATGGACTGTAGTCTGCCAGGCTCCTCTGTCCATGGAATTTTCAGGCAAGAATACTGGAGTGGGTTGTCATTCCCTTCTCCAGGAAATCTTGCCAGTGGGTATGTCACCAAGAAGTTCCTGATGTCAAGAAAAACCAACTTCATTTCATTTTAGAGAAAGTTCCAATAGGTTGGTCTGATTAGAATAGACCCATCAATGTTGGCCGGGCTTCCCCAGTAATTTCCCCTAGTAAAAAAATACGTCTGCTATGGCAGGAGACACTGGTTCTATTCCTGGGTCAGGAAGATCCCCTGGAAAAGGAAATGGCAACCCACTCCAGTATTCTTGCCTGGGAAATCCCATGGACAGAGGAGCCTGGCAGGCTACAGTCCATGGGGTCACAAAAGAGTCAGACACGACTTAGTGACTGAAAACACATCCATCAGTGTTAACGCTGCGTTCAACTGTCTTGCAGGTCCTTCATTCCTTCACCGATGCCATTTTTGACGAGTGGATGAAAAGATTCAATCCCCGTGTGGATGCCTGGCCTCAGGAGCTGGCACCCATTGGTCACAATCGGATGTATAACATGGTTCCTTTCTTCCCTCCGGTGACTAATGAGGAACTCTTTTTAACTGCAGACCAACTTGGCTACAGTTATGCCATTGATCTGCCAGGTAACTAATGCAACTTCTAAATGCGTGATTCATCAATCTTCTAAAGAGGCTTCCTTTTCTTTTTTCCTTTCTTTTTCTTCTAAATCAAGACCTTAAACTTGAAGTGCTCAGATCTAGTTAAGTTTACTGGCAATTTTTTAGAGTATGTATAGTTACAAAATGAGCCTTTAAACTACCAATTAAACATCAGAAAAGGGACTGTTGGATGACTCTTGTTTTAGAAAATTGAAAGTTGTTAAGAGAACTTATTTCAGGGCAAGTATCTACAACTGCACCTGATCTGACAATTCAAAACCAGCCATGGTTTGAAATGCCTAACCAATACAATCAAAATGCACTAGCCACAGATGGATGGGACTAGCAGGACCTCTTAGAGATCTTGACTTAAAGGCAAGGCTGGGTTTAAGGTGAGGCAGATGCAGCACTTGCCTCAGGCACAAAGTTCAAAGGGAAGCCAGAAACTCAGTAAATAATAATATAATGCAGTCTTATAAAAAACCCAAATTAATGCCCCCCAAAATCCATGTTGAATAAGCATCAAAATTTTAAAGCCAAGCTGTTGTTTGTTTTCTACCTCTGTGTTAATTTGTAAGTAGGCCATTTGTTTTTTCCCCCAGTTGACCTCCACCACCCCTGCCTGGTGGGTTTGTAAAGATGACAATGACCTGCCGGTAGATTGGGCTGTGTGCGAATTCATGGGTACACTTTCTTAAATGAATTTTTTGAAATCATGTTTTTATTCTTTTTTACAAATTTTTTTACTGATTTATTTTTGGCTGTGCTGGGTCTTTGTTGCTTTTCGAAAGCTTTCTCTAGTTGCAGTGAGCGATGACCACTCTTGGGTGCGGTGTTCAGGCTCCTCACGGCAGGCTTCTCTTGTGGAGCACAGTCTCTCGGTACGTGAGCTTCAGTAGTTGTAGCACTCTGGCTCAGGAGACATGGCACGTTGCGTCTAGAGTACGGGCTCAGGAATCGTGGTGCACGAGCGTAGTTGCACAGGCATGTGGAATCTTCCCGGACCAGGTATCAAACCCATGTCCCCTGCATTAGCAGGTGGATTCTTAATCACTGTACCACCAGGGAAGTCCTGAAGTCATGTTTTTAAGTTGTAGATTTTTTATTAGCTTTTCCGCTTGTTTCAAAATACCGAAATATATTTTGATAATGTAGGGGCATACTTTTTTTTTTTTAAATTTGCCCAGGCCCCAGTATAGCTCCATGTGCCATTTAAAGAACCTTCGGACAGGTTGATAAAGGAAAGGAAAAACAGTAAAAAAAAAATAAATAAAAAATCTCTTAATTTGTCAAGAAGCTGAAAAACACACAGCCTATGTGCTGGTGGCATTTTCCCATTAATGGCTATTTTGTCTTCTCTAAATCTCAGCCTGCAAAGTAATCAAGACCATTTCTGAAGTCACATCTCTCTCTCTCCCCCCTTGTCTTACTCCCTCCCCGCCCCCTTCTCTCTCAACTTTCAAAACCTTTCAGACCCTGGACTCTGTCCTCTGTTTTTCCTTCCAGTTCTACATCTTCTGCAGCTTATTCTTTTTACTGATTTGAGGTTTCTCTCCTTTGGGCAGCTGAGGTGAGAATGTCTCTTTGAAACTTTTCTCATTTCTCTGGGATTGAACATAATAATAATCAGAAAGTTTGGCGTGTGCTTCTGACCATGCTTCCATGGCCTCTGACATCAGTCAATTAACAGATATAACCCGAGAGTCTAAATATGCCCAGAAAGCATTAACTCATTAGAAGATACAAATCACATTCTTTTATTGGTTTGACAAAAATTTACATCCTTTCTGAGGAGACATAACTATAACCCAAGATCAAAGAAGGGAGAGAGGGATTTGGGAAAGGAGCTGGGTCCTGAATTGGATTAAAGAGATGGAGGGACTTCCCTGGGTGTCCAGTGGTTGAGTCCACGCTTCCAGTGCAGGGGACTCAGGTTCAGTCTCTGGACGGGGAACTAAGATCCCACATGCTGTGCCGTGTGGTCAAAAAAAGAAAAAAGTTTTTTAAAAAAGAGACGGTAGGTTTTAGGTCGGTTGGGGGAAAGATAGGGGCATTTTAGATTGAAGACAGGCAGGGAACAGGACTGTGAAAGGCAGATGTAGTCCACATAGAGGACCGTGAGAAGAAAGCCTGGCTGTAGTGAAAGGCTTGAGTAATTAACTATGAATGAAGGTTGGATCTGAGAGAAGGCCTGGTTATCAGGGACTGTAAAAGTCAGGCAGAAACCGCAATAAGATCCCACTTTATACCCATTAGGATGGCTGCTACCAAGAAAGCAGAAAATAACAAGTGTTGATGGGAATGTGGAGAAAATGGAATCCTCGAGCATTGCTGGTGGGAATGTTAGCACAGGCTCTGTGAAAAACAATACGGTAGCTCCTCAAAAAATTAAACACAGAATTACCATGCGATCTAACAATTCTGCTTCTGGGCATAGACCCCAAAGAATTGTAAGCAAGTACTCTAACAGATATTTGTACACCTCTATTCATAGCAACATTATTCACAACAGGCAAAAGGTGGAAGCAATAGGAGGGACATGTAGGAGGGAGGGGACATATGTGTGCCTATGGCTTAGTCATATTGATGTTGGCAGAAATCAACACACGATTGCAAAGCAGTTACCCTCCAATTAAAAATAAATTATTTTTTAAAAAGGTGGGGGCAACCCAAGTACCCACTGACAGATAAGCAAAATGACAACAGATAAAATATGGTCCATACATACAATGGAATATTATTCAGCCTTAAAAAGGAAGGAAGTCCTGAGACATGCTGTAACATGGGTGAATCTTGAAGACATGCTAAGTTAAATAAACCAATCACAAAAGCATAAAACCTATATGATTCCACTATATGGGGTACCTATAGTAGTCAGATTCATAGAGACAGAAAGAGTGGTTGCTTGTTGCTAGAGAGTGGGATGGGATGGAGGACTAGAGAATTATTATTTCAGTTTTGCAGGGAAAAAAGTTCTATGATGAATAGTGGTGATGAATGTATAACAATGTGAATGTATTTAATGTCACAGAGCTTAAAAATGGTTAAGGTGATAAAATATGTCATATATGTTTTTGCATAATTAAAGAAGTAATTTTTTAAAAAAGCTAGGCAGAAGAGTTTGGACAATAACAAAAGGCAATCATTTTTGGCTCCTGAACAAAGAAATGACAGAATAAAAAGCTGTATTTTAAGAAGATGAGAATGGCAATTGTTGCAGAGAAAGACAAATTAAAGTCCTTTTGGAGAAACCCCATCAGGATGAGTCAGGGTCCTCTGTGGGATTGGAGAGAAAGGACTAGAAGGATAGTCTTACATTTAGAGAAGTACTCTTGCCTGGAAAATCCCATGGATGGAGGAGCCTGGTAGGCTGTAGTCCATGGGGTCTCGAAGAGTTGGACACGACTGAGCGACTTCACTTTCACTTTTCACTTTCATGCATTGGAGAAGGAAATGGCAACCCTCTCCAGTGTTCTTGCCTGGAGAATCCCAGGGACGGGGCAGCCTGGTGGGCTGCCGTCTATGGGGTCGCACAGAGTCGGACATGACTGAAGCGACTTAGCAGCAGCAGCAGCAGAGTACAGAACAAGAACCCACTTCAGAAAAACTGATTTTAAGATCAACTGCCCAAGGATAAGTTTTAAGGAAATGACAAATAGGCATAAATACATTAGAAATTAAATCCATTAATTTTTTGAAAAGTGCTTATAAAATATATTTGAATAGAGGATTGCATTTATCATGTAATGATCCCGATTTTATTCACGACTATTTAAATGGGTCCAAATTTCTTCTACTCTTGCTCTTGAATGACCCCTGTTATAATCTCCAGTCTCATCTGTCTTGCTCACTGATCACTCCATAAAAAATGTAGAGACAACAGCAGAATTTCTAGATCTGACTGTTGTCTATTTTGTTCTCCAGATAGCATTTTAACATGCACTTTTACAAATGAGTTTCTAACTCACAAAAGTAGTTATATGCTTCCTTGGAGGGTTTATTCTGTATAAGTATTTATGGTAAGCAATTTTTAAAATACAATGAGCTCTGTTCAAACGATGGAATGTCGTTTTCCACTTCCACAAAAAAAGTGATGGACATGATAAATAGTTCGTAAGGAAGGAGAAAAATTTTATTCCGGTCAGTGTAGTGTTGCTTTATCAACAAAAGCACACATGAAAGACAAATTGGTTTATTCTTCCCTTTTCTAAGAGTGTTCAGCCGATGAAAACCCCAGTTGTAAGACTCCTCTGCTTTAATTTCAGCTGAAGAAGCTCCAGCGTGGACCACGGTGCTCTCAGTGGTTACGGGGATGCTCGTGGTCTTGGCTGTCCTTTTCACATTGCTGCTCTTCCTTCAATATAGACGACTTCGAAAAGGGTACACACCCTTAACGGAGACACAGCTGAGCAACAAAAGATACACCGAAGAAGCCTAGATGCTCACGCCTCGCTCTAGAGAAGAGGCTGACCGAGCCGTAGTTCTGACCGGCAATCTGCAAATGAACCCTCACTGTTCTTCCTTACGTTGAAGAGTTTTGGCATAGCCCCTCCTGTTACGGTGATGATCCCAAGTACGAAAGGTGCTTCACTCAAGTTTCTGGTTTGCTTGTTTATTTAACAAACAAGCTAAAGTGCTTGAGGGTATCTCTACCATCAGACAAGATAGAGCTGATGACAACTGGTGGTATCTGATAATAATTCCCCATACTGATTGATTAAGCCTCCTTGTGTTCTGACCCCCCATAATCAATAGAGTAGACTCACTGAAATATGCAGATCAGTGTAATTTGAGAACTGGATCAGATCATGGTTACATCTTTCTTAACTCATGTGTCTTCCTTTGTAAAGGGGGGCAGGAAGGTGGCAGGTGCTACATGAGTCTCCAAGGTCTCTTTTAGGTGTAAACATCTATGCTTTTAGGTGGATTCCTGATCATCTTCCTGCGGCATCATTTTTATTTTTCTTTCCAGTCTTTAAAATGGCCTTGAAGATGAAAATAGGCCTTATTTTCCATATGGGTAGAAGAATGAATGAATGAATGATCAGTTTGTTTCTCTTTTATAAATTAGATATTACAGAGTTTATAAAGGGTCTGCAAGTTCTTACCAGCAGAGCTCTCACAAGAATCAATAGCTGAATAAACATTGATCCTATAGTGGTAAGTGAACAGATGAGGATTAAATTAGTTTAAATTAATCTGGTTGATTAATATACTGTTTTGAACTTATTAATGAGTATAGCATCACTCTTTCTGAGAAAGTCGGACTGGAGAAGGCTGGTGAGCCTCTAAGCCTGAACAGGAGACAATTTAATTAGCATTCCATTGCCCTGAAGTCTCATTTGGCTGAAAGTGAAAGTCCCTCAGTTGTGTCTGACTTTATTCGACACTATGGGGTCGCAGAGTCCGACACGACTCAAGCGACTTAGCAGCAGCAGCAGCAGCAGCATGGACTATGGAATCCTTCAGGCCAGAATACTGGAGTAGGTAGCCTTTCCCTTCTCCAGGGCATCTTCCCAACCCAGGGATCAAACCCAGGTCTCCCGCATTGCAGGCAGATTCTTTACCAGCTAAGCCACGGCCCTGAACCAGTTCCTTTGCTGGATAACCTCAGATGAAAAATTGTTCAAGCATTTGACTTATTTTAAAGAGTTGACTTTAAATTCATTAATGCTGCAATGTACTAATGGTTACTTACAAATGCTAATTGGTTAAGTCTTAGCATTTAAAAGCGAACCATCCATACAAAATGTAACAATTCAGAATTAAAAGGTTATGATCTACTAAGTAATCATCAGATTATGAGAGATAAGAATGAGGCAATCTTTAGGAAGATGTTTAGACTCACCAAGATGATCCCCACCTCTGTTAATGGCTTTTGAGATTTTTAAGGCAATTTCATCTGTTTATATCTGGTACCCATGCAGTAGGAGTGAAGCCACAGGAGTGGCCCTTGTCCACTCATTTCAGCTCCTCTCTACTGGAATGGATGTGTGTGAATGGGATTAAGAGGCCTCTGTAGCCTTCTCCACATGGGAGCGCTAAAAGCTGCAAGGTTCACTGAGACCTTGTGTTATCCCCTGGAATAAGACTTCAGAAGCGAGAGACAAGGACAAAGCTCAATCTGAACTGAATGACTTTGAGTGGGTCTCATAAAGTATATCTGAGAGTAGGCTCAGCGGGTGAGAATTAAAGCAGCCCAGGCTCCTGAATGGGGTGAAACCTTGCCTGGACCTCTGACCAGTGCCACATGCGTAGATCTCAATGCCTCCCTTTAACAGAGTTCATGGAAAACTCATCAACGAGTTATCAACATGGTCCACTCTGGAAAGTTTATGCTCTGACCTCAGAGTTGTTGGGGGACTAAGTTTTACATCCAGTTTGTAAACCAAAAGAGAAATATGTTAAGATGAAGATATAAATGTGCATGGTAGGTACGTTCCTGAAAAGTTGTGTATAAATCAATTATACATTAAAAGCACCAGGGGAAATTACTTTTTATGGATGAACTATTATGAATAATTCTATAAAGCACATAACCACCTCTAGCTTATCTTTCCAGTATATCAGAATTTTCATACATCGTATTCTCATAAGATTTGTTTAAAAGCAAGATCTATCTGCAGTAGAAATAAAGACTAACCACTTACACTCCTTTTAAGTACAGTGTGTGCAACTTTTCATAAATACTATGTTTTATGATGCCTTCCTAAGAGAAATAATTTCCTAATTTTGTAGTTCATATTACAAGAGTAAAATTTTCTAGCATTTTCTAACATTATAATAAATCAATGATGACTGCCTTTCAGCAAATCTAAAGTAGAATAAACCTGTAGAGTAAAAAGTTGCTATTTACTTGTAGTGAATACTATGCAAATGAACTTAGAAAATATCATTAAGCATTTTATGGCAATACATCTCAATGATGGGGGGAAAAATTCAACCTTGAAGAAAATGAATAGATTGGTTTATATGCTTCTCTCTGCATGATTTTAAAAGAAATGCTTTTTTTGAAGCTAACATTCAAAAGTGAAATCCAATAACATATTTCCTTTGTAAATTAAATTCTCTTCTAATTCTAAAATTTATTGACATAAATTTGTGATTTGCTTAAGATTTAACATTATTAATTATAATAATCCTAGTGAAAAATTCTCATCTCACATTAAGAAGTAGAAAGCTATTAAAAAGGAAAATAAAAATAAATGTTTTGCAGATTATTGTTTGTCTGTTGGTGGCTATTGTTTTTTAATTTGTGAACATCAACTCACATCTTTTTGGCACTCAATATGTACGTAAGATTTTATGTATATACATAAAATATATGAATAACTACTTCACTTTGGAAAATAAGTCCTTAAACTTGGAGGGTATTATGCTAAGTGAAATAAATCAGGCAGAGAAAGACAAATACTGTATGATTTCACTTACATGTGGAAATATATACATTCATTTATAGTGAAAGTAACAAAAAAGAAACAGACTCACAGATTATCAAGAACAAACTAGTTACCAGTGGGAGAGGGAAGGAGGGAGGGGTAGTATAGTTCAGTTCAGTTCAGTTCAGTTCAGTCGCTCAGTCGTGTCCGACTCTTTGTGACCCCATGAATCGCCGCATGCCAGGCCTCCCTGTCCATCACCAACGCCCGGAGTTCACTCAGACTCATGTCCATCGAGTCAGTGATGCCATCCAGCCATCTCATCCTCGGTNGAGAAATAGATGTTTTTCTGGAACTCTCTTGCTTTTTCCATGATCCGGCGGATGTTGGCAATTTGATCTCTGGTTCCTCTGCCTTTTCTAAAACCAGCTTGAACATCAGGAAGTTCACGGTTCACATATTGCTGAAGCCTGGCTTGGAGAATTTTGAGCATTACTTTACTAGCATGTGAGATGAGTGCAATTGTGCGGTAGAAATAACTCCAAAAAGAATGAAGGGTTGGAGCCAAAGGAAAAATACCCAGCTGTGGATGTCACTGGTGATAGAAGCAAGGTCCGAAGCTGTAAAGAGCAATATTGCATAGAAACCTGGAATGTCATGTCCATGAATCAAGGCAAATTGGAAGTGATCAAACAAGAGATGGCAAGAGTGAACGTCGACATTCTAGGAATCAGTGAACTAAAATGGACTGGAAATAGTGAATTTAACTCAGGTGACCATTATATCTACTACTGCGGACAGGAATCCCTCAGAAGAAATGGAGTAGCCATCATGGTCAACAGAAGAGTCCGAAATGCAGTACTTGGATGCAATCTCAAAAACGACAGAATGATCTCTGTTCGTTTCCAAGGCAAACCGCTCAGTATCACAGTAATCCAAGAATATACCCTAACCAGTAACGCTGAAGAAGCTCAAGTTGAACGGTTCTATGAAGACCTACAAGACCTTTTAGAACTAACACCCAAAAAAGATGTCCTTTTCATTATAGGAGACTGGAATGCAAAAGTAGGAAGTCAAGAAACACCTGGGGTAGTACAGAGGTGGGGATTAAGAGGTACAAACTCTCAGGCATAAAAAAAGCTACCAGGCTATATTGTACAGCACAAGGAATATAGCCAGTATTTTATAATATCTATAAATGAGTATAATCAGTATAATTCTGAATCACTATATTGTACACGTGTAACTTATATGATATTATACATCAATTATACTTCAGTTTAGAAACAAGGAAAAGAAGTCTTTAAATAAACTGATGTTTCTACTCTCTATTGAGTTTCTATTGAGCTCCTACTTCCTAGCTCTCTATTTTACAAGCAGGAAAATGAGCTACTACCCTTTTCCCCAGGTAAAGAGTTACCTCTGATGTCCCTATAGTCTAAAGAGTGATTTTGGAGAGGGAGGTGAGTAGGGAGGCCACTTGCAGCCAAAAGAAGGAAAGTAGAGCCAATGAGGTCACGGTGACATGATGTTCACTTCTACTAGAAGACCTGAAGCTTCTAGAGGTCAGCTTGAACAGCTCTCCTTACAGCTACAGTGCCATTGTATCAAAGCACTCTAAGTACTTAGGAAATGTGTGTGTGCATCCGTGCTAAGCTGCTTCAGTCATGTCCTACTCTTTGTGACCCCACTGACTGCGTCCTGCCAGACTCCTCTGTCCGTGGACTTCTCCAGGCAAGTCTTCTGGAGTGGGTTGCCTTGCCCTCCTCCAGGGGATCTTCCTAACCCAAGGATCGAACCCAGGTCTCCTGAACTGCAGGCAACTTCTTTACTGAGCCACCAGGGAAGCCCATGCTCATCCTGAGTACTCTGTAAATATGTTTTGAATGAATAAACTAGTCTCAAAGTAAAACTTTTCATTTAGGGTGCCTGGCCTGTGTTTGAACATGTACTGGATAAAGCATAAGATAATAGGGTCATGTATCCCTGTTGTGAAATGAATAGCAGCTTATCTTTCAGACTGTGAGTTGTACATCTGCCAGATAGAATTTCACTCCATACAACCTAGTACAGGGGGATACTTCTCAGCTACGTTTCTTCTTGGGTGTGCTTTTTCTCCACCATTTGTTGTTGTTTAGCCGCATAGTCATGTCCAATTCTTTTGCGACCCCATGGACTGTAGCCCACCAGGCTCCTCTGTCCACGGAATTCTCTAGGCAAGAATACTGGAGTGGGTAGCCATTTCCTTCCCAAGGGATCTTCCTGATCCAGGGATCAAACTTGGGTCTCCTGCATTGCAGGAAGATTCTTTACCATCTGAGCCTCCAGGGAAGCCCTCCCCACTACTGGTAGGCCTTAATTCTACCATTTATACAGACAAGGGTGGAAAGTGTAGACCTCACCATATCATTATTCCATCATCTGATTTCTTAAAAGCCTTGTTTCTGCAGGAGTTAGTGGGCAAAATACTTAGCCAGGCAAAATCAGTGCCTTTCTTACATGGGTGGACCCAGCGGTGAAGTTAAAGGACCTCTCAAAGATGACATGATACTTTACTTATAATGGCAGTTCAAGATGAAAATAACTCCTGTGAATTTAATTATGCTTTGGCAGGTAGTTTAGTGAAATCTTGAGCAAAAACAAGAGAACTGTGAGCAGTAGAATAAAATACTTGAAAACTAAACAAAACAAACAAAAATACAAGCTTCCCATTCAAGGATTGAATGCTTGGTATATTATCACTAACACCATTTTTATTAGGCAGAAACCATTAACTATTTGGCAACTTCCTAGGTGGCGCTAGTGGCAAAGAATCTACCTGTCAGTGCTAGAGACACAGTGCTAGAGACACGGGTTCGACCCCTAGGTCAAGAAGATCCTCTGGAGTAGGAAATGGCACCACACTCCAATATTCTTGCTTGGAAAATTCCAAGGATAGAGGAGCCAGATGGATTACAGCCCATGGGGTTGCAAAGAGTCAGACAAGACTGGGTTGGCCCATGGGTATGTTGGTGTGAGTGCATGCGTGCGTGTACAGACACACACACTCACACACACACATATTAACCTACTTGCGTTATTAGCCACATTAATTCAAGCCATAGTTCTTGGATGTCATATGACTAAATTTGATCATTTCTTCTTCAAGCCATTCTCTGCTCCTTTGGTGATTCATAACAAAGCTTAAATTATTACAGTGTCTCCCAAATATAACTGTTCTCTGTGTTTTAAATAATGCCACATACAGAGGATTAAGCGTGTCCTTCTTTATTAAAATACTAGAGATTTCACTACCGTGGTAGACATTCTGATTGCTCACTCACTTTGTATGTTATTGAATGTTCCTGAATTTGTAATGAGCACAGCAACCAGCCTGATTAATAACAGAGTGGAATTAGGCTCACAATAAAGTAAAACCTGCCCTCTTGTGTTTTAATAGAAAACTGCACAATTTTGGTAAAGTTTTCCTCTACTGTGGTTAATTGCCTGGGGTCAAAGAAAAACACAAATGCTGAAAGATTTGCCATGAATTCAGAAATCAGAACAGTTAAAGTACGATATTTAGAAGAAAATGACTTCCTGTGCAGGCAAGGTGATCATATAATTAAAAGTCTTAGACTTTCTTTTCTAATATGCTTTGAAATGTTAAATGTTCCCCAGCAAGTAATAAAAATCTAGGGGAATATTTCAGGCCACTGGGCAAAACTTTTTTATATGCTTGTCAAATACAT